>JADLZK010012435.1:0-348848 GCA_015847255.1 Hyparrhenia diplandra | reverse complement strand
TGCTTGGATATTGATGTTTTATGGACTCTTTCTCCTGGGGCTTGATGCCTTGGGTGAAATGCTTTCAGGGAGGCGCTTTTGCGGCCTTTCCACCGCAGATTTATATAAATCCTCGCGAAAACATCATCCGCACCTGCCAAGTGAATTTATGTCAATGATGTGGATATATGTATAGTAAGGTATAAATCTCACCCCTTGGCTGGGTGGTGGTGAACAAGCTGGACGTGTTAAAAATATGTCGTTGCGACCGTCAACAACCCCCTGCTTACCCTTTGCGCTGGCCCCCTCAGCAAAGATAAGTACTTGGGTTGTGCTGGGATCTAGGGAGCGTTACTATGCCTACTATGTTTCGCTAAGCGCAGTTATAATAAGATTCTTTCTTTACTAGAGTTTGGAATGCAAAATGGCATGCCTTTTGCTCAAATTCTTCTTTACCTTTCATCGTATGTAGCTTTTTAGCTTTCTCTCGTGTGCTTCCTAGGCTGCCGCTGCGATAGAACCTTGCTTGCAACAGTAAATTACTTTCATTCATCCCTTTGATCAACTTCTCATTCGGAATTTATTTGTTTCTGAATTGTATTGCTTTTCGAGAAAGTCGCGGGCTTTATTGCTATGTATTTTTCGAGAGGTGGGCCTCCCGCTCGCCCTGTGACTTTGTCTTTTATTTCCTCTCTTTTTTCTTTCTTTTTCTTTTTGAGATGTGGGCCTACTCTGCCGCTGACACATGCTACGTCCATTTTTCATCCCTCTCTTTTTAGCGTAGCCCTATATCAGTTCTCTTTTTAAATTAGGATTCCCGGATGTCAGTTTCTTTTGGACACAAAATCATAGCAAAACCATTTGCTTGAAACCTATATCATACTTCTGGCAAATGTAACTTAGACTAGATAGAGCCTATGCAAAACCCACATGTGAATCGTGTTTCTTTTAGGGATGAGTTTTTAGACTTAGCCACTAAACCCAAACTTAGAGAAATTCAAAATTATAAAACTTAGGCACAGGTAAATCATACATTGGTGAGCAACTATTCATCATTTCAACAGGTAGAATCCAAAACATTTCTACAAATATATATATATGGAGTTGATTAAATCTCCTCTCTTTCTTTTCTTCCCTCTTTTTTTATTCTCATACCTCATCATTCATATAAGATAAGAAAATAACTAAATGGAATGAGATACGAGTTACCTTTTGGGAGTCCTCCCCTCAAGCTAGCTTTTAATTTACCTTCGTTTATGAACGCTGCTAGCCCTCGTGGAACGCTATGAATAGATCTTTTGATTAACCCTCATCTTTTGAGCGTGCTGAGACTTCAAGCTTGTCTTGTGATGGATCTTGGAAGAGTGGGACAATCATTCTTGGGTTTCGTAGCGTTTTTTCTTTATATATATATATATATATAATTTTTTTTTATCATTATTTTTTTTTTTGGTTCACCAAAACGGGCCTTTATCTCCATTGTCATCTCTTGGACTCACCCCTCATGATGTTGATAAATTCCTGGCAGGGTTAGTCCACATGCAGTCGACCAAATTCTACACTCTCTGCAAAATCTCCGATTCAATAATCAAAACTCGACTCCACATGTCTAATCTGATTATGGTAGACTTTTGACCTAAGCACCATGCTTAATTCAAAAACACCTATGGAAGTATGATCAAACTTCCAAACCAAAACATGCCAACATAGAAAAAGGACGCATGAAATGAAAAACAAGGTTCATCCAATGGAGATAAAGGCATTGTAAAGGCGATTTTTTTTTATATAAGTACTGTACTTATTCAAAAAAAAATATTCTCGGCTTAGGAAAATATTTTTCTTAGTTTTTTTATAGAAGAATTTATTTGATTTATAAAATATTTTTATTTTAGATTTTATATAATAAATATTTTTGTTAATTTTGATAATAAAATATTTTATAAAACATATATATATATATGTATATATATATTTTTTAAGTATACCCCATTTTTTTTTTCTTTTAAAAATATACCTCATTTTTTTGAAATATACCCCATTTTTTTTTTTTTTTGAAATATTGTGATTTTGTGTAGTAATTTTTTTTGTTTATTTTAATAATAAAAATATATATAATGTTTTTTTAAAGAAAAAAACATATTTTTTTTTTTTTTTTTTTAAGGTAATGGACAGAGGGATGAGAGTGTAGGTTTCTCATTACCTTGGTACGGTCCTCCCCCTGCTAGCTCAATGCTCATCGGATCGGGGTTTTAACCTCAAGTGTTTTGACTTTTCCTATATGGTTAGTATAGGGTAGATTCAATGAGTGGATTTTACCATCCTTCGTGATTACCAAATTTTGGTAAAACATATGTAGGAAGGAGCAAAAGAGCAACTTGATTTGTTTTTTATTTAATTTTTTTTTTTTTTTGAAATTTTTATTTTGAGAAATTTATTATCAAGGGAGGACGGAAAAGAACTTCACCAAACTTTTTATACTCAAACAAGGCTAAGATAAAAATGCAATGTAAGTCTAGCCTTGTTTTATCTCCATGATGAAATATTTTTTTTATATATATATATGGAGATAAGTATGAGTAAAAGAATTGGTGAATTATTACCTTGTATACCCTGAGTATGTGTGTACCAACCACGCATGAAGGCAAGATGTTGATTCTCCTCGCGGGGGTAGCTTGATGATCCATCATTCAGCGGACCACAAGGCTTAGGTGATACACACATGTAGTGTATATGGACCATGGGCCTTAGTGGTCACAAAGGTGTAAAGGAGGATGTTCCTCCTTTCCTTTCTCCTTCTTTTTTTTTTTTTTTTACTCTTTCTTCTTTTTTTTCTTTTTTTTTTTGACCTTTGCGTATTTGAGTGTACTTGACCTACAGCTTGAGGATAGAGCTCATAATTGCCGCATCGGGTAGCGTGATCTTGATTTGGTAATGACTTCCTGGCCGGAGCAGAGGAAGACATACCGAACTCACTCAGGTAACGAAGGTCTTGGGAGAGAAAGATCCCTTCTTGCTTACATGGAAGCAATGCAAGGTGGAGTCAGTATCTTCATTGTTTACTTTGACCATATGGGGCCAACCTCGCTCCTCTCCTCTTATTTCTTTTTTTTTTTTATATATATATTTTTTTTTTTTTTTTTTTTTCAATAACACTTTTTTTTTTTATATATATATTTATCAACTTCAACTTTTTTTTTTCCTTTTTAGCAAAGGGAGGCTCATCTCTTATTTATCTCTCTCTTTTTTTTTCACATATTTCATATTTTTTTCTCTTTTTTTTCTTTTACTGAGCTCTTTTTATGATTCCCCTTGCATGTGAACTTGATATTATCACTGTCTCCTCTCCTCACACTTGGACTTTCGTGAAAAGTCAAGTGTGAATAGCCGTATCTCCTTTTTTGAGTGTGTTCCTCCGCCAAGAGCATCAAAGTTTTCTTGATGTAGCCCCCATGTTTTCAAGCGTCGCGTGCCCCTCCACCCGAAATGGTTAGCGACAAGAATACCCGAAGGTGCATACTAACTTGATAACATGTCATTGCTTTTTTATTTATAAGATTTTTTTTTCTTTAGATAAGAGTTTTTTTTTTTTTATATATGTTTTTTTTTCTTTTAGATAAAACCTAAGATGAACAAAGATCACTACACATGCATAAAAATCAAGAACATGTCCTAATAGGTCATCCCTTAACCAACGCCTTTCCCTAAGGCGCCAGAAATGCTTGTTGCATTTCTCTAAAAATCACTAGAAACAAGCTTAGAACCCATCTCTAATAACGGCGCCAAATGCGCCCGCTGATATTCCCAAGTGAAACCACCGTGCCTGATCTCGAACGGGATTATCAACGGTGATAGATCTTGCCAAACAAGATATTCATCCCGCAAGCGCACGGATCTATCATTGCAGCATTTCACCCTAAGTATTCAGTATCGTTATTTATTTTCCCAAAAGGAAAGGCATGGTAAAGTCCTAATCCCGACATGGTCAAGATGACACGGATGTATAATAGACCAATGCTCATAATAGGGGTAAAATAAAGTAGGTAGTAGGATAACTTGACACACAACACTCGAGCCAATCTCAAGGATAAAGGTAAAATAAAGAATAAAAGAATGGAGTAGGTGGCTATCCTAGATAGTCATGTCAAGATAGCGACATATCATACACATGTTTTATGGCTAGAGATTCTATTTCAAGATAGCTAAGGTCTCGCCGAATTACTCGCACCGCCCACGCCCCAGCGACGCTGGTCCCAAGCAATTAGCCTCTACGACACAAATAACGCGGGGGATTTCTGTTGACGGACAAGGCTTGTCACGACTAAGCCGCCTACCCCTCAACCGTAGGATGCACCGCAAAAGATAGGCAACCCCAGCCTGCATTAACACCACGCTATTATCCAGTGGATTATCACTCGCGTGTTAACAAGGCTTACCTCGTCCCCGGGGTCCTTCTACCCAGCGCCGCCCCGAAGGAAACGACTATCAATCCCGCAACCCAACATCAACCAAGGCTAACCCTAGGTAGAACTCATTATATCGATCTAGCTCTCTTGGTCTAAACATGTATGTAGACAAGATTATGTCAAAGGACTTTGCTCTAATTCAAGAAAAATATGACTATAGATATAAGTAGAGAACAAAACAGAATGAAGAACTCTAAATTGCTCATACCGCATAGCCTGTATCGTCTTGCTCTTTATTATCCTTGCCAAACTCCTCCTAAGTACAAACTAAAAGAAGAAGAAGAGAAGAAGAAGAAGAAAGAGGAAGAAGAAGGAGAAGAAGAAGGGAGAAGAAGGAGAGAGGCTACATTGTGTGGTGTGTGTTGCTGAGGGAGAATTTAGACCTTCACCATGGTAGGCTAAGACTAATCCACCGAGCAGGCCTCACAACTTTTCGTCGAGATGGGCCGCCAGACGGCTGTGTGTGTTACAAGGGGAGGGAGTGCCTATCTGAAATTTTGTAGGTCCGTCTCACCATGGCTTCTTTCGTGGGTCGTACCGAAAACGGAAACATGGAAAAGTTATGCCCAAAATACTAATGTCCCGGCGGCCTCAATTTCATGTTGACCGGCCTTTTCTTGAGCCGTGCTTGAATTGAGTATGGACTCTTCTCCTTGGGCCTGTTCTCGTGAATGCCTGTGTGGAGGCCGGTGCATTTTTCCACTCCTGATTTATAAATCCCCAAGAAACATCATCCGCACTACAAGAATTATGTCACCGATAAATGTATATGTGTAGTAAGGTATAGTCTCACCCCTATTGGTGAATGTTGATTTTAAAAATATGTCTGCGGGACCGCCAAACAATACCACAAAAATTCATTGGTGTGGATTCTTTGTTGTCATCCTATGAGACATGGGGGTCGTCTGACATCGACTGTAAATGGGATTCTCGAGATGAGAGAGTTGGCGGAGGCGCCTGATCGGGTTGGAGGTTTCATTGGGGAAGATGACATCGCTTGGTTCCACCATGGTTGAGTAGAACACGATGTTGGCGGACAGAGTCGTATTGGAGAAGATAAACTTCCCCGAACTACGGGCTTGACTCTTGTTTTGACCACTCTTGGACTCTAGGTGGATCTAGAATTGGGCCGGGCTGGTATTGGATCCCTAAGGGAAGATTATGTCATCGACATCGCATACCCAGCTAGGGTTGGGAAGTCAGGCCATTTTGGGCATACCGCTCACAAACTAACAAATGACTCATCCACCGGGCTTGACCCTTGTCCGGTTCCTTCGTGGAGGCGGTGAGGGCTAAGGTGATGGCGCAAATTTAATCGATTCATGGGGAAGCACCGTCAAGAGGATTGGATGGAGGAGGATGACTTGTTAGGCGGAGAGCTAGGGTATGAGCAGGATCTTCGGAGGCAACTCCAGAAGGGAGAGACAGGCCCGATGGAGTAGAATCAAGCCGATACAAAAGGAGAAGGGTGGAACCAGTGAAAGGGATCAAGAGATATTTGGAGGTGGGAGATTCTTCAATCAAGGGTGCTTGATCCCGCGCATAACCCGCCAAAGATGGGAGTTGGTCCAACAATCATCGGGGAATTGGGCTCAACAGAACCGATTCTTGGGTGGAACCATGGTGATCGCCGCCTTAACTATTCCGGGTGGGGGTCGCATCATCGGAAGGTATGCATTCGTAATCTTGCCGATGTCAAATCCTATTATTGCTTGGATTTGGGGCATGATCACGATTGCAACAAAGAGCATGTATGCTATAAATGCAAACAAAAGGGACATATGGTCGTGGACCGTAAGAATATCAAGAAGCTAAAGATGTGCAGATTTGGCATCCCTGGCCAAGGCTTCTATGCCATTGATATTCTAGATTCAAGAGTTAGAGCTAGTCAGCTACGTGTTTTCTCGACTGTCTTGGTGGTGAGGCTTCAAAGGAAAAGATAAACAAGGAGTTAAAAACCTAGTCAAGGGGACTGGGATTTCAAGGTGAGGAGATCTCATGAGCAGAATTCATGGTGGTCTTCCCCGATAAGATCACTTTGGGTATGTTTGCTAAGCTCTCAAAGATTGAAATGCCAATCATGATACGAAAGGCAACGTTGTGGTTGCCAATGTGGATCCCGAGGCTTCATCTGTTTTAGACACGCTTTGGATCAAAGTTTCAAATATCCCGGGGTTGCAAAAAGAGGTGGAACTAGTTAAGGAGATTGTGAACTTAGTGGCTGAACCCATTGCCGTGGATGAAGTTAGCCTAATAAAGCCCGGTCCTATGAGAGTTCATGGTAGATGCAGAAATCCTTCTCGGATCAATGGGTCTATTGAGATCTTTTTTCAATGGTGATGGCATCTCGTATCATGTTTGAGATTGAAGACAAAGAAAGGGCCTACCAAGGGGGTCGTGGAGGACCTCCCCGTTCTAGCTTAGGTGCCGGTGGAAGTGCCGACAAAGATAAAGATAACCATCGGCAAGGGTGTGGCAAAACCACCTAGATTATATGGCCCACATGCACCCGCATTGTCCTAAAGACCTCTAATCGCCGCAATATGAGAGCCAGATAATCCGGTAGTCTATTAGGTGTCCTCAGAGAACCCAAAATCATCCACGTATTACAACTCATACAGGATCAACAATGGAGTAGCCACAACATTACAACACTTGTTACAAAAATAAGATACATCAGAGTGTGGAAAACTTATACATTAGTTTAGAAAACATGTTGAAGTATAACTTAAGTTCCAAAAGGTCAATAGAACAGCGGAAGCAATTTAGATGAAGTACCTAAAGTAAAGGAGAATCAGACCATGTCGAGCCCACTGACATGACCTCGATTAGCGACAGCCGTAAGTCAAACCTCGAACGGGGGTTAACAAACCCTGAGTACTGAAATGTACTCCGTAAGACTTACCCATCAAATAGAAAAAGACTCCAAGAAATATGCCGGCTTAAGGGTAACAAGGAGGGTTTAAAACAAGAATCAAGATCATCATTTGTAGAAAAGCTTACTAAAGTAAATCCTTAAATTCAACATTTTAACTCATCATTATATGATCATCATAATCAAATTTGCACTTGTACTAAATTTAACCCTTCGTATTCATTTCAACACGTGATCATCATTACGATGTTCCATTGATAATATACGATGAGTGGTCGAAGGATCGAGTCTCCATAATCGAGGAGCAACGACGATTTGGACCAATTGTAACCCACCGGGATTCCCAACCACACGACATATGCGTGTCCTGCCTACATATATCAATCTTCACTCAGATCCTCCAAAACGTGAACTGGGTCAAGGCCACCCGAGAGCACAAGATATTCCACCGCCTCTACCCTATTCCAAAGAGGGTGGGTACACACTACTCGCCATCTCCCACTCCCATTGCGCTGTTTGTCTTTTTCGCATAATGGAATAGCCGAGATATTAGGCTTACCGAGTATGTGGTCGGTACTGCAAAGTCTCGATCACTACAGGCCTACATCGAATGGTCCTTAATCGACACGCACGGACAAGCACGATTAGGTAACCCTATTGGCTTAACCACCACTAAACATTTCCCATGTCCCGCTTTGGTCTCCAATTCATTTTCTTTCCATAATTGAATTTCATGTCGTAACATTGATGTAGAGTCATTGTGAATGATGAACTCGTCATTCTATTTCATTTGGTTAAGCATGGCTAAGCGGTACTAACTATTCCTACAAAAAGGTAGCAAGGATGATATGGGAATAACAGGGCAAGCATGTAGCAAAATGGTAATCAACCAAACCCTAATCACTTAATGCATAAAATATAAGATCAAATTGTAATAACATTTTGTACAAAGACAAGGAAGGTGTTTAAATGCTCCGGGCTTTGCCTCGTGTTGTAGGGAAAGTCGAATCCGAAGAAAGATCGCCAAAGTCAAACTTTTTATTTAGATAAAAGGCATTGCTCAGCTTTATTGAAAGCTTAACTAGCCACGCTCAGATCACCGGGTTACCGGTTTACAAAACGAAAGCAGGGCGATACGCCACCAAAAGAAGTGCCATGCCCTAGACCTCCAAAAAGTTTAACATCATCAACCAAATACCAACTAACATAATCCTTATTACATTCAAGAGTCGCACATAGAGTAAACTAGATCAGAGAGGCGTTAGATGACAAAGAAATGAATCATTTCTTCCACCTTGGGCTTCATCTTTGGCTGAACCAGGGGATCCATTTCTTCAAAGAAATTATTGTTTTGAACACCAGCGTCGATGGGGATGAGATGATCTTCTTGTTGAACACCACATCATTCTGTGTCTTCCAGATTGTCCAGAGCGCACCTGCACATAACATCAGCGTCACCTTCTGCTTTTTGCCTCTATACTTCTCCACAACCTCGCTGAACAGGGTCGCGTAGCTGATGTGGGATGAAGTCCAACCCAAGCAGTCACACATATATGCCCATAGGAACACAGCAAGTGGACATTGAAATAAAATATGGATAGATGTTTCAAAACCGTCACACATAAGGCATTTCTTAGACCCGGACCAAATTTTCTTCTTTAGCTGAACTCCGCACTGTATTTTGTCATGAGATGCCATCCACATGAAAATCTTGACTTTCAGTGGAAATCTAGATTTCTAGATCAACATCATCTGAAGGTCTACCATGCCTCCAGTGGTCATGAATTTGTAAAGAGAGCTAGTGGAGTATCTCTGGCTCTTTTCCAGTAACCTAGATACCTGATCTCTGCCATTAGTGAGTTCTACCTCACTAAGAATCTGCATTAGTTGGGTCCATTCTTCAATCTGTGCCATGGTCAGTTGCCTTCTAACCGCAATATTCCATTCATTATTGGCAAAGGCATCGGCTACCTCTATGTCTGGGTTTGAAGTGATGTTAAACAGATTAGGAAAGCGTATGCTGAGCGGGCATCCACCCAGCCAGCAATCGTGCTAGAATTGAGTTTGCTTTCCAGCTCTGATCCTGACCCCACGACCTCTATTATACCACTCTCTCATATCCAGCAAAGACCTCCAAAATTGTGATCCTTTCCTATTCTTTATTTGAAAAATACTCTTATTGCCCAAGTATTTATTCTTCAGCAGAGAGCAGCATAGGCTATTATCATCTCTTTCCATCCTATCAATCCATTTCACCATCAGACAAATGTTCATAACTCTAACATCCATAAATCCTAGACCTCCATTTCACCATGTGATATTTCCTTTTCTTCCTAGTGCCCTACCAGTAGAACCTGGATCTTATGGTGTCTAGTTTTTGATAATTACCTTCATATAATTGGTAAACACCCATCACGTACATTGGAATGCTTGAGAGACAAGAGTCAATTAGTGTAGCTTTACCCCTAGAGGAGAGGTATTCACATTGCCAAGTGCCTAATCTTTTCTTAGCCTTCTCACTAACATAGCTCAATTGGGCTTTGGTGATCTTGAAGCAGCTAACAGGCATCCCCAAGTATTTCATAGGAAAAGTGCCAAGTTTGCATCCTAGTAATTGTGCTGTCAGCAGCTGTTCATCTTGTGTTAGACCAACTATATAGATCTCACATTTCTCAAAGTTGATTTTCATCCTAGACATTGCTTCATAGCATGATAAGATCAATCTCACATTTTGCAAATTACCAGGAGCATATTGCAAGAGAATGATGGTGTCATCAAAGATATTGCGTGATGATTGAAACCCCCAACCGCCATGTGGGGAGCCAAACCCTGAATGATGTTCTCTGAACTAGCTCTAGATAGCATGGTTGAGAGAGCATCTACTACAATATTAAACAGGAGTGGAGACAGGGGATCTCCTTGTCTGAGACCCTTGTAGCTTCTGAAGAACTCACCTCTTTGTCCATTAATGTCTATGCACACCCTACCACCTCTAACTGCTTTGTTGATCTAGTGAATCCACGTATCATGAAAGCCTTTCCTTCTCAAGACCTCTTCGAAAAAATTCCAGTTTACCTTGTCATAAGCTTTTTCAAAATCCAATTTGATTATAACACCTCTAGATTTTCTAACTCTCAAGTCATGTAATACCTCTTGTAGAATCACCACACCTTCCAAAATATTTCTTCCTGGGATAAAGGCTATTTGGCATGGGCTAATCACCTTGTTAACCACATCAGTCAACCTCAAGGTCAAAACCTGATTTTGTATATTACATTAAGTAAACATATAGGTCTAAATTGTTTTATATTGGTGGCAGGTTTGACCTTGGGCAGAAGAATGATAACTCCATAGTTCAATCTCCATAACTCTAATTGGTCAGAGTGTAAGTTATCAAGCATCTCCTTTTATATCAACTCTGATTTGGCTCCACAATGCCTTGAAGAACTCTACTATGAAACCATTAGGGCCAGGAGCAGTATTGTTTTTCATTTGCTTCATAGCAGCATCTAATTCCTCCAAGGAGAATGGTCTAATCAGGAAATCATTGTCCTCCTGCTGTACGTGATGATTAGGGGTCCACAAATTCTGATCAAGATGAATGTTAGCGACCTCAGAGAACCCAAACAACTGCTTGTAATAACTTGTGATGTGTTCTTTGATGGCCTGTTGGTCTGTCACCTCTTGCCCCTCTATTTCTAGCATTGAGATCTGCATTTTCCTTCTCCTGCCATTTTCACATTTGTGGAAGTAGCTTGTGTTAGAGTCTCTAGCCAGCAACCACCCCTCACCACCTCTCTGCCACTGCATTTCCTCATCAGCACGAATCTGTTGAAGGGATTTCTCTAGTTCATATCTCTCACACCATTCAATTTCAGCTAAAGGTCCTCTTTCACTCCAATCATCTAATGTGTGGATCCTCTTCAATAAATCCTGTTTGAGCTTTCTTTGATAGCTGTCATTGTTTCTACCCCATCCTTTAATAGCTCTTCTTAACTTTCCAAACAGAATATGCCAATGATCTAACACCTCATGTTTAAATCTAAGAGGCCATTTGGTGCTCACCCAAGCTTTGAAACCTTCCTGATTCAGCCAGTGAGCATTAAGTCTGAAGTAATGTTGCTGATTAATCAGGTTGTCACCAGTGTCCACCACAATTGGGTTATGATCAGAACCAAGTCTAGGTGCAGTCAACACAGTGGTTAGATCAAATTTGTCTTCCCACAAGTGTGACACAAGAACTCTATCAAGCACACATATTATTGGAGGGTTTTGTTTGTTTGTCCAGGTGTATCTACTGCCAGTTCTATGTAACTCTCTCAGTGAAGCACTATTAATCATGTCATTAAATGCATCCATTAAATGGACATTAACATTCCCAGATGACTTCTCTTCTACTTTTCTCACCATATTGAAATCTCCACCCATCAGGATGGGTAACTTAGACCTCATAACCAAATTCTTAATCTCCTCTAAGAACTCTAATTTCCTGTCATCATGCGCAGGGCCATAGATATTTGTAAACACCCATTGGAACCCATCATCCTTCATAGTAACTATACAGCTTTGAAAGAATTCCCCTTTGCCCTCACTGACAACTTGTGCTAACTCTTTGTCAATTCCCATCAGTAAACCTCCTGAGTTCCAATTGCAGGGAACCCAGCTCCAATGCATCTTTCTGTCCAGCAATTCTCTCTAACTCTCTCTGTTTAAAGGATGTCTTTATTGTCTCTTGCAAACATATACAGTCAAAGGAATACTTGCTGACTAACTCTAAAAGAAATTTCCTTCTACCTGCACTTCCCAGGGCTCTAATATTCCAAAATAGAAGCTTCATCCTTGATCTTAAATGCTAACACCACCCTCTTTACTGGGCTCTGCTTCACATACCTCTAAATTAAGATAACTCTGGACAGTAGAACTCTCACTTGACTGTGTTAAGGGCTGATCTCTAGGTTCTTCAGAACAAACACCATTTTCTGTTTAATATCTCTCAAGGCTGCCATGGCCTCTTCTTTGGCTTGAACCAAAGCAATATTTTCAATTCTAGTAACATCCTCCTCTCCCAATGAAAAACCATAGACTCTGGCAATATTTTCTATAGAACAGGATGAAGATGTAGTATCTAAGGGGGAAGAAGGAGAAATAAGATTAGTATCTGAGTGTGCTGGTCCCTAACTTGGATCCTAGAGCTTTGCCTGGTTAGCTTCATGTTGATCACAGCATCATGACTATTTGTCTTATCTCAGTGGTCTTCAACCTTGCCACATCTCCAGAAGCTTGGGATTTCTTGAGCTTATCGGATATCTGACTATCAGACTCTGGTACACCCTCCTCTTGGGCGAACATTGGAGAGACAGGCATCTGCATCTTGGCATTCAGCTCTGTGAACAAAGGAGCCTCTGTTGAGATCTCTATCCCCACATTCATTCCCTCAGTGGATTGGTCAGTTTCAGTTCCATTGGTATTCTGTTCCACAGGGTTCATTTTGCTGGCAAGTGTATTCATTTCCTTAATAATGTCTATAGCATGCAAGATCTCTAAGTCTTGTGTATCAGTTATCTCACTGTCTTCAGTAAGCCTGGATACAGTTTTCTGTTTGCCTTTATATTGAGATGTGCCTGCTCCACTTTCATTGCCTTTTGGTGCTGGCTTTCCAGATTCTCGCCATCCTTGATTCTCTTGTGATTCAGAATCTTCTTCATCTGTTACATCTTCTTCATTGTCATCAAGATCATCATCATTAGGTTTAGTTGGGGGAAACTTCATCTTGTTAGAGTAATACCATGTTATCCTCCTGCCCTTTTTGTTTATATACACCTCTGATGCCCCTCCAATTTGAGTAGGGTCTTTGCAAGAAACTTTAACCCAAAATGCATTACACTACTACAAAATTGATTTTACATGGTGTTCAATTTTATTTTCCGTGGCGGGCATTTGAGAAACCGCCACGGAAAATAGGTGGCTCGCACCCTCCGGCCAGGGGAAAAACCGCTACGGTTGTCGATTAACGTGGGCGGACTTTTAACAATGCCCGCCACGGAAAATAACTATTAACCGTGGGCGGACATTGTTAAAAACCGCCACGGAAAATCAGCAAATGACCGTCACGGTAAATCGAGCCCAATTCTAACAGCCCAAAAGCCCATACCAGCCCACTAATAGGTGGTCCATATAAAAAGAGAACAACACTCCCATCCCTAACCCTAACACTATCCCTGCCCCTCTCTCTCTCATCCGGCCCCCGACCCAGCCACCTCCCCCCCTCTCTCTCACCCCGACGCGCTGTTCTCCCTCCCTCCCCATTCTTCCCGACGCGGCGCCCTGGAGCGGCGCGGCGTGCGGCGCACCTCCACCCTCTTCACTCTGCGCGCCCAAGCACCCAAGCCGGCCCCTCCCTCTCTCCTCCCTCGAAAGCGGGCGGTCTTGGCGGGCGCTGCTGGAACCGCCATGGCGGCGGGCGGTCCCTTAGGACGGCGGCGCCCCGAAGCGCTGATCCGGCGCCCCCGAAGCGGCTATGGCGCATCCATCTATGGCGGCGGCGGCGGCGTGTGTCGAGCAAGGTCCCGCCGTCCTCGAAGCTCCGATCCGCGTCCTCGAAGCTCGATCCGGGCGTCCCCGAGCACAGATCCGCGCCCCCGAAGCGCGATCCGGCGTGCTGGCCGGGCGGCGGCGAAGCTGGCCGGGCGGCAAGTGGCGTGCTCGGGCCCAGATCTAGGCCCGTTAGGGTTTCGAGTCCGGATTTTCTTTTTTTTTTTTTTTATTTATTAACCGTGGCGGGCATTGTAACAAGTCCGCCACGGTTAATCGATTTTGCGCGGGCGGACATTTGCCGCCACGGTTAATCGAACGATTAACCGTGACCCTAGCTCCGTGGGCGGACCTAATGCCCGCCACGGAAAATCGAAAATGCCCGCCACGTAAGTTCATTTCTGTAGTAGTGAGACCTCCAATTCAAGGATGGTAAGTGGACTTCCTCAGGATCTTCGACCAGCCTGGCCAACTCCATAACAGCAAACTCAGACCTAGCATTGTCAGGGATTCCTCGTGTTCAGAACTTGGAATACCTCGGAGTCTAAATTGGTCTCCTCCGCCACAGCCAAGATATCAGATGTGATAAACTTGAATTTGCCCATCTTGGTCAGCAGGTTCAGAACTGGTCTTGATGGGATATCCACCAGAAACTCGCTGCCTGATATTCTCTTGACATTCCAGTGCCAAGCTGAATCTGCCCGATACTGCAGTTCTGTGGTAACTCTAGCTTTTGTTCCTCTGACTTCCAACACTGAAACCAGAGCTCTAACAGGAGTTTCAGTCTCCGATTTCTCTTCAGCACTGGACTCGGGCACATCGAGAGCATAGAATATTTGGCCTGGCAATCCATATCCACAGAGGCGAAGACCTTTGGATTTCAGCCCTGGACACTAAGCCGATTTATGGCCCGATTTTCTGTAGTTGAAGCAAAATGGTGGCCTCTTGCATGTGGACTGATGATGACCATAGTCATTGCAGTTGAAACACTTCATTCGAGTGCCTGAGGACTGACCTGTACCTGAATCCTAGTTTTGTTGCTGATTGATTCCTCTCCTGCAGTCTTCAATCTTGTGTCTAAGGTCTTCTTCTGTCATTTGTCTGACCTCACGATCTTGATATGCTTCCCCTTCACACTTGCGACCTTGGAATTCTCTGGGCCTCTCTAGCTTGTTGTCGATGCTACCGCAGATCTCTATCCCCTTGATCTTGGAGCTCCTGACGCCCACGACCGTCCCGACCATGGTACTTATCCCTGGGGTGCCGGCGCTGATCATAGAAGCCTCAAGCCTGTCTCTTCCGCGCTTATCATCCCGGCCTCCCCTGGGACGCTCTTCCTCTATGAACATTCTCCCTTGGTACTGCTTCCTCTCCATCGGACCCTTGGTCACTTCAGCAAACAACCTCTTGTCAGTTGTGGCCGGCTGCACGCGGCGCAGAAGCTTGGCCTGTGCCCCAAATCGCCTAATTTCACTCGCGCTCGCTGGGAATCGCTCCGCCGTAGGGTCCCAAACCCTAACGGCGGCGACCCAGGACCAGCTGTGGATGCGACGCTTGGGTTGAGGATGTAGACGACTGAAAGGGGGTATGTAGGAATGAGAGAATAGGTCTTCTATAGATTGGCCTTGATGAGTCCGCCTAGGTTGCCCACCTTCCTTATTTCTTGCATTGCTTGTCCGGTTGCCTTGGTTCTCAGAGCACAGACTACCTGTACTCTACCAGCTAGGCAATGGAGTCTTTGGACCCTCCCAAGTTTGACTCTCCTGTCGTCCTCCATCCCCAGACCCTTTGCTATTCCATGAGAACTGAATTGGGAGATTGCCCACTGCAATTGAGTTTGAATCCACTGCAACAATTGGAGGAATTTTTGTCTGCCGGATTCTATCCTTCCTGACACCATCTTCAGGTTGGGAATGTTTCAGCAATCCTAACACAACAGAGGAGCTCCTCCCTGCAGAACTCAAAATTGGGAAATGATCAGAGTTCAACCACTCTTCCAAATTCATCTCTAATAACTCAGACCTCTGCATGAGATTTGCCTGAATTAAAACTTTGGAATCGGATATCTGTGTTTCTGCAGAAGCCCTGGTGCTTAATGTTCTTATCAGAGCTCAGCGAACTATGAACTTGCTTCTCCGCATGAGGATTTGACAGCGCAAATGGCTGCCAGATAAGGGTTAATCGACGATTCCCCATTAGAACTCTAGTGCTCGCCCGATCAGAACTCAAATCACAACCAAAACCAGAGCAACGGCCACCCACAGAGCTCCCCGACGAGCAAGTCGCAAAACGAACTCCCCTGCGAGCAGGTCACAGTGATGAACGAGAGGTGGGGAAAAACGAGAAATACCACGGTGAAGGGATGCGGCGTCACTTTGCGCGTCGAATCCCCACTTTTTCTCCGAAAAATGTCGCCGGATAACCGCCGAAGATAGTTGAGTCGGCGCCCTGAGCTCCGCCTCTGAGTCGCCCTCACGACTCCAATGATCGTTTGTTCCACATATCCAGCGACAGCTTTTGATATCAGAACGGCATTCTTTTAAGGCAGAGAGTAGACACGATACCCCTTTTTGCAAATGAGACGAAAGAGTGCTTTGTGCAATTTTTGCGTTGCCCCTCCAAACTTGGCACCAACATCGTTGATGGATGATATTTTTCCTACTTGTCCATCACGAATCTTCTCTGAGGCCCGATCAACACGAATCTTCTCACTCTCGTTTACTACACGTAATAATGATGCATGCTTTGACATGATGAAATGAATGGCATGATGCATGATGAATGCAACATGGGTATTAATGAACAAACAAGATACACAAGTGCATGGATGAAATCAAACAAAGTTAAACAAACTTGAGTACAACTTTCCTTCACAATTCAACTAGTGTTAATTACCACAAATCTTTTTACATATTTGATTAACAAGTTGACTATGAGTACATCATGAAAATAATTAAGTTGCTAGGGAACAGTAGAGGGTTTTTGTGTCCCAAGGTCCACAATCAACTCCAAAATGCACCAAAGTGAAATTATGATTTATCTTAATCATTTTGATAATTTATTAATAAAGAATAAAGGCATCTTACTATTACTAATTGGAGGAGCCTCCACGTTAATTCTCATGAGACGTGCTAATAAAAAAAAGATAAATGCTATAAAATTCTCACATTAATCAGAAACATCTAGCCATTGAATCTATAGACTCGGCAATTGGTAACCATTAGATCTACTTTATTTTTCTTTAAAATTACCCACCTTTGTCATTATTATGTAGATAAAAAGAAAAATAAATAAATAAATTCATTATTTTTATATCTACGTACAGCCATAAAGAAGAAACAGATAGATAGGAAGGGATCATCGCTGGTATCGATTTTCCAACGGAGGAGGAAAATAGGGCGCCGCCCTAGGCTCCAAGCGCCATCGGCCGCCGCCGGACACCTAATGTGCGGTCGCCGGGGCAAGGAAGCAAGGAAGAGGCTAATACACAGCAGGCACCAACATCTACACCAGCGCCCTTGCTCGGATTGACTCTAATCTGTATCGGTTGTGTGCCATCTGTAGGACATGCCCAGCCTCGAGCACTCATCCAAAGGTCAAACTTCTGGGCGTCTGGCAAAGATGCACCACGAGCAGCAGGCGTGATCTACTACATACGTCAGTACGAAGCTGCAACTGGAGAGGACATCTACAAGGCAGGTACCAGAGGGAGTTGCATGGCCTGCTGGCTGCGTTGTTCGTGCTGCGCCACGCCATCATCGATCTGGATTCTCGAAGGACGCGAACAGCCACATCTTGGATACAAGCAGCCACCGGTCCTACCTAGAGCACTTAGGCTACCATCAACTCATCGGCACCATTGGATTTCAACCTCAGGTACACGTTGAAACTAGCATCTCATCTGACCAGACACAAATGGCTCCTGGCTGACCACGTGTTTGAACACCATGGATGCACACATGATTGGACCGGACCGGACACATTTATCAGGAGCACAACTGCAGCACGAGCAGGTCATGTCCAAACCGGGCGGACACAACTGCAGCACGAGAAACTAATCTATTTTTCCCTCCTGTTCTTGCACAGCTCCATGTATATGCAGGCTGGTATATATTGTGCCGCTCTGGCTAGATGGATCACACAATAGAGTGCGTGGATGCACCCAGTCTACAAGGATGCCAATGACACTACACGGAGAAGGCAACAATACAATGAGTACCAATGCTGCATGTGAGGCTACACCAACTATCTATTGATGAAAACCGACAAGGAAGTCAAGCCTACACAGACTATACCTACCCATGATCAACGATGAGGAAGGCAATGCCACACTGACAACCTATCGGCATACACAGATGGGGTGCACGGCATTTTTGGCCTTGGCCACTTACAAAACTATCCTAAAATCTATCAGAAAATTTATCAATTATCAAAGGAGGTGATAATTTTTGTCTAGCACTTGAGTGTACACATGGAGGAAGCTGGTATCTCACCATGCGCACCAAACACCGACCAATGATGGTTGATCCAGCCACATAGAGGGAGCACAAGGACCGGTGCGTGCCAGCAACATGAGGACGACGAGGAGATATATGTCAAGAAAGGGTAGATAGGAACAGGTAGGCCACCGGTACCTCAACGTCCAGCGTCCATGCCACCCGATGCACTTATAGATTAAGGTATGTCCACTGTTGGTAGATTCCACAATTACAATTTAATTTGTCTCCTACAACGTACATGATATGAAACTTTCACCATTAGGTATAATATTCATTTTAGTTTTATTGTCCTTGGATTACTTGGCACAAATAAGTTTTGATGTAATCCTTATTGACCATCAAGTGTAATATTTTTATTAAATTATTAATAGCGTCAATGAGTTGCTTGGAATTACATGCTATTAATGATGCCAAAAAGGTGACCATGATGCATGGAGATATCAATAACGCCATGGAAAAATTCAAACCTCCACAGTTATAAAAATAATTATACCAATCCAATAATATATTTTATAAATTATTCTTCTCTATCATTTTGAAAGATAAAGCTTTGACCCCTAAATTTGCATTCAAATTGCCCAGATATTGCACTACAAAAAAATAATGTAAATAATATATACCTATATAATCTGTACCTAAATCAACCAGATCAATCATTATAAAAATGTAACAAAATACCCTCAATTTACATGAAAATGCTAATATAAGATATTATGAACAATAATTCGACAACAAAAAGTTAAAACATACATTAGTATAAATGTTTGTTTGCTTATCAAGCGTGGAATTATATTCTACAACAAACCATTTAGTAATGACAACTACATTTCAGTTCAAGTTATGTTAACGCTCATGATAAACTTTGAAAGTCACTGTCTTAAAAAGTCTAATCATTTGAATTGAAACATTGTAACATATGAATATTAGAAACTTAGTTTAAGAAATATTTGTTTAATTATACAATACTAATATGATTTAATAAATTTAACATCACGAGTGCCATGGCGCTTGCTGAAACAACTAATTATGATGTTGTCAAAACTAAGAGGGTAGCCTACAACCTAGAATATTATTTTTCATAAAATAAACATGAACTTGAATAAAAGATACAATAAGCATTAGCAATTTCAATTTAATACATGTAAAAATATTATAATTACTAGATCAAAAGCACAAGGTTAAATTATTGATTTTCAAGATATCACATGAAGTATGAAATAATAGTTTATGTTCTTTTTTTTTTTTTTATGTTTCAACAAAATACATAGGGTGTTTATAACATTAATAGTAGAAATTGTTACTCACGAAATCAGTACAAATAAAAAAAAATTGATCCTAAAGTTCTTCTAAAAATCTAAAACATTTTGCCATCAAACGAGTAGATTGTAATCATCATTGTAAATTATAGCTAATGATAGGAGGAATTAATAAACTTAAAATTTAGGTAAAGAAATCAAAATATAGGTTTATGATGTCAAAATATAAACTGCAGCTCAAACTATCATAGCTTAAGAAAATGTTTCAACTAAATGTATATTTACAGAGGTGCAAAGCAAAATAACATATTGATATGGATCATGGATGGAAAAACATATGAATCAATATTTGATAAATTATAACAGCTCAATCAATACAGATTATTATAGCTATTACTTTTAGAATTAGAATATTAGTAAAGAAAGAAAGATAATCGATATAATAAATTCTAATTATAAAGTAGAGACTCATAAGATTCTAACCCGTCTTTGAGAGCACGGGTTGGTGAACTAGTTTAAATTTAAATGAAAAATAAAAATTATCAAAACAGCACCAAAATTTTTTGTGAAGACAGGTCTAATCATGTAGAGCATACTCAAAAAGTTTCAGCATCACAAGATTAATATTTTAGCCTATAAAAATCATGCGAGGTCCGAAAATTATTGATTTTCATCATTTCATATTTTTCTATGTAGAGCACATCATGAAGAGGCTACACAACAAATTTCATATTTTTATCATGTTCCCATAATTATTTAAGAAATTAACAAGTTTTAGCTAAAAACAGAAAAACACTGTATTGTACTATTCACCTGAGTCACAGTTAGTGCAGTTAGCCCCCTGGGAAGATGGGGTCCAGAGGACGCCAGCGACGGCGATTTCCGGTGAGAGGAGGCCATGCCGGCGGCCGGGGAGTGGTGGTGGAGTACCTAGAGGCCTGTGCGAATCCGCGGGTGTCCTCGGCTTGCTCCATGGCGGCCCGAGGCCAGCCGGCCACGCGTACAGGCGCCGACGGTGGGGCAGCTTCGCGACGACGAATTGCGACAGCGGACAGGAGGCTGGAGCGATGGTGCTGGAGCTTCGTCGTGCTGGAGAAGTAGCTGCGGAACTGGAGGCAAGCTCGGCTCGGCCTGCGAGCATGTGAGGCGGAGGAACGGCGGCAGCGGGTCTGCTCGGTCATGGCGGCGATGAACGCGCGAGAAGAGGGAAGAAAATAGATGACGGCCGGCGCTTGGCTTCTAAAGGCAAAACGAGGATGGAGATGGTGCAGGCGTCTTCTCGACCTCGGCCACGCGGATGGCGCGCGTCCAGGCGCTAGAAGCACCGGGAGGGCGGCCAAACGGCGCACGGCAGTGAGCAGACAGGCAGAGAGCTTGCCGACATTACTGTAGCAGGTCCCATTTTCCCAAACTTTTCAAATTACTCTCAAAATTACTTAACAACTTTAAAATTTCCAAAAATAAAAAGTCGCTCAAAATTTAAAACTCTACAACTTTGCTTTTTGGAACATCATCAAATTCCAACTATTTTTGAAAGTAGGTTTTTAAATTTTGATTTTGAATTTCTAAATTAGGGTTTAAAAATAATTATTTTAAAACTTTGGTATTTAATTAGTGACTAATTATTAACCAAACACCACAATCAAAAAGTACCAATTCAAATTGCAAACTTATTCCAATTAATGGAATCAAAATTTGACACATTTTATAAATTCAAAATCATTTATTAATTCCTCAAAAAAAAATTGAATCCTGTTATTATTTTATGCAATACAATAAACACCACATATACAACATATTCTTGCTACATTTGAAATATGAGATGCACTTCTACCACGATGCTTGATGATTATGCATGATAATGATTATGATTAGAGTTTTATTAATTTTGTAACATCGAGGATGTTACAGTTGGTATTTCTTAGCGTAGCGATAATTCCATAGCGCACGGAAGTACCGTTATAGCTTTCACCGGACTATTCCTAGGTATCGATTTTCACGGAGAATCGAGAAGTGAACTAGAAAGGATCAAGATCATCCAAAGTAAGGTAGAAAGAATGTTTTTGTAGGTAGGGGGGTTTTCTAAGACTTTCCCAAGATCACTAAATAACCAAAGTCTAGGCTTACTATACTCGCTTACTTGAACGGCGGTACCTTTCCGATTCTCGAAAAGACTGAGAAAACGGTAATTGGGGTCAGGCCGCCAAAAGCTCTACGAAAACACCAACCCGATGCGTGGTGGATTACAAAGGCCCCGACGGAGTCACACCCCCGGGCTACCACAACTATTCCATAGGTTTTGGGCGCAATCTCGGGTAAACGCTAGGTAATCTCGGGAGGTTAAACTAGTTTCACGTAAAAACTAGAGTCTTCGATCGAACGGAGATCCCGCAAGCAAGTAAAAAAAGTAAACACTAAACTTGAATTAAATAGATAACTTGGAAATTACGAAGATATATAACCTGGATGTTACTCATGGAGGAGTCGACTCCGTAGACGTACAAAGTTGAGAAGAACCCGACAAATCCGGCTCCTCCTCCGCTCTTCCCTCTCCTCTCTTCCTATTTTCTAATATACAACTAGGTGAAGAACACCTAGAGGGACACCACTACATTGTGTAGGATGTGTGAGTGAAGTGCTAGTGTAGTGTGTAGTGTGTGTTACATGAGAGGAGAGGCCCTCTATTTATAATGGAGAGGAGGGGGGAGAGTGGAGGTTCACCCCATTTCAAGGAGCAAACCGACCTCTAGGTATGCGAAACCAGGCATGCACCCTCGGAACCGCCTTGGCAACGTCGGTTGGAGGCCGCACGCGAAAGATGAGGCTGAATGGGCCTGCTTTGGGTCCCTGTCCGGCCGGACTAAGATTGGCTCCATTGGGCCTCAGATTTTGTGGGCTCATAGGCCTCGTCGTTAGCTTTCCAAAAAGTCCTGGGGGACATGAAACGGACTCCGGATGAGAGAGTTATGCTCAAAATACTCCAGACTACTCCTACAGTCCAAATTGGACCCGAACTCGATTTGGGCCTCCACTTCTTGGGCTCTGATTGGCTTGATTATGAGCCTTGCTCCTCTTGGACTTGTGTATAATGGAAATATACTTTGTAATTGTGTATCTTTGTTATATTTCCATTCTTTTCATGAATGCTCACCTGAAAAGGATAAACTACCAAAAACTCGTGGAACTCGTTAGATAAATAATATTTCATTATGATCTTATATGAAATTTTGTCATTTTAGATGCATATTGACGGTCATAAAACATGCGTTAACGTGCGTCCACAGTTACAGAGGGGAGCGGAAGAGGGGCAATGACTAGTTCAGGAGATTTGGGATGATTGATAGGGATATGAACTCAAACCAAGATGACTCCATGGAGAATTGTGTGATGGGGGAAAAACATTATGGGGAAAGTGTGACTCCCATTGCAGCTTTTCACCCCTTAATGGGGCACATTGCTATGGAGGGGAACCCTCGATTACAGCAGTTCAGAAAATTCAGAACTTGGGTCTGGAAGGATCTAGGCAGGGGGCAGGCACCCAGAACCTGAGGCAGACCAACTGAGAGGGCTGTCAGAAAAAAGGGAGGATGAGACTGACAAAAATAGTCAAAACAACTTACCTGACAAGGGCAAACTAATCACTGTTCATGGCTTGGATGGTCCATACCTTATGGACAAGAACAAATGGCCAAAATTATCCTTACCTGAAGAACTAGCTCAAAGCCAGGACGGGCTTGAAGTGTTAACTCAAGAGGAACTGTTGATTACTGGATCTCAGGGGTCAGCTGCAGATATGTCTTCTCCTTCCATGACCAAGAGCATTCAGTTGCTGGTTTCTTCTATAGGGAATGAAGAGGATGTCGTGGACTACATCTTAGACCAGAGCAAGTGCTCAAACAAGGAAAATGATTGCCAAGGGTGGCGCTCTCCCAAGACAAGGAAGTCAAAGAAGAAGAGCAAGAAGAAGGTGGTGGTGGCCACAAGAACAAGCGGCAGGATCCCTAGGGATGGGATTCCTATTGCTACTAAGGCAGCTGAAAGAGCTAGGGCCAGGGACAATATCTCAGGTACTATTAGCACTTCAAACCCATTTACAGTCTTGAACAATGCTACTATTGCTGATTTAGAAGATGTTATTCATGATCTGGGTATTAACATTGAAAATATGGAGGAACAAATTGATATTTTTAGGATAGAGGAATTGGCTAGAGCCAGTGGCGGCTGCACATTGGGGCAAGCTGGGGCAGCTGCCCCAGCTAAAATCCCGTCAAAAAAAAAAAAAAAAATCCAACGGCAAGGCAATGGCAAGGCCCAATGGCCCATCTGGCGTCCAGCACATAAAAAAAAAAAAACAGGGGCCACAACGCACGGGACAATAAGACAATTCACATGCCTGTCACCATGCATCGCCGATCAAGTGATCAACATAGCAGCCGCGGGTTCCCAGTTCCTCAGACGCGATCACGCATTCACGGAACGACGCTAAACCCTAGCCTAGGTCCCGCGCCACGTGCCGCCGTGCGGCAGCCCGGCCTTCGTGGGCGGCGGCGACTCGGGGCTCCAGCCCTCCGGCCTCCGGGCAGCGTGCAGCCGCAGCAGCTCAATCTCCCCGGTCATGGAGGAGGTCCAGAGGCGGATGGGATGGTGCCCGCCGCGCCGCTACCGGGCTGGGCGTACGCGCGGCGCCGGGCTCGTGATAATACGCGGCCGGGGCCTCGTGATGGCCGCGGACCTCGGAGCAGCCCGCTCAGGCTCCGGTGGGTGTTGGTCGGGGCGAGGAGGGAGCGGTAGGCCAGCGCCAAGGGCCCCATTGGCAGCAGCAAGAACAAGAAGACACAAAAAAATTGTAATTTTGTGTGCCTGTGTCTATTGCTTATTGCTTAATGCCTAAATATGGTTCATCAAGTTAACAAATTTTGTGCAGCTTTGACGAATTATTTTACAAGTTTGGGCAGCGCCCAAGCACTCATGGAAGTGGGATTGCTACTGGTTCCACGGCTGAATTGGCTAGTTGTGCAGGGAAAATGAAGTAGTGGCACGCCCGCAGGAAGAGCCCGAGGCGTAACATGAAGGTATTGGGCTTATCATGGAATTTGACCCTCATGTTCATGTTGTAGCTGATCCAGCTCTTAGAAAACCAATTGATAGATTTCATCCCAACATTCGATCGAGGTTAAGAGAGCATATCTATCGAGAGGACCCACCCAACCTATAGGACATAATTTTCCTAAAAATGATGGGAGAGTCTTTTCACTCACATTGGTTTTCGGATTATGATTGGTTAGAGTATGCAAAGTGTGTCAAAAGATGAAGCATTTTGTTTTTATTGCTTCCTCTTTAGGACGACAAACCGACCGTGCAAAATTTGGTCATGATACTTTCACAAACACAGGGTATAATGATTGGAAACATGCATATAGAGGATTGCCGTGTCATGTTGGTTCAGTTTCTAGTTGCCACACCAATGCAAGATTATGTGCTGAAAATTTTAAGAATCAAAGGGCAGGTATTGTCCATAAAGTAGATACTAATACAAAGACATCGTAACAGCTGTATGAAACTTCGTTTGACCGCTGGTCTAGATGTTGCAAAGTTTCTTATTTCACAAGGCCATGCTTTTCGTGGGCATGATGAATCTGCTACTTCCTTGAACAAGGGAAATTTCTTAGAAATGATTGATTGGTACAAAAAAAAAGGATGAGGGTGTCGGGGTTGCATTTGAAGAGTTATGTCAAAAAATGCCCGCATGACGTGTCCGAAATTCAACGTGATATGACACGAAGTTTTGTAGAAGAGGTCATCAAGGATAAAGGAAGAGATTGGGGATGGTATGTTCTCAGTTCTAATTGATGAATCCCGTGATGTCTCAATAGCGTAACAAATGGCCGTGCTTGTGAGGTCGGTAGTTATTTCTAAATTGTATTACACACATTGCCATTGTTTTTTCAACACTAACTCGTGACATTTGTGATGTGTTATGCAGGTTTGTGAACAAAAAGGGGAGAGGTTGTGGAAAGATTTTTGGGGCTTAAGCATGTTGAGGATACAACTTCAAAAAGCCCTAAAGATAGCTTTGACGGAGATTCTTGCTGCTCATGGATTACCTATTGCTAGGCTATGGGGACAAGGATATGATGGAGCTTCAAACATGAGAGGTGAATTTAATGGTTTGCAAAAACAGATCCGTGATGAGAACCCCTATGCTTTCTATGTTCATTGCTTTGCTCATCAATTACAGCTTGGTCATTGTTTCGTTGCAAAATGTTGCTCCTCTTTTTGATGATTTCTTCGACTATGTTGGTCTAATTGTGTCAAGTACTAGTGCATCTTGCAAGAGGAAAGATAAATTACAAGCAAAGCATCGAGAAACAATTTTAAAAACTAGAGAGTGGTGAAATTTTTAAAGGTAGGGGGCAGCACCAAATGACAAACTTGGCTAGACCAGGAGATACAAGATGGGGTTCTCATTTCATAACATTACCATTATATTGAAACAATGTGGGATTCTGTAGTGCAAGTGTTATCCATGATTCATGAAGATGAACGTAATCACCGTCGAAATGGTGGTTTGGTTGGGAAAATGGAAAGCTTTTCCTTTGTTTTGAATATGAAGTTGATGTTGAAAATATTTCGCATTACAAATGAGTTATCTCTCTTATTGCAAAAGAAAAGATCAAAACATTGTTCAAGCCATGTCATTGCTTATTGATGTAAAAGAGCCGTCCCGATCAAATTGAGAAATGAAGGATGGGATACATTGTTGGAAGAAGTGACACTATTTTGTGTTGAAAAAAAAGATTCCAAGTACCAAATATGGATGAGGCAATACCAAGATTTGGCGGATCAAGGCTTCGTGACAATTTAATCACACAAGATCATTATTACCGTGTTGACACTTTCCTTGCTGCACTTGATGCTATTCTCTCGGAGATGGATCATCGCTTCAATGAGGTATCATCCGAGTTGCTTGTTTTTCTTTTGCTTGCCTTGATCCAAGAGAATCCTTCTCTAAGTTTGATGTTGAAAAGATTGCTCGGTTAACGGATATTTATGTGGAAGATTTCTCTATTAGTGATCGTGATATTATAAGAGATCAACTTGAGACATATATTCTCCATGTGAGAAGACTTGATGAGTTCAAATCTTGTCATGACCTCATCAACTTTAGCTAAAACAATGGTTGCAACTAAGACACATGAGACTTTTCAATTGGTGTATCGCCTTATTGAGTTAGCATTGATCCTACCTGTGGCAACATCATCGCTTTGAAAGAGCCTTCTCGGCTATGCACATAATCAAGACATATTTGCGCAATAAGATGGGTGATGGTTGGCTCAATAACTTGTTATTGTGTTACATTGAGAAAGAGATCTTCGAGAGGGCTTTGTATTAAAAAAAGTTAAGAAGAGGTTTCAAGTCATAAAAGATCGAAGAGTACAGTTGCCAAAGAGCCCTCGGCGTGCACATGCTAGAGCTAGAGGTTCTTAGAAGTTGCTAGAGGTATGTATAGTCTTATGGTGTTAACTAGCCCTTTATTATTACTTGCTATTTGCTAATTGATGTCTTTATCCAATTTACGTATTATATATTTCTTATTTTTATTTTGGAATTTTACCATGTATTGGCGCAAGAACTATCAATTTATTCTTCAAATTTGAGGTATAATCTCAACTTCGCATTAAAATTGTGTGATTGCAATGTTTTTTATTTTGGTTTAGTCGGTCATTAGAAGTTCGCCCCAGCTATGTTTTTTTTTCTGGCTCCGCCATCGGCTAGAGCTGCTTTGTGGGCGTAACCCGATCCACAAAGTTTACTCGGAAAAATAGAAAAATAGGCTGAAATATACTATTTTAGATCATTTAGAAAACCCGGCCATGGAGGCTGTGGACAATTGGGAGACAGGAGTTCTTCTTTGCTCCACCCGGGGGGTGTGGAGAGTAGCGAAACCACATGTTTGTTGATGATTGTTTAACCTATTCAATTCCTAATGAAAATCATGTTTTGGAATGTTAGGGGTTGGGTACATCTCACGAGGAGAGGTTTTGTTATTAAACATGTGATCTAGGAAAACCTTGACCTGGTGGGGTACAGGAAACTATAAAACAAGACTTTAGTGATCAAGAGCCGAAAGACATGTTCTGATCGTGGACTTTGCTTGAAATGGACTCCAAAGAAAGGGTCACTTTGGGGGCTTTTATTAGGTATCAATATGGAGAGCTTTGAAATAGAGCATGAGGAATTGAATGGTTTCTTTTTTGGGTTGCCTGGTTAGGAACAGGTTGATTAATTTTAGATTTTGGGTTATCAATGTCTATGAGCTTACCCAACATGAGTTCTCTAGAGAGTTTATACAGAAATTTCTAAATTCGCTTCAAATGAATGTTTACCCATTTTGATGGGGGAGATTTTAATCTCACTAGGAGTAATAGGGACAGAATCGGGTCGGGGTGACCCTAAACTTATGGAGCTTTTAAAAGATTTCATTGGCAACTTCCAGTTGAGGGAGATCTTCATTAGTGGGATGAAATACACATGGTCTAGCAAAACGTAAATGCCCTACCCTCCTCAAATTGGATAGAATCTTAGCCACGCTTAGTTGGGACTTAAACTATCCAAACTGTTTTTGCTTGGGCTAAAGCTAGGATAGGATCTGATCACACACCCTTAATTCTAGACACCGGTGAGCGAGAGCTCCCAGCCTAAGTATTTCTTTTTTGAGGAAAAATGGATATATCAAGAAGGTTTCTTTGATTTGGTCAGAACCAAATGGGAGGAAACTAAAAAATAATTTTGGTAATCATTCTTACTCTTTTCGATATTTGGCATGGGTGCCTTCAATGCCTAAGACAATATTTGAGGGGATGGAGTTGGAAGTTGAATGGTCACACAAGAGAGATCATGAAAGGCCCGACCAATAGGATTGGTGAAATTGACTCAATTGCTTGAAAAGAGACTTTTGAGTGTTGCTGAATGGGAGGAGAGAATTGAGTTGGAAGAAGAGATAGATAGGTTGAACACTATTGAGGAGCTTCATGGAAACAAAAGGTGGGAAAAAATTGGATTTTGCAAGGTGATGAAACACACATTTTTTCCACCAATTTGTCAATGGGAGAAGGAGAAAGCACACAACCACTTTTTTCAAGTCTGGGGATGAGGAGATTAGGGGGGCAAGAGTGCTATAACTTCCCATATTGTTGATTATTACAAGGGTCTGTTTGGGCATAATGATCCTTGTAATATGTCTCTCGAATTCTGATTTTTGGCCAACTGATTTGCATCTATCCAAAGAGTGATAGAACTAATCTCGGACCTTTCTCCATGGAGGAGATAAAGGTAGTGGTGATGGAGATGAAAGAAAATTCAGCACATGGCCGGAATGGCTTTGGGGTGGTATTTTTTAAGAAGTGTTGGGATCTGATTAAGCATGTCATGGAGTCTATGTTTCAAGATCTCTATAATGATAAGGTAGACATTAAGAGATTGAATTATGGAGTTATAACCCAGGTACCTAAAATCCAAGAGGCTAATAATATCAAGCAGTTTAGACCTATTTGTCTCTTGAATGTTGATTACAAGTGTTTCACCAAGGTTTTAGCCAATAGATTGGTCCCAGTAGCCAAAAAAGGTGATTGGGAAAAACCAAACAGGGTTCATTAAGGGAGAAACATCTTGGAGTGGATTGTGGTGCTGCATGAGGTGTTGCATGAACTAAAAAATAACCAAGAAAAAGGGCTGATCCTGAAACTAGATTTTGAAAAGGCTTATGACAGAGTGAGGTGTAGCTTCCTGGAACAAGTTATAGAGGGAAAAGGGTTCTCTCAAACTTGGATTTCTTGAGTTATGAAACTAGTGAGGGGTGGGAGAGTGTGTTTTAATGTAAATGGGGAAAGGAGCCCCTACTTCAAGACTTTTAGAGGTTTGAGGCAAGGTGACCCTCTCTCCCCTCTACTTTTCAACCTAGTGGCTGATGCTTTAGTGGTTCTTCTTGACAAAGCTTCTAAGAAAGGTCATATTAGGGGGTACTTGAACATTTGACTCCTGGGGGTATAACTCACATTCAATATGCTGATGATACTTGTTATATTGATTGATGGATCTATTTCTTCTATAACCAATTTAAAAACTGATCCTATATTGCTTGAATGGTTAACTGGACTGAAAATTGACTATCATAAGAGTGAAGTCTATGATTTTGGGGTTTCACAGGGGGAGAAGGAAGGAATGGCCAACATGTTGAATTGTGTGCTGGGGGAGCTTGCCCTTGAATTACTTGGGGATTCCCGTTAGTAATAACCATCTAGGCATGGGAGCCTTTAGTGGTTTAGCTCATAAAATTCTTAAAAGATTAGATCCTTGGAAGGGCAAATTCTTAACATCAGGAGGGACACAAATCTTTACCAACTCTTGCTTAAGCAGTATTCCTTTGTACTGCATGGGTTTCTATTGGTTGGCTGATGGGGTCCATAATAATATGGACAACATTAGGGCTAAATTTTTATGGCAAGGAGTGGAAAATAAATTTAAATACCATGTGGCCAAGTGGGAGATGGTCTGCAGACCAAAAGACAAAGGGGGTTTGGGGATTATTAACACTCAAATTATGAACGACTACTTAATAGTGAAATGGATTTGGAAAAATTTTCAAGAGCCAGATGATCTGTTGTTTCAGATCATTAAAGCTAAGTACATGGGGGAAGGTGGCTTTTTTGAATCTAGAACCAAAGGGGTGTCTCAGTTTTGGCAAGGGCTGCACAAAGTGAAACACCTCTTTAAATGGGGGTTGTGTTCAAGGTTAGGAATGGGAGAAACTGAAAGTTTTGGGATCATTGCTGGGCAAAGGAGGTCCCTCTTAGCATTAGTCGTGATAATATCTATAAGTTGGTAAGGGATCCCCATTGCTCGGTCTCAGATTATTGGGATGAAGATGGTTGGGATATGGACTTCAGGAGAGCCTTAAGAGTACAGGAGTATAATAGCTAGTTAGATTTGGTTGCTTCGTTCCAAGGCTGTAATCCTGAGGGGGATGATGCAGACATTGTTTTGTGGGCTTTGGAGCCAAAAAAGGTTTTTTCTACCAGATCCTTGTATAGTTTCATAACCAATAGAAGTATGCCTAGTAGGGTGGGTGGGTTGATTTGGAAAAGTAGAATTCCCTTGAAAACTAAATTCTTCAGGTTGCTGGGAACTTGGCTAAAACGGGGTGGAAGGGAGATAAGGGCTGCTGCTTGTGTGGGTGTATAGAAACTGTGAACCATCTCTTATTTGATTGTCACATAGCCAAACTGATTTGGGGAACCTTGAGGGAAGTGTTTAATCTGGAGGTGTGTCTATCTTCTCTGGAAGACTTTTCTGTCACTTGGTTTCAAGGCATGGGGCCTTTGTCGAATCGGTTGACTGTATTTCTCTTTGCTGGCTTTGCGTGGGCCATTAGGACCACTCGAAACAAAATGGCTATTGAGCGATCCTTTGTGATGTCTCCTACTGACGTGATATATATCGCGATATCCCTTATGCAGAGGTGGAGCGTGATGTTGAAATAGAAGGACAGGGAGCAGTGTCACAAACTCTAGGAGCTATTCTGGAATGGATGAAAAGTTTTAAGCCAAGGACGACGTTGGCGATAGATGTTTTCGAACTTTAAGTTTTCTGTGTATAGTCGCTTTCTTTTCATGTTCTTTTGTTGCTAGCCTGTTCTAGCATGGCTCTTTTTTTGTAGCTGGCAACCCCAGAAGTACCCTGTACCTATGTCTTTCTGATAAGCCGAGTTAGTTCTCGTTTAAAAAAAAGGAGAATCAAATTATCTGTCTTGAGAACTGTCACTGAAAGAGTTAGCTTAGTTAGCTCATTGAGATGCGGAATCCATTCCGGAAATTTAAGCAATTTTCCAGATAGCTCAAGAGCACTAAGGTATGTTGGAGGTGCCGTCATGTTGTCCAGTGTGCTTAGAAAATCAGACGATTCATCATCAATCACAAGAGTTTGGAGAGAATAACCGCCAAGGTATTGGATAGAAGAAAGTAAATCTTTGAATATTCCTTTGTCCTTGTGAAGCTGGTAGATGGCCAACTCCCTCAGGCCGGTGAATTCATGAAGGCTTGAAGCAGAAGTGGATCCCTCAATAATCTCAACTCTGGACAACACACGCAGGGTATTCATTGTGCCCTTTTCAATCTCCTTCGGCAGTTTAAGTCCTTGCCGTGTCTTCTTATTTCCACAAGTAGGTTGCGGATTCGTTCAAGCTGTCCTATAGTTTTAGGTAGCTCTAGGACCTCAGTCTCCCTTATATCTAGTATCTCCAAGTACTTGAGATCACAAATATTTTTTTTTCCACAACGGTAAAAACCGAATTTCATTACTTTGAAGCAACGAAATTACAGAAGTAAAGGTTCTTGATACAGATCGCTACTAGACTTTTGTTCTCACCCATGACTATTCACCCAAGGAATCAATCAAGGGGAGACTACGCACACACTATTATTACAAGACTAACGACTTTCTTCACTCAACAGCGCAACCAAGCAAAAGACCAACGCACTGACTAAGATCAGTTTTTACACTCCTCCTTGTGCTTGTTGACCCATCATCCAGTGAAGACAACGATCTGCTTGTCCTGAGCACTCCCTTGATCTTGTTTCTTGTGAAAAGCCAAAGCTGAAGCTTGAATCACCTCCGCGCCCTTGATGACCTGCGTCTTCAAATCACCTTTGAGTAGACCTGCCCAGTATGTAATAAACGACGAGATTAAACAGACAATCTCAGTAGGAGACTGTACTCTTTTTCCATCAAAACAAATCGAATTTCTTGTTCGCCATATGGCCCAAAAACACAGCAGCAAGTCCATAAAAATGCATTTTGGGAGCAGAAGGGAAGATGTTTTGGATCCAAGGCCAAAACTGTACAATATTCACTGGCCTACAGTTTACCCCAAAAAAGTGAAAGCTAAAAGACTCCAGATGTATTTAGCGAGGCACACTCAAAGAAAATGTGGTCAATGCTCTCATTTTCTGCACAAAAAAGCACATAAAGAAGAACCTTTCCATTTCCTTTTTAACAGATTGTCTTTAGTTAGGATAGCCTGTTGATCCACTAGCCACATGAAAATTTTAACTTTCAAAGGAATCTTGGCTTTCCAAATCTTTTTACACCCCTGTCCATACTCATTACTGCACAGGGGTTTTGTAAACTGACTTGACAGTAAACTGACCAGATTTCTCTAGATCCCATCTTGGGGTATCTTTCTCACTATTGACAGCATAACGAAAAAGTGATGTCTTGTAATCTCCTTAACTGAACCTGCAAATCTTCATACATCCATCTCCTAAAAGATAATCTCCAGTTCTTTCTTTTCATTTCAGCCACGTATGCCTGCTGTTCATTATTCACATCATATAACCCAGAAATTTCTCAGCCAAAGAAACTTGCCCGCACCATTTATCATGCCAAAAACTGGTATTACTTCCATTTCCAATTCTCACTGATCTATTTTTAAGATATATCTGGATAACTTTGAGGAGGTCATTCCACACGAGGGAATTTTGTGGTTTTTTCTTCAGGTTAGCTAACAAACCTTTCTTCACATACTTTTTATTGATAATATCATTCCGTATACCACAGCTGTCTCTACTTTCCACCACCATTTACAGAGAAGGCTTATATTCATCTTCCTAAGATTTTTAATTCCCAAACCTCCCTTATCTTTAGCTTTCATAATAGTTTCCCATTTAACCAAATGGTATTTTCTCTTGATACTTCCTCCTTGCCAAAAAAACCTTTTCTGGCAATATCCATTTTGTTCAAAACTATCACGGGCAGCGAACATAGACATGGTGTAAATTGGGAGATTATTGAGACAGAATTGATAAGAGTCAATCTGCCTCCCAAGGATAATGAGCTACCTTTCCACCCATCTAATCTTTTCATGATTTTTTCATAAATGGGCATCCAATCAACCACATGTAATCTGGAGCCCGAGACGGGGACTCCCGGATATTTTATGGGCCATTCCCCAATTGCACAATTGAACATATCGAGTACAAAACATTTTTTCTCATCATCATGTAAAACCATCATAATCTCACTTTTAGAAAAGTTTATTTTGAGGCCTGACATGTTTTCATACAAGTACGTAAGTACTTTTCGATTTGTTGCACCGGGAAATCCCATCCTGAGACATAAAATCGTGTCATCCGCATATTGTAACACCACTACTCCATACTTTGTATATATTCGGTATTAACCCCTGCTATCAACTTATTTTTCTAGGCCATATTAATCATCTTAGCTAGAGTATCTGCAGCAATATTAAACAGAAAGGGAGATAAAGGATCACCTTGTCTGACCCCTCTTTTGGATTTGAAGTAGCTGCCAACTGTATTATTTACCTTGACACTAATCGTGCCGCGGTGCTCATCACGCTTTTGATCCATTCACACCACTTATCTCCAAAACCCCTTTGTTTTAAGCATTTGAACAAAAAGTTCCAGCTTATTTTGTCATATGCTTTCTCAAAATCCAGTTTGAGCACTAAAGCATTTTTCTTCTTCACCTTTGTATCATGCAATATTTCATCCAAGGCAAAAATCCCATCCATAATGTTTACGCTTTTAATGAAACCTGATCAAGCTTCTGTTAATGATTCTTTCCATAACACTCTCCATTCTCATGGTCAAGGTTTTGGTAAAGACTTTGTAAATCACATTCAACAAACAAATAGGTCTGTATTGTTTGATGCTAATTGCTTCCTTGACTTTTGGTAAGAGAGAAATAACCCCATAATTGAATCTTTCAATATCTAGCTTGTTTTTATGAAAGTCTTCAAACAAAGCTAACATATCTGTCTTTACAAAATCCTAGCAATGTTGATAAATTTCAATTGGGAAGTGATCGGGACCAGGGAGCTGTATTTTTTTCCATTGAAAAATCACCCTCCCTGATTTCCTCTTCCCCAAAATATTTTTCCAATTCCACATTCTCCTGAACTGTAACTTTTTCATTCTCTTCCCAGCAGCTAGGGTCAATACTGAAATTAGCTTGTTCAGAAGGACCGAAAAGTTCTTTGTAGAAATTTGTAGCATGGCTAACCAGAGCCTCATCCCCTTCAATAATTTGCTCATTGTGTGATAGAGAGAAAATAGTGTTCTTCCTTTTTTTACCATTGGCCACTCTATGAAAAAAATGCGTTGTTACAGTCCCCTTGCAATAGCCAATTGCTATTAGCTCTTTTATGCCAACAAAGTTCTTCGTCTTCAAGCAACCTCATAAGTTCGGTTTGTATAAAGGTTTTCCTCCCCAAATCCAACCGCTCAAGACACCCATTCTCCTCTTTTTTTCCGACCCTCTAGTTCTCTTTCTAGAATCCTTTTATATTTTCTAGTGTGCCCCTTGAGACTCTGACCCCAACCTTTCAAAAATTTTTTCGACTCTATCCATCTTAATGCACCATATATCAATGGCTGATTTTCCCACCACCTTTCTATTCCGGATCTCTTTGACTTTTTCACTCGAAATCGGGATGTTTAATCCAAGAAGTCTCAAAACAGGGGGCCTAGAGCCTATATTTTGTTCTAGATCAGTCCTTACAATCAAAGGATTGTGATCGGACATATATCTAGGAATTTTCCTCGATTACAAAGGGGAAAGTCATTCTCCCATGCGTTGGAAATAAGCACTCTATCTAGTTTCTCTAGAGTAGGGTCATCCCCTCGTTGTTACTCCATGTATACTTGCCTCCGGTAAGGGGAGTTCTCTCAATTCAAAAGAATTGATAATGAGATTAAACACGGGGGAGAAACTGTTAATTCTGAAATTTTTGTTTTTGTCGGTCTTTGAATCTCATAATGTTGAACCCCCCACCCCCCAATTAAGATTGGGTGTTTAGCCTTGTAAATGAATCTGGACAACTCGGCTAAGAACTCATCTTTCATGTGTCATCATCGCTGGTCCATACACATTACCAAGGGACCAGTTTTTCTTTTGAGTTTCTTATCAAAAACATTAGCAATGATCGTGTAGTCACCACATTCAAAGTCAACAACCTCAAATCTATCTTTTCTCACACCACTTAGCATTCCCCCAGTTTTGCCATTAGAGGGTACCCACATCCAATTGAAGTCCTTGTTACCATCAATTTTCCTAAAAACTTATCGAGTAGGACTTTGTTTCATTGTTTCCTGCAAACTAATGAAATCAGCCTTATGGTCCCAAATCAAATCCTTTATGAAAGTACTCAGGCCTTTTTTTTGGCCACTCCTCTTGCAATTCCAAATTATACCTATCATTTGGAAACAATTGGTTTTACTTTCTTTTTCTTGAGAATCAATCCGGGGCTAACCATAGATTTATCTCCATCTTTTACCTCAGAATTGTCAACGGGACAATCCCTAAAAGCCATAGTTTTCCTTCTCCTTCTCACTCTAATAGATTTACTTTTCCCCGGATTTTGGGGTCATGATTAAGGATTCAATGTCCGAATCATCAAATCCCCATTCCGTGACATTGTGATCATCTATCTTGTCTTTCTCCCCTTCACTCTCCTTGTCTTTCTATTCTGCTGCTAACTCAGCAACAGAATGTTCATTCAACTTCATTCTAGCATTTTCTAAATCTTTAAGAAGATCAATTTTATCAAAATTAATGGAATTGTTATCAATTCCCATTTTATTAGCCATGTTCGCAACATGTACATTTGACAGAATTGCAAAGGAATTCGATAGGAGGAAGTAGTACCTTCATTGTTTTTTTTCCTTGGCTATCTTTTTTTCGCGCCTTGTTCTTCCACATACATCTAGGAAGCCCCCTTTGCTCGATCCTTTTGCTTTGTCTAACATTTTGCCAGTTGCACCAGCCATTCTTGTCTTCTATCCGGTTGTCTTCAGGACTCTTCAATTTCATTTGACATCTGCACTTCCTAGTTGCTGCAGTTGTTCTTTTCTTCCCCGCAATTCGAGCATCCCTTGGTTTTCTTTCTCATTATCTTCTGAGATAATTCCTGTCAGCATGTTGTTTTCCTCTTCACTCATTCTTTTTTCAAGAGCCTGTTTTGCTTCATCTCGTATTCAATTCCTCTTGACTAGACATGATTAGTTCAGGCCCTCCTTGATCGTCTTTAATAGGACCGATAGAGACACCCTATTCATTTCCTCCTCCTTTTCTTCTACTATTGTTTCTAATTGCTTGTTGCACCCTTTTTCCCTATGAACTCCTCGGGTTGAAAGAAACAATCCTTATCGGCTTCATTGATAGCCATTTTAGTCTCAACAAGAAGCGAGAGGGTCCATTTTGTGTTGACTGAAGTTGGCCCCATATTCATCAATCATCACTCTAGAGTTATCATCAATCGGGACATAACTCATCTTGTTAACTTGAATCTGGTTCCATATCTCCAAACTTCGCCTTTCCCGATGGTGATACTAGCTCTCCCATGTAAACATTGCCATAATCGGATCCATCACTAGATGCAGTTTTTGATGTTCATCCCGCACTATACCGACATTTCTTTGTGTGCCTTTTCCACTGGAACCCCGATATTTACTTGGTCCAGTTGTATTTTGATTTTGTTCTTTCTCCCGAATAGTTTTCTCTTTTTTTGGTGAAGGAGCCTCATCTATATTGCCTTCTCTTCCATTTCTTATCCACTTTGGTTGCCTACTTGGTTGACATATCCTTCTTGCTCCACTTCTCTTTGAAACCCGATAATCATACCGGTGAGAATCTAGAACCCCATCTACCACAAAGTACTTTTGAGATATCCCTACATCCAATTCTTACCCCGACATAATCATTTTTAGTTAAGCTATCTCAGGTGTCCACTTCCAATGGTGCCCCCACTTTGGATGCCACCGTACAGACATTAGCAACTGACCTTTTGTCATATGGGATGTTAGAAACTCTAAACCAAGCACTTTCCAATGGTCCCTTTGACCCATTAGCAGATTTCCACTTTTCTACCTTAATCACAAAAATTTTCGGTAGAGTCTCATCCTCATTTCTATGAAATGACATACATCCTCCAAAGACTGAACATTGGGGAATCTTAACTGGAATTTTCCTTCACCAGCTTTCTTAGCATACCACCTCCATTTGGATTGCCTTCCTGCTTTGAGCTCAAACTCAGCTTCTATCTGTCTTGCACTTACAAGGCCAGTTAACACAGTTACCAATGCTACAGCAGACATATCCTTAATTCCTTCATCATTCTGAGAGCTTTCTATCATATGAAAACCCTACCCATAGGAAGAAAAGACAAAGAAAGGGGCATTATACTCCCAAGGCATCTTGATACTGCACACCCTTGCTACATGACCTTCACCTTTGCACCTAGTGCATATCACTGGATTAGTACAGTCTTCAGATTTATGACCCAATCTTCCACACTTCAGACAGAGCAAAGGTCTTTCAGAATGTTGTGGCCTATCAATGTGAGCACCCTGCTCATTTTCCAGATCTTGCCTGAGCTTCTATTTTCTGATCCTGGTTGATATTTACAGAAGTTTCTCCTTCCTTGGATTCCAGTTGGGTAGCTTCTGGGCTAACTCTTGGCTCAATTGGAGGCACTTGCTCATTCAGCTGTGTTCTGGGATCCTGCCCAACCATCAAACGCCCCCCAATTGGAACCCTGCCCCCCATGTCACCACGCCCTCTAGGAACCCAACCTCTGTTTCCCTGCTCATACCAGTTGTTGCGTCCTCTACCTCTGTTCCCATCATACCAATTGTTCCTGTAACCATAAGGGCGCCTGCTCATGTTGGATCTAGGCTGCAAAGGAGCCTGTAACACCTGCACAAAAGATCTAGTATCACCACCTAGAGTTGACCACCCATTGATTCTATGCTTTCCTCCACCAAGGGGAGCAATCTCGATCTTCTCAGGAACAACATGCTTAATCGCTTTTACTACTATTGTATTCGCGTAACCAACTTCAGCACCACGCGACCAAATATGAGCAAGCCTAGCGCTCAAATCGGCATCGGGGTGATCACATACCTCGTGTGGAAGTTTCCCCCTGCTTGGCCGCCTCGATCCTTTGTTGGCACCCACACCCGTCGCCGCTCTAGAGGAGGGGCTAGGGTTTCCGCCTAACTTAGAAGATCGAATATTTGGAGGGAAATTTTTTATATCTGTACTCCTTAAGTTCAAATACTTCAGTAGAATCATTTTACATATCTCTGAGACCTTGACATGGTTAGCTTTGAAACCTTTGCAGCCTTGGAGGTCTAATACCTGCACTATTCCAGTTTTGAAGGATTCAAAACGCATTTTGTCTAGGCTCCCAAACATGGTTAGTGATCGGAGACGGGACAAGTTCATGCTATGGACTTGTTTGCCACGTTTGGAGTCACTACTGTGAAGGAAAAGCCTACGGACTTTATTGTTTCGTGTTGGCGCAGACCAGTGGCTCCCAACCACAGTGACAAAATCCTCTTCTGCTGCCTTGGAAATGAGGTACTCAAGTACCATGTCATGGACCTGACTACTCTACACCAGTCCGTTGCTGCAACGTTGCACTGGCCGTATTATCTTCCTTGTTATGAGTTGATTATAGTATGTATCTGCAACATCCTCGACACTCAAACCCTGCTTCTCACTTATAAAACCTTCTGCTATCCATCTCCTGATCAACTGCTTCCTAATAATTTTGCAACCCTTTGGAAATATGCTTAGATACAGAGAGCAAGTCTTGAGATCACTAGCCAAATCATTGTAGCAATGATTGATTATTCTCATAAACTCCTCTGATTTACGACAAACTTGTGTCTTTGGAAATAGGGAATCACAAACATTAGTCCATTCCTCCTTGCTCTTCGTCTGCCTCGATGCCACAAGACCAGCCATGGTAACTATGGCCAATGGCAAGCCCCCGCACATTTCCCAAACTCTGTGTGGAATGCTGTCATTTCTAATATCTGGAATGCTTCCATTGCTAATCCTGCACTCATAGATGCTGTGCTGGAATAAGGTTTTGGGCTCATCATCCGAGAGAACTTTAACTGTATGAACAATAGCATTGTCTTCATTAACAGAACAAGTCGTGGCAATGGCAACAGCTTGAAATCGGGTAGTAACAATTATTCTACTACCCTTTTCATTCTTATCATGCAAACATCTCCTAATAGTCTGCCACGTGGATGATGACCAGACATCATCAATCAACAGTAGGTACATACAAAGATTAGGAAAGAATATCCATTAGCACAAGAACAAGGCAAAGAAGCACCCCCATCGTTTGTTTTGGTCATCAATTACATCGCCAAGCCTATAATTCAGATAATTTTTGTTTGAAGTCTTCAATTTTGCCATATTTGTATCCACCTTCTCCTACCCCAGCAGTCTATCAGATTATGCCTCAGATGATAGAGGCTGGAACTTTTGTTCCGTTATCTAAAAAATCAGACTATGCCATTTACCTATTTATTATGAACATATTTGAAAAAAAAAAAAAATCGTTAAGAAAATAACTTCCTTAATTTACATGACTGAAGATTTGTGTGAGACCAACGTCATCCTTGAGTTTTTGTTTTTGTACTATGGGAGTCATAATAACACTTGAACTCATGTATGTCGTGAACAATTGAATATAGGAAGGAACAAAACAATTGAATGGAAGAAGGAACATAGCAGTAGAGAAGTTGGTACCTATCTTTTCGAGGCATTTCTCCAACTCTGCTTTTAAGCAATTGTGCATTTGATCCCAGGCTCTGCTATCATTCTGTTGATTGCTGATATGCAAGCAAATCCTATTCAGTGTGTTCCTAACAATCTCAGTACAATTTTTCGTCTCGGAGACGATGCTATCTTCACCTTGCTGCTCCCCATCAGTAGCCTGTGCCTTGACTTGTCCCAGTATGGTTTTCGGTATTACTTAATGGTCAGAGTTCTGAGACACGGTGACCATGGCTCGGCGATCGAACTTGTGACCATACTCACGGTAGAGATCCAACGCGACTGTTGTCTTCCCACACCACCAAATCCAACAATGGAAAGAACGCCCTGCTTCTTCTTGTCGCCGGCAATCCAATCACGAAACTTCTTGGTGTCTTCATCCTTCATTCCCACGGGTTTCTGGATCTGAACGAGCTAATCGCGAGATCTGCTGATTCTTAACAGCGTGGTACTCGATCACGCCGGCCAATCCGTTCTTTATTTCCGGCTGGGTTGCGGACGCCATACCTGTTGCGGCGCTTCGCCCGATTTGCTGCCCACGAGCCTTCGATCCATAATCTGGGCGGCAATGCGGCGGCGGGCGGAGGCCGCCGGATCGCATGAGGTCCTGCGGATGGAGATGAGGCAGCCGTCCGCTGCGGGGTCGGGGCGGGGCTGTGCACGAAGTCATCGATGCAGTCCTCGATGTCGTGGAGACGCCACGGATCTGCTTCATCCAGTCCTTGGTCTCGGCCGTCGGGTCGTGGGCGCGCCGCGCTGGGCGAGGTTGCGCAGGAACGCCGCGCGATGCCGGTGAACTCGTCGTTGATGAACTAGATGTCGCCGCGGACGCCGGGTCGCGACTTGAGGGTCGCCTCCGACGCACCAACGGCCGCCTCCATGGCGTTGCCTCGTGGACGGGGCTTTCGGGCGGGGTCGGCCCGCGCGCGCACACTACCGAATCCCGCAACTTGCCGAAGTGTCTTTGTTAGGGCCCCGGGCTTTACTGCAGAAGTATTGAGGTGAGTAGGGAACCGTGAGATCGCTGGGGTTTGCGGCGAGGTCGAGCCGTGATCGGCAGCCTAGGAATTGCGGTAGGCGATTGGAGAGGAGGAGCGCCAGCGCCCAAGGGTGACTTATGTCACATTCCCGTGCTGATTATTTCATTAACCAAGTTGGACTCTTATAGTCCTTTCAAACCGACTCTAACTCTTTAGATAACTATAGCTGCTAACAAACTCTTGCTACTAATCTGGCCGTAATCTCCTAAGACTCTTAACTAACCAAATCTCTTCCCGAGCCTATCTCCCGAGCCCGAGCCCGACTTGGCTGGGTGTGGTTCAGCCACCTTGGCCTTGTCATGCATAGGTCTTTCTCGACCACAACATCTCTCCCCCCTCGGGAAACAGCTCGTCCTCGAGCCGAAAGGAGGGTAAGCCTCCACGAATGCCGCACCGGCCCCATGAAAGCTTCGATGCCGACATGCCCGACCACTTTCGACCAGGACGTGCCGTGACCCGCGGTGGAGCTCGGAGCACGGGATCCGTTCGGGCCTCTTTGGAGCATCCAGCCGTGGCGAAGAGGAGGAAGTGCCGGCTCGGACGTCGGCGGTGTACCACGGAATGGCTTCAACACCCGACGTGGAAGACGCCATGTATCCGGCCCCTTCCTCGAAGACGCAGCCAATAGGCCACTTCGCCGACCTGCCCGACACCGAAAAGGCCCCGCAGACTTGGGGCCGAAGCTTGCCGCTGCCGCCAGGGGACTAGGGATCGTGTTTCGATGGAGCATGCGTAGCGGCACCCGCCCCCCGATGGCAAACTCCCAAGGCGATGGTTGGCGCCGTAGAAGCGCGCGCTAGCGTGCTCCTGTGCTCGGAGAAGACGGGCGCCGCACCTCTTCCAGAACTCGTCCGTGTTCGCCCATGGTGTCGACGGGCGTCCCGTGTGCGCCCCCGAACATAGGGCAGCAAGTCGGGCGGGCACGGCCGTAGACCACCCGAAATGGAGTCGTTTGAAGCGCCGGTGGTGGTACGCGGTGTTGTAACAGAACTCCGCCTAGGGCAGCCAATCGAGCCAATCCCGCGGACGGTCACCGGTGAGGCAGCGAAGGTACATGGCGATGGTCTTGTTCACCGCTATGGACCGCCCGCCGGCTCGAGGTGAAATGCGCACTCATGCAAAGCTGGACGCCGGCGTGGCGAAAGAGATCGCGCCACACATGGCCCATGAACACGGCATCGCGACGCTGACGATGGACTCGAAGCCATGGAGGCGCACGATGTCCCGAAGATGGCCCGCCCACCGATGACGCCTGTATGGGTGCCCTGTGGGTATGAAGTGCGCGATTTCGAGAACCGCCAACGCCCTCAATGAAGTCGATGGAGGTGTCGGCCCACACGCACACTTTTACCGTGGACCTTGGGCAACGCCAATGAAGTCGATGGAGATGTCGCCCACACGCACGAGGGAACCGGCGGTGGGCTTCAGCAGGGAGGCCACGCGCAGCTCAGCGGCCGCGCCGGACTGACAGACCTCGACCTTTGGTTGTGTCCATGGTTGACACCCCTCGGCCATGATGATGTGGCCGGGGTAGTGGACCGGGGCGTGGCGAAGGAGCATTTGGAGTGTTTGAGGTGTAGCCGGTGCTCCTGAGGGACCCGCAAGACGGCGCGGGAGATGCTATAGGTGCTCGGTCCATGTCGAGTCAGAGACGAAATGTCGTCGAAGAAGACGAGGACGCAGCCGCGAGGAACGGCTTGAGGACGAGGTTCATGAGCGTCCCGGAACATCGGGCGCGTTGGACAAGCCGAAAGCCATGACCAAAAAACTTGAAGTGGCTGTGATGCGTCCGAACGCCGTCTTCTCCATGTCCGCGGGGTCGACGCGGACCCGGTGGTAGCCGAGCGAGGTCCAACTTGGTGAAGAATTTGGCGCCATGGAGTTCGGCCCAAAGCTCCTCAACCACAGGGATTGGGAACTTGTCCTTCACCGTCACCGTGTTCGTGGGACCTGTAATCAACACAAAAGTGCCAAGTGTTATCATGTTTCTTGACCCACGCATCGGGCGCCGAGAAGGGGGGGGTCCTATCCCGGATGATTCCCTGCTGGAGCATCGTCTCGCACTGCTTCTCCAGTTCGTCCTTTTGAAGATGGGTACGTAGGGGCGAACGGCCACTAGGTCGGTACCGGGCTTCGGTGGATGCGGTGATCACATGAATGAGCTGGTGGGAGCCCCGTGGGTTCTATGAACACATCGGCAATGGAGTCCAGCAGCGCCCGGGAGGGCTGGCTCGCCCCCCTTTGTCGGTGAAGATGTGGCCCGCGAAAGCAGGGTCAGTTCGCTGCCCGCTCGGTAACAAATGCCGGACCAGAGGATGCAAATGCCCTCAAGAACGAAGGCCATGCGCAGCCATCGGGTCCCACGGATGGGCCCCGTGGTCCGCAGCCAAGTGATTCCCGTGACCATGTCGTAGCACTCCGCTTGGATGGAGAAGCAGTCCACCGGAAGTCGCCGCGCCAATCTTGATGGACACGCCACGGGCGAAGTCCGCGACACGCCGACGTGGTCACCGTCGCCCACGATCACCGCGGCGCCGTGGGTCGTCTTGAACCGCAGGTCGCCGCTGCACCGCCGTCGCGCTGATGAAGTTATGGGTCGAACCGGAGTCTAGGAGCGCGGTGAACTATTGTGCGCCGATGTGGACCCGAGCTGCATGGTATTCTCGGCCCGGATGCCCGTGATGGCGGAGAGGGAGATCATAGGTTTCTCGAGGTCGAATGGTGGGGCAGCGGCTTCCTCCTCCGTGTCCCCTCGGTTCCTCGATGATGTAGTCCGCGGCCTCGAGGTAGAAGAGCCGAGCGCACTTGTGGCCGTGGGGACATACCGCCGTCGCAGCTATAGCACGCCCTTCTTGGGTCCTCCGACATCTCCTCCGGCGTAAAGGCGCTTGAACTGCTGTGGCACCGTGAAGAGGTGCTGGAGCTAGATGGCGCGGTCAGCGGGCGTCGTGGCGACGCAGCGGTCGGCAGGCCGGGCCTGCGGTGCGCTGGCGGCGGCCAGAAGCGCCGCTAGCCGCATGCGGGAGGTCCCGCGGCTCGAGAAGCTCGGCGCCGATGCGATGTGGTCTCGGCAGCCGCCGTGAAGAGTCGTGGCCTTCGCGGCGTGGAGAGGTTGCCGGCGTGGGCGGCACGAGCTTGAAATTCAGCCATGTACGCGCGTCTCACCGATCCTCGAACGGCGGCCAGCGCCAGTTGGAGAGGTGATTGGTACCGAGGGCGGGGCCAAAGCGCCGTGGCACATGCGGCGAAGTCCGCCACGAGGCCGGCCGATGTCGCCCCTCGAGGATGAGGTACCACCGCCGGGCCACCCCGTGAGATGGTATGACGCTGAGCCAGCCTTGTCCGCCCCCACGCCGGGGCCGCGGAAGAATTGCTCGCACTTGTTGAGCCAGCCCCCAACGGGTCTTCCGTGCCATCGTAGGTGGCGAACGTGAGCTTGTGATACTTGGGCATGCCCATGCCATCCTCTCCCATCTCGGGAGAACACCCGGGCGGTGTTGAGGACGGCGGTGCTGAACCATAGGGCAACCCTGTAGATGAGAACACGCGGCGCGGCGCCGAAAAGTGAAACGTGAAGTGGGGGAACCACACACCCGCGGACGGGCGTTGAGCTGGTGGATTTGATGCTTGCGCCGCTGGGGTGGACAGCGGCACCGATGGCTGCGGCGACACGGAGGAGTCCACGGTCGCGTGAGCCACCTCGAGATCACCGAGTCGGGCCGCAGTGGCCTGGGATGCCACCGAATCCCGCAGCCCAAACCGTGGGAACGGGACCCGCCATCGAGCACCGAGCCGCCGCGTTCCCGGGTTAGCTAGCTGGTGGTTCATGGCCGCCACTTGGAGCCGGAGGTTGGTGATGGCCCGCCGCCGCCGGAGTGCTTGCGTGGTGGCCGTGTCCCGTGGTGGTGAGCGGCGCGATATCTCTCGAGTCGGGACGATGGAAGAACCGAATGCCGGGCCATCGAGACCGCAGGGATCGGGATCGTGGGCGCCTCCTAAGTCGCCATGATAGGAGCCGATACCAAGTTGTTAGGGCGCCGGGCTTTACTTCGCAGGAAGTATGGAGGTGAGTAGGGAACCGTACATCGCTGGGGTTTGCGGCGAGTTCGAGCCGTGATCGGCAGCTAGGAATTGTGGTACGCAGTAGATTTGAGAGGAGGAGCGCCAGGTGCCCAAGGGTGACTTATGTCACAATCCCAAATTCTGATTATTTCATTAACCGAGTTGGACTCTTATAGTCCTTACAAATCGACTCGACTCTTTAGATAACTATAGTCGCTAACAAACTCTTGCTACTAATCCGCCATAATCTCCTAAGACTCTTAACTAACCAAATCTCTTCCCGAGCCTATCTCCGAGCCCGAGCCCGACTTGGTTGGTGTGGTTCAGCCACCTTGGCCTCGTTGTGCTTAGGTCTTGCCGACCATAACAGTCTTACTCTTTGCCGAGTGTATTTTATCGGGCACTCGGCAAAGAAAAGACCATCTTTGCCGAGTGCCAAACCAAAACACATGGCAAAAAACACTCGGCAAGCTTTGCCGAGTGTTTATTTTTTTTTTTTGCTCTCGGGAAAGATACATTTTGCCGTGTGCCAAATCCCGTGCACTTTCGGCAAGGATGCATTTTTGCCGTAAGTTTTTTGGCACTTGGCAAATAAGCATTTTGCCGTGTGCCAAATTTATGGCACTCGGCTAAGATGCATTTTGCCGTGTGTCAAACTTCGGCACTCGGCAAATCAGTTTTGAAATCACTTTTGAGGCCCTAAACGAATTCAAATAAAAAGTTTTCAACTACAAAGTTGTATAACTTCTCATAATCTATACCTTTTGTTTTGGTCAGTTCTTCATTTGACAAAACAATAGTAACGTTGCTCACAAAATCTACATCTCTCTCATATAGTTCCATGAAACTAGAAGAGAGATATATAAGATTTGTGAACAATGTTACTACCACTATGTCGGATGAATAAATGACCAAAATAAACTTTGTATATCTTGAGAAGTTATGAAACTTTGTAGTTGGCAATGTTTTGATTTGAAGTCATCTTGTTATGCAAAGCTACATTTGAATTTCAAAATTTAAAATTTGAATTTTTCAAAACGACCTTGGATGGAAAAACAACCAAAATGAAAATTGTAGATCTCAAAAAGTTATGAAACTTTGTAGTTGACTACTTTTTGATCTGAAATCATCTTGTGATCCAAAACTACATTTGAATTTCTCAAATTTGAAATTCAAATTTTGTAAATGACCTTGGATGGAAAAACAACCAAAATGAAAATTGTAGAAACTCCCTAAACTTTGTAGTTGAGAACTTTTTGATTTGAATTCGTTTAGGGCCTCAAATAAGCAATTTACACTCGATTTTGTATAATATGTGGGGAAGAAAGAGGGAATCTAAACACAAATGACAATGTGGTGCAGTGGTAGTGGGGGGTACGCTACAGGGAGAGGTCGCGGGTTCAATCCCGCTGGTCGTTGGTCGCGAATTTTGCGCGAAAAATGCCGCGACTTGCCGAGTGTGTTTTTTTTGCTATTTTTTCGGGTTTTTTTCCGATTTAAACTTTGCCGAGTGTGTTTTTCGGCACTCGACACCGCCTTTGCCGAGTGCGCTATGCCATGTGTGGCACTCGGCAAAGGCTTTGCCGAAGTGTTTTTGGCCTTCGCTGAGTGCCCCAAGCACGCGGCAAAGGCTGGGAATCCGGTAGTGACGGGAGGGGCCCGGTGCTGTCGTCGATACAGGAGGACCGCGAGCAATGGAGTGGAGCTGTCGGCGACATATGGATGGCAGTGTGAGGCGGCAGCGGCGCTGCCTAATCGAGCGGCTATCTAGATTTCTAGACAACTGGAAAAGGAAGGGGAGTTGTTTGCCCGCTGCTTATACTTGTATTTTTGCTCAACAGGCCAATGCCGTCACTCCTCACATGTGTTTCTTTTGTTAGAATTCATAGCATGTGTTTCTATATCTTCTATATCTATATCTATACCGAAAGCCTAATATAATTCATACAAAATATTAAAAATGCAAAATTTCACTCCATTTATTTTTCATCCACCTCCCCTTAACTAGCCAAGTAGTGTTGAGTTTCTATTGTCCTCTTTTGTTTTTTTTACTTCCCAAACTGCACTCACACCCTCCTTGTTTGGTATGTGAGCTGGACTCATAATTCATGCTCATATGAGTAGGAAAAAGCATCTCAAGTTTGACTAAAATTATAGAGAAAAAAAATTATAAATATTTATAACAACAAATAGGTATACTATGAAAATATAATTATTGAAGAGTATACTTAGTTGATATCATAAATGTTATTATTTTAAAATTTGATCAAACTTGAGATGCTTTGACTCTCCAAGAAAGTAAAAATGACTTATAATTTAGGAGGAGAAAGTAGTATCTTCTGTTTATTGCTGGTATATTTCTCTAGCAGTATATATAACTTTCAATTGTAGAGCTATTTTCAGAGTGTACATAACTAAACAGTTACATTGGGCCTTGTCACTGCGTGTCGGCCCGTCAAGTCATTTGGTATAGTTTGGTTTCTCGGGGCTTTTGGATGACATGAGCCGGTCCAATTTAATCCCAGCTAGGCCACTTGGAGCGGAAATCTTCGGGTCCGACCAGGTGAACAGGCAGCGTCCGACCACCCCCCCACCGAACACTGTTTTTCTTCTTCCCCGCCCCCAGGATTCAGCCCAGCGCAGCCTAAGCCCAGGTGGCACGCTGCTGTCCCTCCCCACGCCCACCGCCCCCACCGCGCCCTCACCCGCGCCGGCGAAGCTAGGGTTCTCGCCAAGCCTTCTCCCCTGGTTATAGATTGTCCGTCGGCCGGGAGGTAGGTAGGACTGGCGGCGGAATGGTGGATGGGCGGCTTAGAGTGCGGTTGGCGGTGTAGGGGGGTCGGGCCAGGTTGGGGCGGGGGAGCCTCGCCGAGCCGGAGCCGGAGCTAGAGAAGATGGCAGCGGCAAGCTCGCCGGAGGTGGAGAAGACGGGTGGCGGTGAGGGGGAAGGGCAGAGGCGCCGCCCGCGGGCGCTAGGGTTCACCGGAGCTCCCGGTGAACCCTAGCGCCCGCGACGGAGGGCGGTGGGCGGGGGCAGTGTCGCGGGCAGCGCGCGAGATTGAAGAAGAAGAAGCCGGGGAGGGGTGTCCGACGCGGGCTTTCAGTCCCGACCAGCGGACGCTAACACGCCCCCACTTGAGTAGCACGCCGCCGTGGAAATGAAAGCTTGTCACGTAAACATGTCCAACCCAACAATCACTTCCAATTGGGCTACACGTTTAGCCCAGGAAGGCATCCATCCCACTCTCCAGAGTACAAGATGCAGTCCATCGTCCATGGCTTCATGGACATGCCACTACCGGATTCCGGCAAAAATCCCGTGGGCAAACTGTTTCCGTGAGCTAAGAGGAACAAATCACGGGAAATCACCACGATATCCCGTGAGCTCGGAGGAAACATCACGGGAAAGACAATACCCACGGGATATCTAATTTCCCGTGATGGGCAGCTCATGGGAAATCTCCCACTCATTTCCCGTGAGGAGGGTGCTCACGGGAAAGGGAACGGCCGTCGCCCCCAAACCCGCTCCGTCCCTCCGTCCACCCTTTCCCGTGAGAACACCGTCTAGCTCACGGGATATCTCTTTCCCGTGAGCGGGCTTTCCCATGGGCCAAATAGTAGGCCTGTGGCAAAAGGAACCCATTTCCCGTGAGGGGTACATCCCGCTCACGGGAAAGATGCTCACGGAAATTTTTTTTTGGATTTTCATCTCCAAACTTTTTCTACACTTGTTGCACATCATATTGCACTCAATATTAAAGTTTGGTGAATTATTGACTTTATTTGATATATTTAGGTAATTATTATCTTTTATAGGAATTTTTGAAATGAGGCCAAATTTGAACTACAAGTGCTTCAAATTGTTGAAAAAAATTAGTAGAAAATTTATATTCCTCATACTCAACACAACGTAAGATCTTGCATTTAAAAAATAATGAAATCTGGAACATCTTAATACGAAATCATGAACGTTAATCCTTGTTTTAGTGGCTTAAAAATTCTAGAAAATAAACCGATGTGCAAAAAATCATGAAATTTGATAATATGTCATGATATCTTATGCCGAGGCTATGATAAAAATTTGGGAACGTTTTTGCACAAGTTGGCACGTCACGATGTTCACAAGCTCCAACATCTACGTAGAAGTTTCATGTTTGTTGAGAATGATCCAAAGTGTGATTTCATGTGGATGTGGCGGTCAAGTTATGGTTTGGCTACGAAACTTTTTCTATATGCAATGCACCTCGATATTGTGTCATGTCTATTTTCGAGAATTTTTGGATTATTTTGGTAATTATTATAATTTTTTTGTTGCGCTTAAGTAAATACAATTATGAAAAAATGAGATAGAACCACATGAAATAATGGCCATTTTTTTTTCACAAGAAGGATCATTTATGTATGGGTGAGTGTATGTTATAAGGTATTTTTGAAGTAATCTTGACCAAAGTTTGAAAAGATATATGTTACAAAAAAGAAAGAGGGGGTAATAAATTTAATTTAAAAACTATCTTTCCCTTGAGCAGACTTACGGGAAAGGCATTAGATATCCCGTGAGCTTGTCATCATGTGCTCACGGGAAAGACCCTCGGACCCGCCTCCCAAAGTGAGGTTGCGGTGGATTTTTTTTTATCTTTCCGTGAGCTAACCGCCGTTCACGGGGAAAGAGCCATTTCCCCGTGAGCTAACCGCCGGTTCACGGGAAGAGCCCGGGACCCGCCTCACGAGGGAGTTTGCGGTGATAGTTTTTTTTTTTTCTCTTTCCCGTGATGGATCCGGGCGCTCACGGGAAAGGAGTTGTCTTTCCCGTGAACCGCCCGGATCCATCACGGGAAAGCGTTTTTTTTTTAAAAAAAAACCAAAGTCAACCCGACCACGCTCCCCACCTCACACTCTAACACTCACCCACACACGCAGCACGCACACACGCACACACGCACACTCTAACACTCACCCGCCGCCGCCACCCCGCCACCCCCGCCCCGCGGCCCCCCCGCCCCGACGCCCGCCCGGCCCCCCCCGAGCGCCGCCCGCCGCGCCCCGACCACCGCCAAGGCCGCCAGCGCCGGCGCGCCTCCATCAGTGCCGCCAGGGCCGCCCCCGGCGCGCCCATCTCCGGCAAGGCCGGCCGGCCGCCCGCCCCGCCTCGAAAGCAACCCAAGAGGGGGAGGAGGGAGGAGGGAGTAGGGAGAAGGGAGGAGAGGAGGAGGGGAGGGAGAAGGTAGAGAGGAGAGAAGGAGGAAGGGAGGGAGAAGGGAGGAGAGGGGAAGAAGAAGGAGGAGAGGGGAAGAAGAAGAAGGGAGAAGGGAGGAGAGGGGAGGAAGAAGGAGGGAGGAGGGAGTAGGGAGAAGGGAGGAGAGGAGGAGGGAGGGAGAAGGGAGGAGAGGGGAGGAGGAAGAAGAAGGGAGAAGGGAGGAGAGGGGAAGAAGAAGGGAGAAGGGAGGAGAGGAGGAGGAGGAAGAAGAAGAAGGGAGAGGTGGAGGAGTAGGCCGGAGGAGGAAGAGGACGTCCCGGTGTGCCCCGACGCCGCTGTGCCGGCGGAGGAGAGGGAGGAGGACCGGCCCACCGTCGTCCGTCCGGCCCGCCGTCGTCTTCCGCTTCGCAGGTTGTCGGCCATCGTGCCGTTGATGTGAATGGATTGTCGGCCATCGTGCCGTGTGCTTTGTTTGCAGGTATTGGAAACCTCCCCGTGCAGGGGAGGTTCTGTCGAAATTTTGAACTGATCCCGTGTGTTTCTTTTTATGCAGAGAGGAGCCCTTCAGAGCGGAGTTGAGTTGCTTGCCGAGCCGACCGGAGTCCCTTGGCGGCCCTGATCTTCTTCGTCGCCGACTCCACCGCGACCCTAGGTATCACCCCTCCTTCCGTGTCATGGTCGTAGCTAGATCGCGCAGCTCAGTTAGGCGTCTCCCGTTCGAAAGAGATACGGTTGGAAGTATGCAGATCCCTGCATACCTATAACCGTATCTGTTTCGAATTGTCCACGTTTTTGGACAGCCCGAGGATGCGTAGATGAGGTTCGTTCCATGCTCCACTCCTGTCTGATTCAGAGTTTCGGCAGCATCTCCCTGTTGTTCTTCGAATACACAGCTCCCCCTCTCGGGGAGGACGTGTATTTGGAGAACAGCGGGGAGGTGCTGCCGAAATTCTGTCTCGGATAGGAGTGGAGCATGGAACTGACCTCATCTACGCATCCTCGGGTGGGATTAGGACCTATCTTCACCTACTAGATGGTAGGATCGTTGTGTAGATGCACTGCATTCTTATATTGTCGCTGAAATGATAGAGAATGGATGACCGTGCGTGGATATACGATGGCTGGAGGAGTTTTGGAGATTATGACCGTGAATGGGTTAGGAAGAGCAAAAGCTTTCGTGGATTATGCTTTTCGTAATGCTCGAGGTGCAAGTAAGGTTTGGTGTCCCCGCAAGAATTGTGACAATAAAAAAAAGGCAAAGTAAGGAGGACATGTCTAAACATCTTCCCAAGTATGGATGGACGGCGGGCTATAAGCGGTGGATCTTCCATGGTGAAACCGAGCGTATGAGAGACGAGGTCGTGAGGCAACGCGATCGATGATCTTGCTTCGATGCCGGGGATAGGAGACATGATAGATGACTTTCATGCCGGAAACTTTGAGCAAGGACTTGGGGATGAGGGGAGGAGGAGCCGGAAGAAACCGCAAAGGCCTATTATACCATGTTGCAAAGGCGGCACGAAAAACCCTTCACGACTATTGTGAGGTCTCCAAACTAGATGCCATTTCACGCCTTATGGACTTGAAGGCCCGATGTAATATTAGTCGAGACGGCTTCACCGACATGTTGACGATCTTTGGGGGCTTGCTTCCGCCAGTCACGTCTTTGCCAAAGAACATGTATGAGTCGAGAAACTCCTCAAGGTACTCAAGATGCCATACGAGCGGATACATGCTTGTGAGAACGGGTGCGTCTTATTTAGGAAAGAGTACAAAGATGATACGCACTATCCAAAGTGTAAATCCTCAAGGTTCATAAAGGTAGACCCCGGTGAAGGCGGTGAGAGAAGAGGCGACTTAAGGTCCCCGTGAAAATCCTACGGTATCTTCCCTTCGCACCGAGGTTACAACGGATGTACATGACCGAGGAGTCTCAAAACAGATGACATGGCACAAAGATGGGCGTCCGCTACAAGCCCGATAAGATGGTACACCCATCCGATGCCGAAGCATGGACCCATTTCAACAATATTCATCCCGACAAAGCTATGGAGGCTCGTAATGTGCGTGTTGCGCTGGCAACAAATGGGTTCAATCCTTATGGAATGATGGCTGCCCCATACACTTGTTGGCCTGTATTTGTTATCCCGCCGAATCTCCCTCCCGGCTCGCTTTCAACCGAAGAACATTCTTTTGTCTTTGATAATTCCTGGCCACCCGGGAAATAAAATGGGTGTGTTCTTAGAGCCTGTGATTGATGAATTGATCAAAGGTTGGAATGAAGGGTTTTGGACGTATGACCGAGCTTTGAAGAGAAATTTCAGGATGTACGTGTGGTACCACTACTCCCTGCATGATTTCTTGGCGTATGGGATATTCTGTGGCTGGTGTGTGCACGGCAAGTTCCCTTGCCCAGTATGCAAGGCGGCTGTGAGGTTCACCCGGTTGAAGAAGGGTGGCAAGTATTCTCAAGTTCGACAAGCATCGATAGTTCCTGCCTCCCGACCATGCTTTCGGGCTAGACAAGAAGAACTTTATGAAAGGTCTCCAAGGTACGGACCCAGAGCCGAGGATGATGACATCTGGCCGAGGTACACGCCAAGTGGATTCCCTTGTGGCTGATGAAAATGGTGTCTTTGTGGGTTATGGCGAGCATCATGCATGGACTCACAAGTCAGGATTAGAGAGGTTCCCCTATTATGATGACCTTCTTCTTCCACATAACCTTGATTTAATGCATACTGAAAAGAACATCGCCGAGTATTTTTTTGGAACATTCATGGAAACTAGCAAGTCAAAGGACAATGTTAAGGCTAGAATTGATCCGCGAGTTGTGTGACGAGACCGAAGCAAGAAATGAAGCCTCCTAGCAATGGCAAGAGATGGAAAAACCTAAGGCCGATTACGTGTTGAGCGGGCCCCAAAGGAGGGAAGTACTTGCAATGGTTTCAGAAATTAATGTTCCCTAATGGGTATGCAAAGAAATGAGGAGGGGAGTGAACTTATCTACTATGCGAATCAATGGGCTCAAGAGTCATGACTACCACATATGGATGGAGTGGCTTCTTCCGGTGATGCTTCGAGGCTATGTCCCCGATCATGTCCGGCATGTGATGGCAGAGTTGAGCAATTTCTTTCGGCGGCTTTTGTGCTAAAGAGTTATCTCGGACCACACTAGAAGAAATGGAAAAAAGTGGCACCCGTATTGGTCCGTAAGTTGGAGAAGATATTTCCGCCCGGGCTTCTTTGTTCCGATGGTGCATTTGATTTTGCACCTTCCATACGAGGCAAGGGTGGGTGGCCCCGCACGCCGTGGTGCTATCTTTGTTGAGAGAGTTCTCAGCATGTTCGGGCCGACCGTAAAAATAAGTGTAAGATTGAGGGTTCCATCGCGAAGCAAAGGTTCGGCAGAGGTGTCAAACTTCACATCAAAATACTTTGGTGACAACCTTCCTAGCTCGCATTATCCACCCCTCGTTACAATGCCGATGAAAATGAATCAACCCTCGGCCTTTTCAAGGAGAACTAGGACGTGCAAGTGGTTCAAAAATAAAGATCTTGACAAATCGAGAGTGGATTAGTATAATGAATTATATACTTTTCAACCTGGGACGAAGTGCTTCCCTTACGTATAGTAAGTCACAACTTTAAGCATAGAACCTACTTGTCTTGTAGTACTTAATATCCCGCATCCAACCCTTTTTGTCTCTCGTTGGTATAGGAAATTTCAAAGGCAATACTGGCGTCAACGAACGCCGCCCGAAGCACATGAATTGGACGCCCTGCTTAGACAGGGTGCTAGCAATGGAAAACCAGATTTCATTAGTTGGTTCAAACGCCAGGTATTGTCCAATTCGTGTTAAATAACGTCTCGTTTGATATGCTAATGAACTGTCTCATTTCATTTATCCCGCTTGAGCTTGCGAGCACGATCCGTCCGGGTATGCATCCCGAGCTCATACAGACTTGCCAATGGCTTTGAGACCAGGGGTTAGGTCATTTACCGGTTATGATGTGAATGGATATCGCTACCATACAACGAGCTTTGAGCGTAATCGACCAAACCGAAAAACCACAAATACCGGAGTTTTCACTAAAGGTGATGATGGAACTAGCACTAAAGGTTATTATGGAAGAATTGAAGAAATATACGAGCTCCATTTCCCCGGCTCTAAACGGCTTGCTCCCCGTCGTGTTTAAGTGACATTGGTTCGATCCTGAAATAACAAATTCGGACCTCGAACAACTTGGGATTGTTCAGATTCGACAAGATTCCCAGATGGCCGGAGATGATGTCTACATTGTGGCTCAACATGCCACACAAGTTTATTATCTCCCATGGTGTTGCCAGCACGACGAGCGCCTTAAGGGTTGGGATGTTGTGCGAGAAGGTATTGCCACACGGTAGACTACCCGTCCCAAACAGGGGACGATTACCATTTTAATGCAAACACATATGAGGGAGAGTTCTTCCAAGAAGATGGGCTACAAGGTAAATTTGTGATAGAAATAACCGGGCCCAACGAAATGGAAGTAGACAATGAAAGTGTTGTTGATGATGATGAGGACGAGGAGGTTCGAGATGCGAAGGACTTACGCTTACTTGAAAAATTACTTAAGGACAAATGCAGGTGTTGACGTCGTTCCTCCTCCCATGGATCCCGCCAATCTTCATATGTTGGAAGACGTAGAGATGGATGATAGTGATCATGAGGATTATGATCCGACAAAGGCGAAATCGTGACAGGGATGAGGATTATTTCTAATACATGTAATACTATGCATCTCTTAATAGTTATGTTCTGATTATTGGTTTTTCATCTCTTCATAATTATGTTCTATTTAATTTTGTATTTTTACTAATTATCTATATCTAATTGCAGGTCATTCAAAAAGATGCCTCGTACGAATGTCATGAAGAAATTAACCAGGTTGACAAGGAAATTCGAAGTGTATCCGAGCTAGGGCAAGGGCAAGACGAAGGGGAAGCGTCAGAGCCAGCACCACCACCACGGGGGTAGGGGCAGGGGCAGGCGTCGTGCACCCCGACCACCGTCGCCACCACCAGTGGTGCACGAGGAGGAGGAGGAGGAGGAGGCGGAGGCGGAGGACGAGGACCTCTCGGCGTCGCAGCACGCGGACCGTCGCCAAGACGCGGACCGCTGGCGTCGCACCACAAGGAGGGGACTAGCCGTAGTACGGGAGGGGGTTCCTTCCTCCTCCGCCGGGGCGTGTCTACTTGCGAGGCCCCTCCGGACTCCCGGATCGACAACCTCGTGAGGAGCGTAAACCGACCATAAGACCAAAGATAGCCAAGGTAATTTACTTTACACTTTAGCACTACTTTCTTATTTTTTAGGTTTCAAAATCGTAATAGGAACTAATAGTTATTCTTGATCATTTGGGCAGGGGTTTTGTTGTCACCACGAACTCGGTTCAAGGACGCCTTCCCGCCAAATTCTTGGTATTCGGTGAGGAAGCACTACCCCGGCCTTGTTAAAATCGACGAAGAAGAGTATCTTTGTCACGTCGTTCCACCAAGACGTGGACTTCAAGGACAACTATGATGAGGATGGCATAAAATATAATAACAAGGCCATTCGTGTGGTCAAAGAGTTTTGGGTAAGTCTATGTCGCATTGTACAAATACATCGCTCCAAATCCTAATGTTAGAAATAATGACTTATTACATTGCTTCTATGTGCAGAAATACTTCAAGTGCGAGGAGGGATACGAGGCTGAGGCGGAGGAAGTGGCTCTAAACGGCTGTTTCAAGCATGTGGCAGACATGTGGTACGAGGCACGCGGCCAGGCCGTCAAGACGTGGTACGCGCTAAAGGAGAACAGAAGGCTCGATAAGCAGGAATGGAAAACGCTGAATCTGACCAAAGAACAATACATGGAGGTAAATATTGAATGCTCATACTAAGTTTAATTATGCTTAATGTGATTTTTATAATCTGTGTTATACTTGGTGTCCTGTAGGTGATTCCGGAGTGGTGCTTGTTGCATAGGCGTTGCTGGGAGCTTCAGGTGGACAAGTGGGTCGATACAGACTATCAGGAGGTCCACAACGACTACCGGGACCGGCGTGCCATGATGCCAGGTGTACCACACCATCAAGGCAGCCTTAATCTCGCGACCTACCAAGCTAGATATGTAAGTGTTATCCAATTCTTATTTTCTGATGTGCAACTCAATACTTTCTTACCATTCTAGCTACTTTTCTTTTTTTTCGCACACAGGAGGCGCACACATGGCACGCCAATCAAGACGCCGAGGCCTTTGCTAACTCCCACACGGGCAGTATAAAGATCCCGCGGTCGCCTTCAACCCCGAGGCCGGGCCCGAAGCCTACACCAACCCGACCGCCTATGAGAAGATCGTGTGGTACACCGAAGTGGCGAGGAGCAAAGTATGGAGAAAGCTTCGATCCCCGCGGCCACGACATTGAGGGGGACATCGCCATGATCGCCGGAGGAGGTAAGAAGCACGGGCGGTACTATATAGGTGATAGCGTTATCAACCCGCACAACACAAAGAAGCTATCGAGCTCGAAAGCACGCTCGGGAGGCCCGGTGATACGCGAGCGGCCAACCACTTACCGTGCTACGCCTCGGACTTGAGGTTTATATATTTTTATTTAAGGTTCATTTATCGTTGAATACTATTTCTCCGTGTTCTAACTTTGTGTTGAAATAGGCCCGATATAGAGGAAGAGAGGAAGCAACGGGAGGAGGCCGAGGAGAGGGAGCGGGCAAGGGCTCGGGCGGAGCAAGAGAGGGCTCGAGCCCAGCAAGAGAGGGCTGAGCAGCACTAGAAGAGCATGGAAGCTCTCCTAGCGTACCTCCAGCGTGTTGGTGGCCAGGTTGGTGTGCAGTTGCCACCGGAGATCGCCTTCCCGCCACCGCCCGTCTTCGTCCCACCGCCCGTCTACGGTCAGCCGTCGATCTTCCCTCCACCGCATGGAGCCTCTCCTATGAGTTTGTCTCCCGTAACTCGAAATATGCATATATGAATGTGAATGGATATGATCTGGAGTTTTGAATGCACCATGAGATGTGCACGTGGACATGTGGTTGTCGGCCATCGAGCCGTTGTTTTCTTGCAGGTTGGAAAGCCCTCCGTGCAGGGGAGGTGCTGCCGAAATTTCTAACTATTTCTCTTCTTTTTTCAAGTTAATAGATTCTACCTTGAATTTTGTCTCACAAATTTCTAACTATTTATCCTTGCCTACGTGCAGGAAAATTCTCATGCCTCGAACCCAACTCCAAACCAATCTCAACCGGACGCTTGGGAACGCGCTTCGGCAGGTTGGACGCCGTGGCCGTAAATTTGTCATTTTTAGGTTGAAAACTTGTGCACTTGAACTTGTGAACTTGGATTTTATGTGAGTTTGTGAACTTGTGGTTGCACTCATGGACATGTGGTTGAACTTGGATTTTATGTGATATATGTGGTATTATGGATTATATATGTGATATATGTGGTTGGATCTTATATATGTGGTATATATATATTTACATTTGTCTATTATGCGCTGGAACAAAAAAAAAAGAAAGAAACAATTTCCCGTGAGTAGCTCACGGGAAAGAGACCAAATCTTTCCCGTGAGTGAGGAGGCTCACGGGAAATCGGCCAAAGGTATCCCGTGAGCGCACCCCGACTCACGGAAATTGGCCAAAGATATCCCGTGAGAAGGCCGTTATGCTCACGGAAATCGTCCCAAAAACGCCGTTTTATGCAACAGCCACGCCGGCCATAACGGGCTCCACACACCTCCCCGTTGACGGTGCCCCCCCCCCGCGTTAACGATTTCACGTGTGCTAAATTGGATCACGGAAAGGATATCCCGTGTGTATGCACTGTCATCACGGGAAAGGTGATTTCCCGGCGTTTTCTTTCCCGTCACGGATATCCCGTGTTTTACCGCCGATACCCTTTCCGTGATGAAAGGGGATTTCCGTGAGCAAGTGCCTCACGGGATATCAGCTGGATCCGGTAGTGTGCACCTTGAGGCTGCAGACTACCACAAACGTAAAACGGTACATACATCAAAAAATGTATGGAGCAACTATCGAGTGGCAAGTCTAGACCACAGAGATATGATATCCAGAGAACATAGACAAAGAAAGAGAGTTCGAGTTCAACGATGCATATCCTCAACTGAAGCGGCTATATATGTGTTGCACTGGTGGATTCATTGTGACGCCTCTGTTGCTGCCTTTCCTTGAGGACATGCTTCCTGAGCCCTGGGATGTGAACGTTGGTGATGTAGTCCATCCAGTCGACGCTCCTCATGTCGAAGTGGAACCTGGCCCTCTCCTGCGCCGACATCTCGGCGAAGAGCGGCTCCGCGTTGGTGCTTCAAACCTGCCATGGCAGAAGGTATATGGCTTGTAGATGCCGCTGAGGTGGATGATCTGCTCCTCCATGGCCTTGGCGCTGAGGCGGCTGCTCGCTCGCCGCGATGACGACATGCCCATGGTGCTGCCTTCTCGCAGCAAGGTGTTGGACTGCACGTACCTGACGAACTCCTCCATGCTGCCCAGGGTAGACACCGGCTGCACTAGGATGGGCCGCCCTGCTATGTCGAGGAGGGGCGACCTGGAGAAGTGCTGGTACATGAACCGCAGCTGATCGCCGATTAGCATTGGGTTCACCGTTGATGACGTCACATGGTACACATGGGCCCCTGACACCGTACCGTTCCCACCTCCATGCTTTGCCATCGCCGTTATTATTGTTGTATACCACCATGTCGACAGGAACCTTAACAAGATGATATAGAAAATTAAGAAGATTTCCATCTCATTACTGCCAAGGACGAAATGCATATTGCAAGAAAAATCCGCATTGTCCTTGAAGATGCTTCTATGTCTACAGAGCGTGAGGGTTGCCCTATTACAAGAAATTCAAACGGGTGTGTTTTTTTTTTTTTTTGAGATTAATGTAAACAGGTGTTTGGTAAACCCATATATGCATTGGTTAGTTATTCACAGGTTCACAGGTCCAAACCATCCTCCTGCATGGGGCATGGCCTACCATTATATCGTTTATAGGAGTATATATTTACGGAGTCATTCGCATTGTCTACTTTTTCATTTTCTTAATATGTATTCTATATTTGCATCATTTGTCAGCAGATGATGATGGTCTTATCAATTATTCACAGCTGTCTGTGTGAACAGCACGTTTGCAGTTGATGTCGCTCACAATATGGCAATGGCTTAAAAGTCTTCAATGTGAAGACAACTTTATTTTTCCATCAGAAAGATGCAGTCCATTACTATCGCCAAGCTACATTGAGGAGCCCCAGTTTTCTTGGCATGGCTTTATGGTAGGTTTGGCCACTACATGCTGGTGTTCCTAACAAGTTTATCGCCTGTGTTACTCTCTCTCTCCCTCACTCTCTCTGAGTTCAGTAATCGATTTGTCTGTCACAATCTGTTGTTTCAGCATTTCCATCATAGCTAGGTTGTTAGCGACATGTTTTTTGGTAAGTTTTTCCAAATATTTATACCATGTTATCTTTTGCAACATATGATTCCTTACTCCTTACAAAAAGGAATTGGCGAGCATCTTCTTACCACATCGATAACGCAGTAAGGATCGGCAAGCAAGCACCTCATCTTGCCTTTGCCATAATACAGAATATTGGGATCCATCATCCTGATTTCATTTTCAATATGATCTCTCATGAAATCAAGAATTAAGGAGCATGATCATCGAATACATATATAGTACATACTTGCATCAGATTAACTAACTGGTGACTAACCTATTCCCTTGTATCCAACCTGGGAAGGGGTCCTTGAGGGTGCTCTCGATGATACTCGGCCTGATCGTTACCACTGGTATCTCTCCTCGCATGTCTTTGATAACCATCTCCCCCATGGCCTTGGTGAACGCATAGGTTTCATGCCAGCCGTGGAGTTTTGCCCTAGCATGCAGCAACAAAAAACTAATCATCCTATCTCAGTTGGCCAAATCTAGCTGTAAATACAAGCATCGTTTACTCTATTTATATGTACCTCTGTATGCCTAAATTTTTCATTTCTTTATGAAGAGAGGCAGAATTATCAGATTGTCTTCTAGAGTCAAAAGCTAGCTTGATCTCTGCCTCAATATCCAGCACAGCATTCTTATGTTCTGAAAAATCTAATGTTGAAGAGCCTGACCAACTTCTTGATGTATCTCCCATGTATAATGGCTCCTCCAGCACTACGCCATGCCTCTGACCATTCACATATGCTGTTTGGACACAAGCACGGCACGTAGTCATATCATATATTAGAGCTGAGTGTTGTGATGTGTGCTTTATATTTTGAAAATATAATACATGCCTAACAATATGAGCAAGTTTCATCACTCTTACCTGTTGACACATGCAAGAACAGCTTTAGCCTTTTGAACCGATGTTCGAAGCTTATCATCCGAAGAGGCCCCAAGGTGTTTGTGTCAATTGCAACGTCAGACCTATGATCAGGAGTTCAGCACTTTAGTCGTTAGGGGTGACAAACCTTCGTTCTTTTGTTTCCGCCTATATATATATAAACGTGTATATAGCAATATGAACCTCTCATCAAAAGTGGTACTTGCCGCCATGTGCACAACAATATCCACTTCCTCTGCGATCTCACTGGCAAGCTTCTTGTCAATTCCAACATCGGACTCCCTGACATTGCCGACCAAAGGAACCAACTTACTTGCAACAAAGGCCTGATAGTCTTTCCCATGGATTTCTTGTAAGAATTTGAACAGTTCTGTGTCTAACACCTGCACATGGCCACAGAGTTTTTTTTTTTTCTTCAAATTTAGCACTTTTGATAAATTTTACTCCTTCTATCCTGAAATACAAGGTAACTAAACAATTTTAAGATCCAATAAAGAGTATGGCAAAAGACTAACTTGCCCCTCACACGTTAGTTAGTTCGGTTGTTAACTTGTTTAATTTCCTAGTAAAAGTTAAAAAAGGCAGGAATATGCATGTCACTGATTTCAGGTAGGGCAATATATATACTTGTTGTTTAGGTGCCATGCATGGAAAAGTTAGGCAAGTATGTATGAAGTTGTGCAATCCATCCATAATACCTTATAATTCAGGACAAATTTCAAACACTACTACAGGAAATATTTTTTTTAGGGGCGGCCGGTGAGGATTAGTCAGGGCGGTTTGCCCAACCGCCTCTAAGAAGGGGTTGCTACAAATCACCTATTTGTAGGGGCGGCTGCTGATTTGTAGGCACGATTCATTGTAGGGGCGGCTAGGTCTTGAGGCGTCACTACAAATCGATTTCCAGTAATGATGAAAAAATGCCAAAAATATAGTAAAACATATTTTTTTAATCTAGGAGGCCCCCCACTGGTCAACCACACATCGCGCGCTCGAAAGACACAAGTCGCGCACATTTTTTGTTGCGCAAAAAAATCTCACTCTGCGCATCCACCATGGTTTGAACCTGTGACCTCTTGCTCACACGTTCCTCCCTCTAACACTACACCTCACACTCACACGTGTATATAACTCATTTTGGTTCCCCACATATTATACTAAACCGAATGTAAAATAATTGTTTGAGGCCCAAAACCACTGCAAATGAAAAGGTTGTCAACTACAAAGTTTCATAACTTTTTGAGATCTACATCTTTTATTTAGTTAGTTTCATCATCTGAGGTCATTTATAAAATTTAAATTTCAACTTTGATAAATTAAAAACGTAGTTTTTCTTGACAAGATGATTTCAAATCAAAAAATTGTTAACTATATAGTTTCATAACTTTTTGAGATCTACTATTTTCATTTTGGTTTTTTTCTCCATAGGTCATTTAATAAAATTCAATTTTTAAATTTTACAACATTGAAACTTAGTTTTCCTTGACAACATGATCTCAAGTGAAAAAAACTTGTCAACTGTAAAGTATTATAATTTCTCAAGATTAGTAATTTTTATTTTGGTCATTTATTCGTCCGACAAAGCAATAGTAGCGTTGTTCACATATTTTACATATCTCTCATATGGTTCCTTAGGATTCCATAAACTCTATGAGAGATATGTAAGTTTTGTGAGTAAATTTACTATCACTTTGTCATTTGAAGAACTGACCAAAATTAAAGTTGTACATCTTGATGAGTTTTACAACTTTTATGTTTATGACTTCTTCAGTTGAAATCATTTGATGTTTCAAAATGTTATTTGAAGTTGACATTTTTTTAATTCAAATTTTGAAATGTTCACAAGAAAAGATGATCAAAATAATAGCATTAAGAACACAATAGCTTGATAGAGCATGATTTTAGAAAATTTTAGGAAACAAATCATCACATTTGGAGTTAGTATGATGGAGAAAGACTTGTTACAAGATTTAGCCACAAATTTAAAAGAGAAATCAGAGTTCATCACAATAATTTTTATTTTGGTCATTTGTTCAACCGAGGTCATTTTGAATAATTTAAATTTTAGTACTTAATTTCTAATATTCGGCGCTATTTGTAGGGCGCCCCAATATAGAGCCACCTCTACAAATTGATTTATAGGGCCGGCTAGATATTGAACCACCTCTACAAATAGACACATTTCTAGGGGCGGCTCGTAACAAAAAACCGTTGTAGGGGTGCTTAGTCCAGTGGGTCGCGACACACCCACCGTAGGGGCGGCCGGTGATGGAGCCGCTACTAAAAAGGTGGCGTTGCTACAAATCATTTTTTACTTAGTGAAACCTTTGAAACTTTGCATTTTGGGATGAAGGGAGCACCTACAAATTGACACATACCAAACTATATTTGTAGAAATGGTCCTGAAAGATTGCGTAACATAAACATAATGTCAAAGACAACAATAGCTTGGCGTGACATGAAAAAATTGCTAACAAGATATGCCTAGTATGATAAGACATGCATGCCCAACACTCTTGATGTAGTTGTAACGTCGCCTAACGAAATAAGCGAAAAATAAAAAATATTTGACGCTGACTTTCAAAGCTTGGAGTGGTATACTTTGACGTCAGGATAGCATCGATGTCAGCCGTCCATGTGATGACTCGCTGCGAGCTATGTGTCAAAGTTTTCGATGAAATGCCAGCTTTGGGGATTTTTTAGAAATATTTTCCTAAATAGTCTATACAGAAATGTCTAAATAAAAAAATCAACCACATGTCCCCCATGGCACGCAGATAACTGTTTTGTCAACTTCCTATATATGTTGACAGGAAATAATGTTCATGGGTTAAGAAGCATGCCACAGAATCAGCACAGATATATACCTCATTTTGCAACCTCTTGAGATCCGCTTGTGTGTCCTTGGCCTTCACCATCACGTATATCTTACCGACGTCATGATTCGTCCCTAAAATCTTCTCCATAAGAACTGATGATGCGAACGCAAGCACAGGTATATATGAAAAAACACAAAGACGAATGTTATAAGAGCATCTCCATCAGTTTTTCATTTTTGGTTTCCCAAATCATGTTGTTTGACAACTCCCAAAATAATATAGGAACAAAAAAAAAGCTCATCTCTAAGAGTTTGACATAATTCACAACCCAAAATCAAAATTTCAGCTACTTAAATGCAATAAACGAAAAAAATGAAGAAAAACACTTCTGCAAACTGAACACAAAACTTTCACAAATTAACCAAGCCTATATATGTAAATCTATGTGTCCGGCATTTATGCAAAGTGAACACGCAAAAAAAAATTTATTTACACATGGGTCCTTCTTCCTCCTGGATCAACGCAAGGAGCAGAGGATCGGAGGCGAGGATGGCCAATCCGCCTGCCGGTCACCGGTGGCGGCCAGGGGGGGGCGCCAGGCCTGGCCGGTGGCTAGCCGTGGCCGCTCCCTACCTCCAAAGCTGGCCGGCAAGGCGCAGGGGACCGCAAAGACGCCGTCGAACACTCTCGCCACCCCACCGCCGCTGGACATGGCGGGGCCCAGCACACAAGCGAGTAGTCGGACATGAGAACCTCGCACACCACCTTCCCTGTGTCCTCCAGCACGATGAACTGCCGCTGCCATCGGCCGCGGTGGGGGCCGCCTCCTCCGGCGCCCAGACACCCACCTTTCAGTCCCCGAGCACGCACGTGATCGCGTTGCCCACTCGCCAGCGACGACAACGAGCGCTCCACTACCCTCGGCGACGGCGATGCGGCCGCCACCATGGCGGCCTCACCCCAACACACCACCTCGCTGCTGTCCGCATTGACTGCGCACGCTGCTCCGCCTCCCCCTCGGGCGAGCATGGCGTGGCTCCCCTTCGGCTCCCGCCTCACAACGGCTTCCCCATCGCAGAAACACTTAACCTCGCCGGAGTCCTTCGCCAGCCCGCACACGAACCATCATTTTCACAGATGCGTGGCTCCCCCGATGCGCATATATTTGCGCAGATTGATAGATATTTTGGGAATTGGCAAAGATGGAGAAGCCATATGCCAAACTGTTGGAGAGAGTTTTTTTCTTATTTTACCAAAAAAATAAGGATGTGGAAGCTATATGCCAAACTGTTAGAGATGTTCTCCCAAAGAAAAACATACGTTTAAAATGAAACAACAATTCCTTGATTGTAACCTTTTGCAAGGAACCTAGTTCCACCTGTGACGAGAATATTCTTGCCACTGTAGAACTCTGCGATCCCAATCCCACTGGCGTTATCCATTGTCGCTAATGGTCCATGAGCTCGGACCGCCGTCCAGATGCTTAACGGCCACCGCCACCGACCCCTTGATCTACCGGACGATGCAGTACCGTTTAGGTGACTGGAAGCGACGATGAGACCACGGCTGGGGAGGATGGAAAATGGATTCCTCACAGGAGCCAACAGAGAGGTAAGGTGGTTGTTGCAAGGTGCAACGGAAGGGAAGCTCGCCATGGACGACTAGCCTCCTACTTCTATACTGTTATCGCCATGGACTAGCCACCTACTCCTATACTGTTATCTGCAAATGGCAGACAAACTAAGAAAAGTACGTCTCACCAGAAATTTATAGGGCAATATGGCCAGAGATTGACTGTGAGGTAGTTGGCAGATGGATTGGATCAATGCTAATACTCTGTATTTGGAAAGGTCCAACAACACCTGCGTGATGGCCAAGAAAGGATTGGTAGTGTCGGCAATGATGGAGATGGCAATGAACAATATGCATGTACGGCAAAATTTAGTTCTGATTGATACCTGTGGTAGGATTAATATTGATATACTTTGAACCCAAAAAAAGCCTGTTGTTATGAGTATTTGAAAAACCCTAGAAACGGAATTGTAAACACTATGGAATTAATCATCTCTGGAGGACCTTGTCATTATGCTACTTATATATGACTGCCACTTATCTCTTCTCGCATGTAACATTTTATCATCTACAACCTGCAGGTGCATCATACGTGTCGACACCATCTTTGACTGCTATGGATCTCACTGCTCATATTGGTTCACTCACTAACAGCACCGCTAATAGTATGATGCCATCTACATACTCTGTATGTCTCTCGTCTTTATTCATATATATATTTTCTCTTGTCAAAGACAGATAAAGATATGAGTTGTCTCTCATGCATAAGGACGCCCTTAAAACGTAGCTCTTCTCTTTTCATGCTAGCTCAAATATTTGTTTGGTCTCTCTCGCCTCCACGTACGGAGTGCCACCTAATACTAGCTTATTAAAACTGGCCATTAAAGGTGCCCTAATATGGATGTAAACGGATATCTATGGATAGGCCGATTCGGATTTGGATATGGATCATTGGATATCATATGAATGGAGTTATCAGCATCATATAATTTGCATACCGAATCTAAAATCATGGATCCGAAGTCCAATAGTAGATAGTCAATCAGAAAATATCAGTACCATTTACAGACCTACTCACCGTAACCCATGCATCTATTATTTACCACAGCATATGAGAATAATGCTAGTGGACTATTTAAAGAGAAGATGCAGGGAACAAAATAATACTCCTACCGAATAAAAAAGCGCTCCCAATTTTTTTTTTTTTTCCTTTTGTTTTTGAGAAACAGACAACAAGTTTTGCTATCTAAGAAATCATGTAGAGGTGTGATTTGAAACTTCAGTCATGTAGAGGCTGACACCGACTTTCCATGTTTAATTCAAGCCATGTGGTGATGGAGGAACAAATAATTGCATTCATGGAGAAGCGTGGCTATTTTGCCAACCAACAAAAGCAAAAATAAAAAAGGAATATGCCAAATCTCGGGCAGCATCTTTGACTATATGCAAGTACAGCAAAATTTAGTACTTTGAACCAAAAAAATGCCTGTTGTTATGAGTATTTTAAAAACCCTAGAAACGGAATTGTAAACACTACGAAATTAATCATCTCTGAAGGACCATGTCATTATGCTACTTATCTCTTCGCATGTAACATTTTTATATTATACAACCTGGTGCATCATACGTGTCGACACCATCTTTGACTGCTATGGATCTCACTATATTCCTCATATTGGTTCACTCACTAATATAACACCGCTAATATTATGATGCCATCGACATACTGTGTATGCTTCTATTGTAGGATTTTCACTCATCAGTATCGCGGAATTCTAGCAATAACTCATTGCTGATACAAGCCATTGATTCAATCTATCCGATGAATGGTGGGTTTAGAGGGTTTAGCCCTAAGGGTAAAGACCGTTTGAGGGGTCCTTTGGTTGGCAGGATTTTTGGAGGTGAAACACAGGATGGGGAAACGTAGGAACGCTGACGCCATGCTCCCTTTGGTTCGATAGGAAAAATGCAGGGATCGTTCCTCCGAATGAATCAGTCTCTCACAGCGCCATAGGAAACGGAAAATCCAACGTGAGTTCATGGAAAGCACAGTGAAACGGAGGAATGAGCACCGGCAGAAGCTGCCATACCACGACGCGCCGACCGCGGGCCGGCCGCCGCCGGCAACCCCGCTGCCCCAGCCCGCGATGTCAAGCAGCTTCGCCACCCGGACGATCCGCCTGCCTCCACGAGCCGGGCGGCAGCGGCGGCATGGGCCCGCAGAGGCCGGCAATGCCGGGCGAAGGCAGCCTCCCATGGCTCCGTTGGCGGCAGCGGCGCGTCTGGGAAGGGCCCCCGAGCGGCAAGCCTCTCCTCGCGGCTCCGTTGGCGGCGGCGGCGGCGCTGGTCCGGGACGGCCCCCGAAGCGGCAAGCCTCTCCCCCTCGGCTCCGTTGGCGGCGGTGGCGCTCCCCGAGGGCCCCGAAGCGGCAAGCCTCCCCACGGCTCCGTTGGCGGCGCAATCGCGGCTGAGCAGCCACGCTCGGGCGAGCGAAGGCCGGAGCGGCTCCATTAGCTTCGGCAAAGTTGCAGCGCTCCAAAGCGAGTCCGATGCGCGCACAAGGGAGAGACGGAAACGGGCGAAGCCGGGCTATCCACGGCGAGCCACGAGCTCGCCGGAGCTCCGGTGGCGGCGGCATGGCGGAAACGCCGATTAGGGCCTCACCTTGGCTCGATTCGGGCCGCCGATGGTATGAGGAGGTGGAGCAGGTCGCGGCGGCTGTTGCTACGACGAATCGAAATGGTGCGGTGGTGGAGATGCTGGACGATGGCGGGCGTCGGCGGCAGGGCTGCTGCGTGCTGTTTGCCGCTGTTGTTGCACTCAGGCTTGGCCAGGATGAGGATGCCGGAACGTTTCTAGAGGAATCGAAGTGCTCCCTTTCCTACCCCTTTCCTGTGACCATAGGATTCCTACGTCTTTCCTGTGTTTGCCCCGTGAGCCAAAGGGGCCTGAAACAGATAATCCACTAGTGGGGAGGGTACAAGTTTCTCCGGTTTATCATTTAATTATTCATATATTCTCTCTTGTCAAAGAAAGATATAGATGAGTTGTCTCTCATGTATTGGGACACGCCCAAAGAACTCAGCTCTTCTCTTCATGCTAACTCAAATATTTGTTTGGTCTTTCTCAGTTCCACGTAGCACCTAATACTAGCTTATTAAAACTGGCCATTTGGAGGTGCCCTAGTCACCTTAACCCATGAATCTATTATTTTCACTGCATATGAAAATAATGCTGGTGGACTGTTTAATGAGAAGATGCAGGGAATAAAATAATACTCCTATACCGAATAAAATGTGCTACCAATTTTTTTTTTTTTTTTTCTTTTTGTTTTAGATAAACACACAACAAGTTTTGCTATCAAACAAATCATGTGGAACGGTGTGACTTGAAACTTCACGGTCATGTAAAAGCTAACACCAACTTTTTTTAGACCAAAGGTATTCACCCAGCTTTATTACAAAGCGTAACGAACACCCGAAAGTCTAGATACTGGGGTTACCAGTTTACAAGCACGATCATGAAAGTAGAAAACAAAGGAACTCTACCATAGCTCCTTTTTCGAACCGAGGGATTCCCATTTCCATTAACGGACTAACGGAAATACAAAGTTCTGAGAACGCTCGCAGCCAACAGAGAGACATAGCTAGAGAGCAGATACTACTACGACCTACTCTTACATAGAATAGACTACCACAGATAGGTTGTTAGAGGAGTCAAGGGTCTATTGGGCCTTATCTCGTTAGGGTTAATTAGTCGCTTGCTTAGGAGTCAAGTAAGACCTCTCTATATAATGAGAGGAGATGTATCAATTTATAATCAAACAAGAGATTAGATGGAATTCCCTTCTCTCTTGCCGGCCACGGGCAAAGCCTGTGGCCGGCCTCCCCAGCGCCCCTAGCCCTAGCCACCGCCACGATGTGAACAGTACCCACTGGGGTACTGTAGCACATTCATCTCCGCTGCTCCCTCAACTCTCTCCTCTCAACCCTAACAGCCACATAACATAGGTGTAGCCAAACTCTACCATAGCTCCTAACGCAGAACTCTAGATCAAACTGAGATAAAGGCCCATCCAGGGCAAAAGCACACGACCAGGGTTTTCAGCGACTAAACAATCATCTACCCATCACTGGGGTTACAGAAAAAAGAACATTAAGCATTGGCCGACAGAAGATGAAGCATTTCATCCGCAGCAGACTCCATTTTTGGTTTCAGCAACTGCCGCCACGATTTGAGCAGAATCAGAGTCTTGAAGATGATCCCTCTTGGAGAGGCGAGAACCTTCTTGTTGATAGCCATATCATTCCTTGCCTTCCATATTGGCTGACACCGACTTTCATTCCATATGTTTGATTCTAGCCATGTGGTGATGGAGGAATTAATAATTGCGCACATGGAGAAGCGTGGGTATTTTGCCGACCAACAAATGCGGAAAAAAAATTAATATGCCATACCTACCTGCAGGGGGTCATCTTTGACTTGAATTATGGCACTCTAATATCCAGCCGATGACTTGCAATATTATATTTCTATCTACAAGTTTTTTTATTTTTGTTTTTTAACAGATTATATTGTGTCTAATCATTGCTTGTAAAGAAACGTTTTTTGTCAACGCTAAGGATTTTTCGCCGGCAGATCATTAAGAATATGTGCCAATAGGAATAGAAATATGACTAGAATCGACGGTGGAACATCACAATTTTCACTGGCGGTTCATAAAACCACCAATTAAATCTAAATGGTGCCGCTAGGACAAACGATTTTTGTACTACTGCATTTTAGTCAAAAGGGAGAGATACTATTACAGAATTGATTTTGTAAGACACTCTCCAAAAACTTAACCGAGGCGGGCATAAAAATCGACCGCCTTTGTAAAATAGCTGGTATTAACCGAGGTGGGTTTTGTATTAAACGAGGCAGTCAAGTTTGCCCGCCTCGAAAAATCTATTAACCGAGGCAGGAAAGAGTTAGGGTTTCATCTCCTCGAAAAATCTATTAACCAACAAAAAAAGCCCAAGTCCAACATATATCGGGTTCATATATATAGAACGAGTTGGGGTTTCATTTCCTCGAGACCGCTCGCCTGTTCCCTCACTCACTGGGCATTCACCTTCCCTCCCCTCCCACACTCGGACCCCGACGACGCCTGAGCCTAAGCCCAACCCCAACGGTGGCGCCCACTCCCCCTTCCCCTTCCCTCCCTCGGGAATCACCAACTCCCTCGCTCCCCTTCCCTCCCTTCCCTTCCCCATCTCATCTATGGCACCCCTCCTCCTCGTCGCGGATGGCCGCGCGCCCCAATGATGCAGCCATGGTCGCGGCACGGCAAATGCGAACAAGCACGGTGCGGCGGAGCAGGCATGGCGCGGCAGAGCTGGGAAGGATCCGGGCATGGCGCGGCGGATCTGAGTGGGCAACGATCGGCCGCCACCACCTCCTTGGCAGCGAGCGAGCGCTGAGCGGCGGAGCTGGTGTGGTGCGGCGGAGCTAGCAAGGATCTGGGTGTGGCGCGGCGGAGCGGGCAAGGATCCTGTCACCACCACCTCGTCGGCGGCGGATCCAGGCTCCACCGCCTCCCCGGCGGCAGATCTGGGCGCCACCACCTCACCACCGGTGGATCCAGGCGGGAGGAGCTCTCCATCGACCACCATGTTGACGAGGACGGTGTGGGAGCCCCCTCCGCACGATGGCAGATCGGGTCACGGTAGCCCCCACCTGCGACGGTGGTGGCGATGCGCTGGTTTCGGTGGTGGCGACGCGTAGGTGCGGCGGCACCAGGCCCAGATCCGTGGCGGACTAGGTCCGGGCTGTGGGGTTTGTCTATTTTTTTGTTTTTTCTACTGGTTAACCGTGGCGGGCAAACCACGCCTGCCTCTGTGGTGTACCTATTTACCGTGACCTGTCAAACAAGGTGGGCGGATTTGCCTGCCTTGGAAAATGAAAAATCCCCGCCTTGGAAAATAAATTACGTAGTAGTGAGACCAGTTTAACAAACTAAGTCATGATGGAACCTGTTTTGAGTTGTTGCCAGAAGAAATGTCTGATCAGTTCTGATGGTAATTACCACAATAGGTATTTATTATAGACTCTTTGTTATGCGTTTGGTAACTTTGTGAATTCAAATCAACTTTTGAATAGGAAGAAGTCAGTTTTGAAGTCTGATTTTGGTCTTGAAACTCCAATGGTAGATATTTTTTGTCGTAGAACTACGAAAACCTAACAAATTTAACCATCCAAAGGTGCTTTTTGTATATATATATATGCATACATATTTTCTAAAACTAATGGAATCTGGTTTAACTTCTTAGAATCCATAACTGATTCATTTTAAACCAGTAGTACGAAATTAGTAGTAAATTTTTTCTAAACACAAAATTTATCTGCTCTGGCTCAATTTATTGTAATTTAGATCTTATTTATTCTTATTACCAGTGATTTAATACTCGTAGTCATGACCAAAGGATCCCACTTTGTGTACATGGAAGATAGTGGCTTCACATTATGTGTGGCTGTATGAGTAGGTAAGAAGTTTGAAATAAGATAGGGGCTCTAACGTTATGCAATAAACATAAAGTAAAAAGCCCAAAACAAAATTTTAAATAACTAGAATTGAAGAATACATGTGACAAAACAATAGAAATGGTAAGAAAGAACATGCTAACTGCAAAAGGAGAGTGAAGTGAGAAATTACATTTGAACAAATTTTTTGATACTGGCATGATATGTTTATATTTCAAACAAAATTAATTAGTTAAGAGTTTTTACAAATCCAACCATATTTTTGGTATTATAGAAAAAAAGTTATATAGTCAAAATCACTTTTGAAATCAGTTGGAGGGTCATATTTGTCAGCATTACATATATAGCTTCTTTGTCGAGGGTTCGTCGGGGGTTGGCCGGCGGCGTGGGTGGCAGCGGCGGCTAGGCCAGCCGCGCAACGGCAACGGCGTGGGGCGGTGGCGGTGGTGCAGGAGGTGGCGCAGGGTGCGGCTAGCGTTAGGGTGAGGGCGTGAGCAAGAGAGACAGAGAATAGGAGCTTTTGCTCTTTCTATTACTTGATTTGATCGATTACATCTCCCTTTGTATTTATTGTCCTCATGGGATTTGACTCCTAAGCAAACTAGGAGATCGTTATTGGATTCGGATTCTCCTTCCTATCTTTAACAAACTCAATTTCCTATCCTAACCAACTTATTTCCTAAGCCAACTAGGACTCCATTTGGTAGATGACGATGCTTGGGGCCGACGAGGTGGTGGCGGCAGCGACAGCGCCCCCCTCCTCTCCTTGCACGCGCGCCCTAGGCAGGCCACGAGACCCGCTATGTGTGGCGGCTACGGTGGTGGCGCCTCCTTCTTGGGCCCTAGTTGTCCCATATTCTCCGCCCGACGAGTACGGCCCGTGTTGGGCGCGTGGACAGGACTCCCCCTTCTCCACTCGGCGCATCCTCATGCCGAAATGCGACCCAGTCATCAACACCTTCGGGCGGGTAGGGCTCCTTTTGGCGGGGGTAGCCACCAAGTAACTATTCATGCGGGCCGTGGATGGGGTCGTCGAGGGTTGTGTTGTTGCTTGTCTAGAGTGGTGTGAATTTGAAGCAATGCTCATGTTGCCGATGTAGCCCAACGTGTAGTAGAGGTAGTCGCCTAGAGATTGTCCAGCCTTGGCATCTCCCTTTGCCGCAATGGTAGAGAGCACATGGTACCACCGCCGGAAATTCTAAATGAAGCATCCCCTTTGGGGGCGATGAAGCTCAAATGTTGTTGTCGTTGTCGGGGCGAGGTAGGTAGGGCGTCGACACCAATTTGTCAAATCCGAGCATGTCGGTGGGCGATGTCGTCAAGTCGAGTAAGGAGCCAAAGATGGAGACGATGTGCATCGGAGTTTGGAAGTAGTCTGATGTTGACGATGTTGATTCGGGCGAGTAGCCGTCCAAGGGTGTCGATGAAGGTGACCATTGCCGCCGATATGAGTCGCCGCAGCAGCCATAGTGTGAGGGCATCCCATTGTGTGGCCCTCATGTCGCTGGTAGATGTGCTCCTAATGCCAACAACTCCATGTTGGCTGAACCTTCACATCGTAGGACCCGGTAAAAGATTAGGGAGCCATACCGATGCTACCGGAAGATAGAAACGCCCATCGTAGAAGATGAGGCCTTGGTCCATAGACCAAGCCCGCACGACACGACCCTCCACTATGGTCATAGCCACCGTGTGTGAAGCTCTTGGTACTCCCGAGTTGCTCGTCGTATGCAGGGTGAACATGACATTGTCGATGTCGTCATTGTAGTCCAAGGCGTTAGGCGGTCGAGCTCTTTGTGCCCTGTTCATCATGTTGCATGGTGGTTATTGAGGTGTGGTCCGCGCTCATCGAGCACAATTGGTTAAGGCGCCGGAAGAGCAAGCACCACCATTGGCGTCCTGTCGGTGAGGTGTGGCGTGGAGTGTACGTAGGTGCCCGTGGCGGCGTATTGTAGGCTGTTGGCGGTCACGAACGAAGACACATTTTTACCGTCAACATTCTACCATAAAAGAGGTGAAACTATACATTCTCATACTCATATATGAGTTATTATTAGCATATTTCCACTTGTAGTGTACAAATCAATATTTTGCAGAATTAGATAAATACAAGTGGAAAATGCACCAAAAGGCACCTTCTCGAAAAGCGCGCATGACACATCATCCCACCCTATGAAGACATGCCCAACACGATGCAAATCTGGGCCAACAACCGGCGTAGAACCTTTTCTCTCCGGGCCCGAGACCACCTACCAAAGCCGGCCGGGGCGAGGCGAGGGTTGGCGCCAAGCCAAGACCGCCGGTGCGCCAGCGCGCCAGATTCTCGACAGGTCGGCCCCACTTTTGGCAATACGATGCATTAAGTTATGTGGAGTCCCGTGCAGAGCGTGGCCAGTGGACAAATACACAAAACAAGCCCAAAAGGTGGAAGCCCAAGTTCAACATAAAATGATAATGGGCCGCAGGAGATGGGTTCAGTGTTTTGGGCATAACTTCCTCATACGAAATCAGAATTCAGTGAACCACCCGCCGAAACAAAGCTTACTCCGAGGCCCACGCGCTCCTGCACAAAGCTCAGTCCATTTGGCCCAGCTCTTGGCACGCGCGCGCCAGGGAGCTCGCCCGCGCCAGCACCAGCGCCGTTCGGGCCCATCATCAGCGTGGCGGTGCAATTACTCCAGAGAAGAGGCGGTGCGTGGGTTGCCATCCGATTCAACGTACCTGGACGGAGTTAGGAGCTTGGTTTGGGGGAATATTCCATGGCATCATTCTCCTCCTCCACCTATAAATAGATGGCATCTCCCCCCTCATTCTACACACCAATTCCAAGGATGAGGTCTCCCTCTCCTCTTATAGAGCTCTCCCCTCTACTTTTGAGCAACACTCCTATGGGCTTAGGCTCTACCTAGGTGGTAGAGAGATTGGTGGAGGAGAGATGTGAGTGGTGAGAGCAGGGAAGTGCCGGACTTGTCGGTGGCTCCCCGGACTTGTACCTCAGTGGATTCGGGCTTAGCTCCTTCATGGGATCTTGGCTAAGTAAGCTTCCATGGTTGCTATCATCTTTATTATCTTTTGTTTACCCGAGCTTTATCTACTTGTTTTGGGATTGATAGTCGTCCTTCTTGGCGTAGCTCTTGGTGGAGGAACCTCTTGGTGGGGGAACCCGGCCGACATCAAGAGCTGTGATCGGTAGTGCAAACATGGTGTCTGGGCTAACGGTTACCTGTCTTTTGCGGTGCACTCCACGTTTGAGGGGGTAGGCGGCTGGGTAGTGACAGGTTTGTCCGTCCTCTGAAATCCCCCCACATGAAGGGTGTGTTGTAGTGCTAATTGCTGGTTTCTGCCCAGTTGGGGCGAGTGCTGGTGCCCGAAGCGGACAAGTAGCTCTTGGGTTTGGTTAACCAGGGGGCCCCAAAGGTGTAGGAATCCTTCTCTATAATTCTCCCCATCTTTGGCCTTGTGTGTCCTTGGATGAACTAGCTAGAGAGAGTACCTCCGTTCCCTCGTGGAAAATACGATACCACTGAATATTTCCGGGTGAAAGCTACAACGACAATTCCCGCGGCTTGCGGATTCTTCCGCAACGTTAAGAAACGCCAACAAGCTTTTCGGTGCCGCTGTTGGGAACGGTTGCTATGTTCTTCGAACCTAGTTTGTCCTCGTATTCTATCTTAAAAAAAAATCAAAATAGTTATTTATTTTCCTTTTTCCAAAATGAAGCCAATCATATTTAAAATCCTTCGCTTCAACGGGGGACTTCACAGAGCCAAAATCTTTTTCAAAACCAAAACTTTCATCTGGCTATGAACTCCACCCATGTTTAAAAGAAAACTTTGGTTCAGGCACACTCCTTCTCTGGTGACCATCTTTTTTAAAACCTATGTAACCACCTACGAGACTTCGAGGAGTTATGTGCATGCCTAAGCATTCCCGGCATGACACGAAATTCTCATGTGGAATTTGTTTCCGCTCTCCCTCATAGGGAAAGCAAAACAATAGTACACTAATGTCATAGGAAATTTGAACGGGGATTGAGAAGAACTCAATGACAATTTTTGTCTAGCATTCTTCCCCATCAACTCCCTACCGAGGACAATCCTTGATTTCGAAAGCAGATGAGAAGGAGTCCATTGGTGCAGCCCGGGCTAGGTTTACAATGTTAACACATGCCGGTCCGGACTTGTCATTACCCGATAGTGTGCTTTTGCAACCTTTTGTTCTGGTCTTGACCTAGATGTTGCCCTATGCCTTGACATGACCGCCGGAGGGTTGTTTGGACGTAAACCTACAAATGTAACGTAGGGGAATCTTTGATCACACCCTAGAGAAGCATGCTTCTCCCGGGCCAGAGAACCTATTACCCTCCGCAACAAGGGCATGTCAAGATTTGAGGAGCCCTCATCGGTCGAACCATTCCCCTTACCATCATTAGAACCGATTTGTTGAGCCCTCTCCCGAACCACGAACACCGGCGGGATGCTTCATCCTACGGAGTTCGCGATTGAATTCAAGGATGATGACGAACCTCGAAAGCCGAGGTGTGCTTAGACTTTCATACCTATCTCATCCTTGACTTCAATCCTCTCATAGGCTACCCTCTCGAAAAGCTTTTTTCACGAAAAACCTATAGAGGGGAGCCATGATGAGAAGTTGGGAAAGATTGCTTTCGCCGTCACCCAAAAAAACCAAAAGCGAAGCATCTTCCCAACCAAAAAATGCGTTCGAGGAGGCGAAGTTCATAATTCGATTCGCTTCACCCAAGTTGCTTCTCGCATCTTAGTGAAATGAATTACCTATCGCCCTCACTCGAACACAAGTCATGTCCCTTCGGCCAACAAAACGTTGTTCTTGACAATGGTCGAGATTCAACGTTCGTCCTTCATGACACATCTTTTTGAGGATAAACCCTCATGCGCCATGGACATGCACGAGGCAACAACTCTTGAGACCAAGCGAAAACCTAAAATTGAGCATGGCAAGTTTTCCATTCAAAACACTTCATGTTTTATGCTCACCTTTGGGGTTCTCTAGAGTTTGTTTTGCTTCTAGCCGAAAGTGCTTCTACAAGGATCACAACCATCTCTTGATCCTCGTTGCCAAACTTTTTAAGAGAATGATTGCAAGTCTCGTAGTAGCACAATGACGCTTAACCTTGCGGCTTAAAGCGTAACGCTAATTTCTTAGTGGTAAAACCAGAACTTCACCACATTTGATAGCTGCAAGATAATAGTCCCACGGTCAAGCTTATGACCATAAAGAAAGCACTACCGGGAGATACCCCGGACTATCATAAAAAAAAAAAAAATTTCTCTTATTAATAAAAAGCAAGAACATGTTATCAAACTAGTATGCACCTTCGGGTATTCTTGTCGCTAACCATTTCGTGGAGATCGATTAAGAAGATCAAAAGAGGCACGCGATGCTTGAAAACATGAGGGCGACATCAAACTTTAATGCTCATGGGTGATGGAACACACTCACAAGGAGACCGGACCTTGCACACTTGACTTTTACACAAAAGTCCAAGTGTGGGGGCGAAGATGGTGAAAAAGTCAAGTTTCATACAAAACCAAGGCATCATATAAAAAAAAATGATGGTGAATAAAAGATGATGTCGGCCCCGCCTTGCTAAAAAAAAAAGAGAAAAGAATTGAAAAAAAAAGAAATATAGATAAAGAAAAAAAAAACAATATATCGCCGAAAAAAAAGAAAAATATATATATATATAGAAAAAAACAGAAGAAGAGAGGAGTAGGCTGGCCCCACATGGTCAAGATAAATATCAATGTGCCGCTTAACTCCACCCTTCATTGCTTCAACAAGCAAGAAGGGGTCGCTTCGATCCTTTGTTGCTACCATCAAGACCCATGGTCCGCATTACACGGTTGTGTGTGTGTGGCCTAGCCTTGAGAAGCACCTGAACAGCCATCATGCAAACCGCAGCCACAACTTCGACGTTTCATCCATAAATACTTTTGCCGGTAAGTATATCCGTGTATGCAAGGGAAATAAATGTTCACCAACACTCTTCACTCATTTTTGTCTCCATGAAAATAAAACTTTATGCTTTCCATGCCATGTCATATGCTTTGAGTTTGGGTGTACCTACATGGATACATGTAATACATCCATAGGTCTTTTTTAAATTAAGCGTGGTGTTTAGGTTAAAAATGATCTTCTTTAATCAAAACTTCGACATGGTGTCGGCTTGGTTAATAAACTTAGAGTTTTGCTTGTCATGATCATTGGGAGTATCTTATGTTGGAGATGAATCAAGGCTATGTTTACACTCGATTCTTTTATGTTAGCCTTGCTTGAGTAGATGATGCTTTGAGGTGATCATAAAAAAAAAGAAAAGAGGGTTATCACAATAAAGGCTCCACGGTGTTCAAGCCAAGTAGAGCCATGTGTTTGTTTTCTTTTGTTTTGTTTTGTTTTCTTTGTTTGAATAAAACCAGGTACAAGAATAAGTGTGGGGAGATCTCTCAAGCATACACTCACACACATCCGAGATCTCCACAACACAATGCACAATCATCGAGCAATCCACTACGGAGAAGGACGAAACAAACAACTACCATGAAACTCCTTCCTCTTCAAAACGGTGGTTTGTGCAGCTCTCGCTCTCACATCTCCCAAAAAGCCTCAACCCCAAGTATTTTGTCCTGTTACTTTGATGACATCAAAAGACAAGCTTGTGGGGAGCCTCCATCCACGTCACCAATCACAACTCAGATCATTATGCGTGCACAAGCTAGCGTAACCATGAAAGGTAAGTAAGGAGCTAGCTTGGGGAGGACTCTAAGAAAGGTAACTTGCATCTCACATTTTGATCATAATCTCTATCTTATAAAATGATGAGACATGCTAAAAGAAATTTCATTCCTATATATATGAGCTATGAAAATGTTTTAGTTAATCCCTTGTTGAAATGATGAATAGTTGCTCTATCTTGTGTTTTATCTGTGCCTAGTTTATAACTTAAATTTCTCTAAAGTTTGAGTTTAGTGGCTAGTTTTATTTCACCTTGAAAAGCCCGAATCATGTGGGTTGCATAAGCATTATCTGGTCTAGGTTGTTGCGAGTGTGACATGGACTTTGCTATGACATCATTCGAGAAAGACTCGACATCTAGAGTTTTATTTTTTTCTAAATCAAGATTCAAAAGTTCCTCAATGATATGCATTTCCCACCAAAACCATATGACACGATGATATGATCATTTCATGAAAAACCTTAGTCATATGCTACTTGTTTTCATGGTGAGCCTATGTCAAATTGTTTGTGACCTATGTTGAGATTCTTTTCATATGCCCAAGATCAAGATTCACGTACACCCACAAATAAAATGCCAATTTACACTGAGAGTTGCGCACAACATGCACCCTTCCATCCACCAAAAAATATATTCCATTCATTTGTATCATGACCTCTCACCAAAACCCCTGTTACCAAAGGAGAAGTATGGGCTATGCTAAAAAAAAAAAGAAAAGAAAAGAAAAGAAAAGAAAAGAAAGATGGATATGTGTCCCAATAAAAAAGACGAGGAAGTCAAGACTCATCCAAAAAAAAAGAAGAAGAAGAAGAAAAGAAAAGAAAGAATAAGGCAGCCCATACCTCCTTCAAAAAAATTCCACCAAAAAAAAAAGAGTCATGATACCTAGAGTACACAAAAATATTCCACACACTTCGCACATCTTGATCTAGACCTATGACTAGTCTCTCCATGTGGTCCGGTTTTTGACTAAGGCAACATGACATGATACAAGTATGTCGTTCTTTTCACCTACCCAAAGCCTCACAAAAGCCTTATATAGTTGGTAGGGCAAAAGGAAGGCAAATCTAAGCCTTTGGTGAGGAACAAACCACATACATATTGAGCGATCGAGAGATCATTTGAGGAACTACTTTCTTTGCAAAAATATCTCAAAACCTCTGGATTGATAGTTGCTCAAAGAATGAAAGATAAGTGAGTCCATTGATCCGTTCTACCTTGCAACCACTCAAGATCCGAGATGGCTCAAAAAGCCCCACAATGACTGAAGGTAATGAAGGGTGAATAAACATGCCATTTTATCCAAACTCTAGTATAAAATTTTTGTTATATGCATGGCACTCTTAAAACATAATCGGCATAGAAGCAACTCCCCGATCAACAACCAAGTCCTTTTTGCTTGAGGACGAGCAAAGCAAAGGGTAAGCTTGGGGAGTTTGTTGACGGTCATGAATCGACACATTTTTACCGTCAACATTCTACCATAAATGAGGTGAAACTATACATTCTCATACTCATATACAGTTATTATTAACATATTTCCACTTGTAGTGTACAAATCAATGTTTTGTAGGAATTAGATAAATACAAGTGGAAAATGCACCAAAAGGCGCCTTACGGGAAAAGCGCATTTCGACACATCATCCCACCCTATGAAGACATGCCCAACACGATGCAAATCAGGGCCAACAACCGGCATAGAACCCTTTCAGACAGGCCCGAGACCACCTTCCAAAGCCGGGCCGGGCGAAGCCGGCGGGCGCTGGCAAAATGGGCGGCGCCCGCGCCCAGATTCCGACAGTCGGCCCCACTTTTGGCAATACGATGCATTAAGTTATGTGGAGTCCTATGCGAGCATGGCCAGTGGACAAATACACAACACAAGCCCAAAAGTTGGAAGCCCAAGGTCAACATAAAATGATAATGGGCCGCAGGGAGATGGGTTTAGTGTTTTGGGCATAACTTCCTCATACGAAATCGAATTCAGTGAACCACCCGCCAAAACGAAGCTTACTCCGAGGCCCACACGCTCCTGCACAAAGCTCAGCCCATTTGTCCAAGCTCTTGGCGCGCTCGTGCCAGGGAGCTCACCAGCGCCAAGACCAAAGACCGCTCGGGCCAATCTTCGCGTGGCGTTGCAATTACTCTAGAGAAGAGGCAAAGCGTGGGGTTGCCATCCGAGTCAACGTACCTGGGCAGAGTTAGGAGGTCGGTTTGGGGAATATTCCATAGCATCATTCTCCTCCTCCACCTATAAATAGATGGCATCTCCCCCCGCATTCTACACAAGAATTCCAAGGAAGAGCTCTCCCTGTCCTCTTAGAGAGCTCTCCCCTCTACTTTTGAGCAACACTCCTATGGGCTTAGGCTCTACCTAGGTGGTAGAGAGATTGGTGGAGGAGAGATGTGCGTGGCGAGAGCGGGAAGTGCCGGACTTGTCGGTGGCTCCCCGGACTTGTACCTCGTTGGATTCGGGCTTAGCTCTTTCACGGGATCTTGGCTAAGTAAGCTTCCATGGTTGCTATCATCTTTATTGTCTTTTTGTTTACCCGAGCTTTATCTACTTGTTTGTGGGATTGATAGTCATCCTTCGCGGCGTAGCTCTTGGTGGAGGAACCTCTTGGTGGGGAACCCGGCCGACATCAAGAGTCTGTGATCGGTAGTGCAAACATGGTGTTTGGGCTAACGGTTACCTGCCTTCTGTGGTGCACTCCACGGTTGAGGGGTAGGCGGCCGGGTAGTGACAAATTGTCCGTCCCTCCGAAATCCCCCCATGTGAAGGGTGTGTTGTACTGCTAATTGCCGGTTTTACGCCCAGTTGGGGCGAGCCGAGTGCCTGCTTTAACAAGTACCTCTAGGGTTTGGTTAACCAAGGGACACTAAAGGTGTAGCAATCCTTCTCTATAATTCTCCCCATCTTTGGCCTTGTGTGTGTCCTTGGATGAACTAGCTAGGAGAGGGTACCTCTGTTCCCTGTGGAAAATACGATACCCCTGAATATTTCGGGTGAAAGCTACAATGACAATTTCGTGACGCTTTGATTCTTCCGCAACGTTAAGAAACGTCAATAGTAGCTCCATGTCATTGAAATCCCACGCGACTTGGCCAAGGCTAGCTAGCCGGGCGTGCCAAGGATCATGTCAATGTCATTGCCGATGCTGAGGAGGAAGGCGTTGATGTTGAAGGTGTCGTCGTCGATGCACAGTGGTATGGCGAATGATGCAGCACGGCATGGTACTTCATTGCTACTGCCAACGAGGATGGTCGTGTTGGTGTGATGCTCCCGAGTCCAATGGTGCAAGCGATGTTGATGTCAATGACGCGCAGCGTTGAGATTGAGTCCAATAACGTGTCGATGTCGGCGCTTTGATTACACCCTTGAGGTGCATAGGAGAGGCACCTTGAACGCTGGATTGTGTCGCACCAATCATCATCTTGAGGTTCCCATCATCCCGCCGCAGCGCATCGTTGATGACAAAGTGATGTCGAAGAGCATTTTGCACTTATGGCCACATGCAAATGGCTCGTCGCAGCTTGAAGCAGAGGCCGCACGGCACGCTCGCTCGCGATCTCCTTAGGGTGAGGCGCTTGAAGGGGTGTGGTGTCGATGTCGCTACATCAGGCGTAGTCATTGCGGGCCGGTGTTGCCGCCGCCTTTGGGGGAAGAAGCGTCCGGGCTTGAGTGTTGACGCCGTGTTTGCCTCCACAACTACCGTGGACGCACGGCTGGCTCGTAAGCCCGCGCCAAAGACATGGTCGTCTCCATGTCCTCGCGGGTCGAGTAGCTCAACATCTATCTTTAGCGGGTCTAGTAGACCGGGCGATGTAAATGTTCACTTGTTGTAGTTCATCGAGGGGGCCGGGCGCGAGCTACGTGCACCAGGAAGCGCTCATAGTAGTCATCGACGGTGCCCGTCTTCCATAGCGAGGCTACCTCACCTAAGGGGCTACGCCTGTTGGGGGGTCCGAAGCGGTGGTTGACGCATCGGACAAATTGTGCCCAATCCATCATATCGTTGTCCCGTGAAAGTCTTAGGTACCACTATTGAGCGGCACCGGTGAGATGATAAGAGGTGTACCATGTCTTTTCACCTCACGGGGTCCGTTGGCCCTCAAGAACTACTACATGCAGTGGTTGAGCCATGGAAGATGGTCCTCTTTGCCATCGTCGTCGGGAAGGAGAGCTTGTGTGGGTGGATATCCGTGGCCGGGGAAGGCGCCTAGTGTAGCTCCCATCGGTTGGGTCTCGTGTTTGGGCTCCTCCATGCACATGAGCTTGGCCTCCAACTTAGCGGCGATCTCTCGCACCAACCGAGATGTGGATGAGGTGGCCTTCTCCTTGAGGAAGTCGTGGCCTGCTTTCTCCATTGCGCGCCTAATGGCGATCTCCCATCTTGGTCGCCATGATATCCTTCGCGCTCGAGCTGCTTGGCCGCGTCCGTCTCCGCAGAGCGCTCCTTCTCCATACTGCGAGGCGAGCGTTGACGTTGGTGATCTCGCGCAGTGACATTGTCGAATCCGGCTAGGATGTACCTAGAGAAGTCGGCGAGAGTCTCTGGAGTTCAGTTGTGTCACCCATTGCAGCGGCGTGGGGATCGTGTGGTCTCCGGATACTAGATGTCAGAGGATTCGCCGAGGGGTGTGGGTGGCAGCGGGCGACTAGGGCAGCCGCGCAGCAGCTGGGTGACATGGGCAGCGACAGTGGTGTAGGGGGCGGCGCAGGGGTGGCTAGCGTTAGGGTGAGGGCGAGAATAGGATCTTTTGCTCTTTCTATTACTTGTTTTGATCGATTACATCTCTCTTTGTATTTATAGTTCACATGGGACTTGACTCCTAAGCAAACTAGGAGATTCTTATCGGATTCGGATTCTCCTTCCTATCGTTAAGAAACTCAATTTCCTATCCTAACCGACTCCCCAACTAGGACTCCATATGGTAGATGACGATGGTGGGGCCGACGATGTGGCGGTGGCGGCCACAGCGCCTCCCCTCCTCTCCTTGCGCGCACACCCTAGGGTAGGCTGCGAGGCCCGCTATGTGTGGCGGCCCGCGGCGGTGGCGCCTCCTTCTTGGGCCCTAGTTAGCCGGTATTCTCCGCCCGAGGAGTGCGGCCCGTGTTAGGCGCATGACATTCTTGAATAAATTCATCCGGTTTTGAGTTTGATAGACAACTTCGGCGATATGTAGTTGAATAGTCAGGATAAGGCTTGCTTTCACACTACTATGCCTCCCTCTCGTGACGCGTGTGCATATATGCAGGTTGCGTCGCGCGTGCATTCTTGCGTTACATTGCTTTCTGCCGCCTGATTGCTTGGTTAGCTGTTGCGCAGTGCTGGGACAGTGGGCCACGCGTTTCATTTTTCATGATGCCTGCTGTCGCCTCTTGCTGCTGCGTGGTTGCGTGTGGTGCCGTTACATGGCCAAAAACAGGTATTAGTTTTGTTATGAAATTCTGGGCCTGGCTCTGTCACATTTCGAATCTCCTTTCTAACTTCGTCTACCGCTTTGCTGCTTCTTTTCAGTTCCTCCGTTAGTGTTGCTAACAGCCATGATTTGCGCTGTGTAACCGTTTTGCTACCATTTTAATAAAACTAGGTTTGTGCCCATGCGTTGCTACAGGGACAACCAAACTTTTGCAGTAAAAACACACGGATCACAAAATAAGATAACAATACTGTGAAATTAAATACCGACATTAGAATGACATTTAATCCAAAAACCAAAGTTCGTGAAATTAACACCGCAATATAAGATATAACAAGGGTGTGAAATTAAATACCGATGTTAAAATGACATTTAATCCAAAACTAAATTTTGTGAAATTAACACGGTTATGGAGAGCGCGGCTTCGCAAGATCACAAACTCTACTGTATTGTAACAATGATCATATTCTGTTCCTTTTTCCTCCTCTCCAATGCATGGGCGTGTTATAGAACTTTGTATTGAGATCACCTCTTTGTAATCAATTAACAAGGGCGTGTTGCTTCTGTTATAAGTCCTTTGTTCCTCCGGCCTCTCGCAATGATCACATTATTAGAATAAAAGAATAGAACTGGAAAACTCAAATAAGAAAACCACAGAGAGCGCTAACTGCTATCAGTGACAATCACCAATGACAACTGAATGCACTTTCAGTGCAATTATAATAAAAACTATGAATCCCTTGCCGTTAACAAAAAAAAAAAAAAAAAAAAAAAAAAAAAAAAACTGCCGAACTGTTTGTCTTGCGGGATTTACAAATGGAGCTTGCCCATCCCTTCAGGATCTCACGTCCTTATGAGTTCTAACTGTAAAAACTGAAGTTCATAAGAAAGAAAATTTCTAAGTCACAAAAAAAAATAAGTTTCTAGTAATGTATTTCATGCGTTCATGTCCAATAATTGCAGAAAACAAATCAACTCCGGTGGACCCTGGCACTCCATAGCTAAACTGCACACAGAGCAAGAAAGAGCGTGGTTCATGATTAAACAGGGTCTTTAGAGGCCTTTATTGAACACAAAATACAAGACAGAGGAGATTAAAAAATACAAACCTATGTCCAAACAGAATGCAACACCTAGGGAAATACATGTGGTGTTGTAACGGGAAACGAGTCTAACCTAGGCCCCTGTGACTGGACGAACCATCTGGTGTCCACAGCGATGGTGTCAGGAAGCATGTGGAACAGTCGCCATCTTTGACTTCAAAATGCATGCATGGTGGCACTCTAATCTCCTCGAGATGACTAGGAGAACAGCAAGTGGCCAATTCTCATTTCTCAAGCAACCTCATGTGGACCGATTGATCATTCCATCCAGAACTTGACAAATCCACACGTGCATTGCCCTATATATTCACCACCAGATTACTCGTACTAGTTAAACCAGCAACAACCACATCAACACCACCAAAGCTGCTCAAAACCAATCGGCAGAAAAAATGTTGAACCCCAAACCCCTCCTGCTCGTCATCTCACTCTGCATCTCGTCGCTGTCCTCACCATGCACGGCCGCCGGTAGGGGCGGCAAGCCCCTGGTGACGGCGGTCACCAAGGACGCCTCCACCTCCCTCTACACGGCGCCACTCAAGGACGGCCACCCTCTGCTCCTCGACCTCACCAGCCCAGTCATCTCGCTTACAACATGCACCTCCAAGAACGGCACGGTCACCACGCTGTCCGCCAACGCCACCGACGGCCAGAACCCGCTGTTCCCGGTCTCCTTCTCCGCCGTGGCGACATGCACGCCGCAGGCAAAGGTCCCCGCCGCCGCCGTCGGCGTCGCGGGCCTCGCACCATCGAGCCAGTCGGTCCCGGCGCAGGTGGCGCGCACGCAGAAGGTGGCGAATAAGATAGCGCTCTGTCTCCCGAGTGACGGCAAGTCCACGACCGGCAACAGCGTCGGCGTGGCCATCTTTGGTGGAGGTCCGTTGGTCTTCCCGGACCGTGGCGACTTCACCACCATGCTGGCCGGCACAGCGGCGCTGCAGAGTTTCAGCAGCTCCCCGGGGTACTTCGTCTCCTCCACCGGCATCGCTATCGAGCAGAGTAGCATCAGCACCACCGGCGGTTCGCTCGTCGTGGCGCTGAGCTCGACAACCCCATACACATCTCTCCGTCCCGACGTGTACACTCCATTCCTGAAATCATTCGACGCAGCAGCGACAGGGCCCAACTTCCCATGGATGTCGAGGGTGCCCTCCATCTCGCCATTCGAGCGGTGCTACGACTCGACGAAGCTGCCACCGACGCGGCTCGGGTACGCCGTGCCGCAGATCGACGTGATGCTGCAGGGCGGGCAGAACTACTCGGTGCTTGGTGGGAACTCCATGGTGCAGGTGAACGGCAACACGGCCTGCCTCGGGTTCGTTCGTGCGGCGGCGGCGGGTGGTGGACAGGCGCCGGCGGTGGTGATCGGTGGGTTCCAGCTTGAGAATCACCTGGTGGTGCTTGATGTGGATAAGAAGCAGTTCGGGTTCACCACGTTCCTTAATGCCATCGGGCTTTCTTGCAGTAACTTCAATTTCACTCTTGCTGCATAGTAGTGAGGGGATGTGCTGTGTGTTTGTTGTACGTATACTGTAAGAATAACTTGTACTACTGTGTGTTACTGGAGTGAATAAAAATGGAATAAATTGAGTGTAGTGTTCCAAGTTCCAACAGATTGTGCCTGCCAGCTATACCGTTGGGAGTTTGACTTTGACTCCATGCATGGCAAGTTGCTTCTGCATGGAAGAAAACAAGTACATTTTCCTAGCTGGACAGATAAGATGAAATAAGCGTCGGCAGCCGTCACATCACCAGCGTCCCTGTCGGTGATCCGTTTTGGAACGATCGATGAACACCGATCCCCTTGTCGGTAGTCAACAAAAAAAGTCATTAACGTCTCTCTTTGGCTAGCTGTCTGTCGATTAGTGCATAGATTTGACGTGCATGCAAGCACGCCGATTTTAGACATTGGTTTGGTGGAATATATGCAGGTGGAGCTCAGAAAATACCAGGACTAGGTGTGCGCCCACCTCTTAGACTATCAGCACTCATGTCCTCTATTTATTTCCTCTATACATTCTAAATCAAGGTTCTCTCATTTACAAAGACTATCTCCTGCACTCATCACTCCTTTATATATCTACTCTATATCAACTACCATTAGTGGGACTCACTTGTTATTTTATCTAAATATATCCATATGAGATCTAGTTCGATGGATTTATTATAACGAATTTAATGGTGTAATCAGAATTTAATTTGATTTTATGATTTATAAGTTATAACATTTTTTTAGTAACTTGCAATAGTAGGACCCGCCCGCTGTAGCTTTCCCCTCCCTCACCGCTCTCCAGCTCTCTCGCGCGCATGCATGGTAGGACCGGCGCCGTTTACACAGAGCCCGCGCCGTTTACAGAGAGCCCTCGACGCCGGTATTCTTCCAAGGGGGACTTGCGCTTCCCGCGTGGTGCAGTAGCCCGCTGCAGCTTGTTTCTGCGCTAAACGAAGGACGTGGCGACATGGTGGCGATTACCGGATGTGGTACCGTAGCCCGGTGCGAACAGTCTTATCTCCTGACGTTCATTTTGCTTTAAGATTTGTATGTCAGTGCGTTTTGGGTTGGGCAAACCCATGCAGCAACGTGCTTTTTGGAGAGTGGGTAAGAGTAGGTCGGCCTACACGAATCAGGAGCAAATTAAGCCGTTGGATAATGGGTGTGCACCCACCTCTTTATGGAAAATTGGAGTTAGGTGGAGTGCTGGATGCTATATATGGCATTCCACGTACTACTGTGTGTTACTAGACTGAATAAAAATGGAATAAATTGAGTGGAGTGTTCCAAGTTCCAACAGATTGTGCCTGCCAGCTATACCGTTGGCAGTTTGACTTTGACTCCATGAATGGCAAGTTGCTTCTGCATGGAAGAAAACAAGTATAGTATTTTCCAAGCTGGACAGATAAGATGAAATAAGCGTCGGCAGCCGTCACATCAGCAGCGTCCCTGTCGGTGATCCGTTTTTGGAACGATCAACACCGATCCCCTTGTCGGTCGTCAACAAAAAAGTCATTAACGTCTCTCTTTGGCTAGCTGTCGTGCATAGATTTGACATGCATGCAAGCACGCCGATTTTGCACATTGGTTTGGTGGAGCGTATGCAGTTGGAGCTCAAAAAATACCAGGACTAGGTGTCCACACTCATGTATTCTATTTATTTCCTCTATACATACTACTCATCAAGCACTACCGGATTCTACTGATTTCCCGTGGGTAAACATTTTCTCGTCAGCAGTACACGGGAAAGGAGTCTCTTTTCCGTGAGCGGCCAAAAAGCATCACGGGAAAGAAAACGCCCACGGGATATCAAATTTCCCGTGATGGCCAGCTCACGGAAAGAAAACGCCTACGTGCAACATTTATCTCACGCCTCGAACCCATCTCCGAACAACTCACAATAGGGCGCTTTGGGAACGAGCTTGAAGGTTGGAAGCCGTGGCCGTAAAATTGTCATGATTTAGGTTCGGTACTTGAACTTGTGGTTGCTCTTATGGAACTTGTGAACTTGGATTTTATGTGAGTTTGTGAACTTGTTTGGATTTTATGGATTCGTGACTTGGTTGGATTTTATGTAATATACGTGGTATTATGGATTTATCGAGCTATATATGTGATATGTGAGAAATATGTGGTATGTATATATATATATTTATATGTGTCAATTATGTGCTGGAACAAAAAAAAAAAGGAAGAAAAAAAACAATTTCCCGTGAGTAGCTCACGGGAAAGAGGCAAATCTTTCCCGTGAGTGCGCATGCGGCTCACGGAAAAAGATTAATCTTTCCCCGTGACTCACGGGGAAAGGGTTCCGATATCCCGTGAGCTCGGGCCGTTACGCCACGGGAAGGAAGGCGCGAACGCCGTTTCGCGCCATAGGCCACGTGAGGCCATAACGGGTTCCACAGCTCCCCGCTGACGCCCCGTTAAGTCTTTCCCGTCAGCTAAACGTGCTCACGGGAAAAGGATATCCCGTGAACATCATCGTGTTCACGGGAAAGGCCGATTTCCCTTTTTTTTTTTCCGTCCACAGATATCCGTGATTTACCCACGGGAAAGGCTTTCCCCTGGGTAAAAGGCTCTTTCCCATGAGGAATCGCCTCACGGGAAAGCGCAGAATCCGGTAGTGAAGATTATCTCATTTACAAAGACTTTCTCCAAAGACTCATCACTCCTTTTATATCTCTACTCTATATCAACTACCATTAGTGGGGCCCACTTGTTATTTTATCCAAATATATCCATATGAGATCTAGTTTTGAAGGATTTATTACAACGAATTTAATGGTGTAATCGAATTTAATTTGGTTTTATGATTTACAAGTTATAACATTTTTTTAGTAACTTGCAATAGTAGGACCCGCCCGCTACACCTTTCCCCCCCTCACTGCTCTCCGGCTCTCTCGCGCGCATGCATGGTGGGCCCGGCGCCTTTTGCAGAGAGCCCTGGACGCCGGTATTCTTCCAGGGGACTTGTGCCTCCGGACGTGGTGCAGTAGCCCGCTGCAGCTTGTTTCTGCGCTAAACGAAGGACGTGGCGACGTGGTGGCGATTACCGGATGTGGTACCGTAGCCCGGTGCGAACAGTCTTATCTCCTGACGTTCATTTTGCTTTAAGATTTGTATGTCAGTGCTTTTTGGGTTGGGCAAACCCATGCAACAGTGTGCTTTTTGAAAAGTGGGTAAGAGTAGGTTGGCCTCTACACGAATCAGGGAGCAAATTAAGTCGTTGGATAATGGGTGTGCACCCACCTCTTTATGGAAAATCGGAGTTAGGTGGAGCTGCTGGATGGCATTCCACGTACGTCGGCAAATGATGCACGCTCGCACAGTGGTTGCATTGGTTGTCCGTAGGCAGCTGCCAAAGAGTTTGGCTGAGCATCTCCAAATTACCCATCTTTGATTTTTTTTAAATAATAATGAATACTTATGCCTCTAACAGTTTTGCATCCGATTTGGCAACTTTTGCCAACTTCCCAAATACGGTGGTAGCCATGGACTGACAGATGCATGATCGCCATGGACCACCTCGCTCCCGGCCTCCGCGGTGACGTAGAACATGGTCTCCCCGGCACTCGTCTGCGGGTTGGCGAGCACGATGGCAGCCGCATCGGCGGATCAGAGGTGGGCTGTGGGATGGTGTGGATGCCCGTGGCTACGTAACCATGGGCTAGGCTTACTCGATTGTCTCACCGTCATTTTTGTGCCCCCGGCTTAGATCTAGAGGAGGAAGGACCATATATAAATACAAACTTTTTGCATGTTCACTTTGCATAAATGCCATTACACATAGATTTACATATATGGTCTTGGTTAATTCGTGAAATGTTTTGTGTTCACTTTGGAAATATGATTTTTTATCTTTTTTTCTTTATTGCATTTAAATAGCTGATACTTTGATTTTAGGAAGTAAACTGCACCAAACTTTTAGAGATGAACTCTTTTTTTCCTTCCCATCTTATTTTGGCAGTTGGCAATAAAGGACATGATTTGGGAAACAAAAAGTATTATACTGTTGGAGATACGCTCCATATTTTTTGAGATGGGCCTATTTTTGAAAAGGGTTTATTTTCAGAGCGCGACCTTAATAGTCCGTCCCTATTAATTAAATCATACATATTAGTTCTTCTAAAAAACAAGAGAATTTTTTACGGTGCTTGGAAGAACCACCGGTTCCTCCTTGTTAATATATTTTTAGTTAGTTCCTCTCCCTTCATTATAAATAAATGGTAGTTTAGTACTTTGAGAATTTAAGCCGTCGTGGAGCCGCGTTCGTTAGGGAGTACATCGGCACCGAAGTCCGCATCGCCGGTACCGCGAGCTGCGGGTGGTAGGTGGGATCCGACGGCCACAGGCTTCTGGATACGCGACAACAGAGGTGGCGGGACAACGGCGAGGTATGCGCCCGCGAGGAAGTCCAGCCACGGGCGGCATGGAGGCGGCGGCGTTTTGCTTCTCCTTGTCCTCATGAAAAGACCACTGTACCCATGAAAATTAATTATAATTCAGTTCCGGTCCCATGCTAATTTCCGGTTCCTGCCCACAACTTGGGAGGGCTTATATTAATCCCAAGCATGGTAAAAACTCTAAAAAAAAAAACAAAGTTAAATTATAAAGGTTGTCAGGAAAAGTGGAAACAAGGACATTTTAGACAACCTCAGAAAATAAATCTTATTATCTAAAAAAAAAATTATAGTAGTGCTATAGAGTTTATAGGTCTGCGCTGTTTTTCTAATAATCTTGATAATTTTCATTTCTTCTTATAACACTCTGGCGAAGCTATAGGTTTCTGTCATGAACCAATTTGAGGTGGGGCCCATGGGCCATGCATGGCACACAAGGCCCCCTAGGGGTGTGTGTGCTTGTGCTGCCAAGGCCTGGCTGGCCGCCGCTTCTGTCTCCATCGGCGTCATCAGCTTCGTTATTAAGTAATAGATATTTAGGGAATAAATATAGGAATGAAATAGGAAATAAATAGGTTGCTTAAAAGAGAGGTATTCCAATCTATAAGGAAACCTCCTAGATATTTCTTAGCAAGCAAGTCTCCCTCGCACTATAAATACAAGGGGCATGTAATCGTTTGGATCTTAAGCGAAAAAAATTAAAAGGGTAGCTCCCTAAATAGCTTATCTCTCCGCTCTCTCTCCCCTTTGCCCGCAGCCGCCGCCATCATCATCGCCCGCGCCCCGCCGGCCGCCTAACCCAACGCCGCCACCAGCACTCAGCGCTGCCACCCCGCCCGTCGTCGTCATCGCCACCCCTTCCTCCTCTCCCGATCTTCAATTGGGTGTCAATTTCGCCCAATCTAGCCGGAATCGGCCACCGGTATCCGGAGACCGTGACGATTCCCACCACCAACGGCTTCCCGACCACCACCAACGCCAAGATCCGATGGACAGCCACAAGATCGCCGAGCTCGCACGGAGTTTTGCGAGTTTCGTGCTCACATGAAGGAAATCCGTGCCACCTTCACCGCCCTCCCCGAGAAGTTGGATGAACAAATCCGCCCGACGACGCATAACGACGACACGCCACGGGGCGCCGCTAACAACGCCGCCGCTGCCATGACCACTCCCGACATCAACAACGCCCCATCAACATCCACGACGACCCGGTGGCCACGACAACAAAGAACACCGCAGCACGCCTTGCTGCCCGACGTGACGCCGCCACGACGTCACCTCAGCCACCACCGACGACGCCCCCGCCATGGGCGCCGCCGACGGTGACGACGCCCTTCGGGCGCCGCCTACGCCACCCCTCCAAGATCATCGACGCTGCAAGCAATGAGGACGCCACCCCAAGGATGCCCCAACCGCGACCCGCATCGATCGATCGAGGCTACCACAGACGTCCACTAGCTGCCGACGAAAAGCCTACCCAACTAGGCCAATGTCTCGCGGCTACTACAATGGCACGTATAAGTTTCCCGGTCACTACCAACACCCTCTTTGACATTGGGAACATCCGAGTGCAAACATGGATCGACAAGACGACGCCACACTCGACGTCAACATCGACGCCGCTAGCGCTGACATCGACATCGCCGGGATCGACATCCTGATGACACCGCCGCCAAGGACTCCAACGGCAATGACGCCACTCCCAAGGGCGCCACCATCGACAATGACGACGCTATCATAGGCGCCATGCTCATCAACGACGCCCTCAAGGATGCCAACGCCGATGATGAACCCCCTGACGTCAACTACGTCTTCGCCATGCCTATCATCGAGAACAACTACATGGGCATGAACCACGACGACCCCCTCGCGGCCAACCTTGACACCGCGCGTACCACGACGTCAACCCAACAGACGCCACCACAGATGAGAACACCGACGTTCCCCCGGCGCCACCGACGAAACGGTCGCTCACCGGCCGACATACGACAACAACAATCGCTACACCGCTGGACATCCTTCCCAAGATCAACAATGGTGGAGAACACCATCGCAACCTCCGTGATCCAGCAAAAGGCGCCACCATCGCACCACGTCGCCAGAACATCGGTACACCGCTATGCTTCCCGACAAGAGCGGCACTCCTCCTTCTCTCGTTCGTCTACATGCCAACCCGCACGACACGGGAGTACCGGGACACCTCCACACGGTGTCTTCTACGCCGCCTCAAGCTGCCCATCAATGGCGACACCAACGACTACTTCATGCTACTTCAACGGAACGACGACTTGATCGACTACACCTATGGCCCCGACACCTCCATCAAGAACACGGGCTTACCGGACACCACGGGCAAAGCAAATGACCATCGCGCCATCGACCGCTTTCGGCTATGACAGCCGGGATGACTCCGAGCCAAACCAGCTTGGCTCCCATGTTCCTCGGCGACATCTACGCCCAAAGACGACTCACGCCAACAAATGTGGGCTGCAATGCACCAGCGGCGCCCACCATAGGGAACACGACGATCTACCTCGCCCAAAAATTCGACGTCTCCTTCTTCAAAAAGCCTCGACTTGTGAGCTTCACCGACGGCGACAAGAGGTACATGCCACCCACATCAACCTCCTACCGCGTCAACCTCGTCAAAATCTCGGAGGCTCTCGCTCCACCTCAACTTGCTACATCAACGGATCATGAGCTACACGACATAGCCGAACCAACAAGCTCCGTGCGGGGGAGCACCGGTTTAGGCGACTCTGTGATTGGCGCCCACCTTCCGACGACTTCGCCATTCGTGTCGCTTCCCGACCAGCAACCGGCCTACCGAAGGAGCCAATCTTCTTCCTCGACAACCACCACTACTACACCTCAGAATTGTCCAAGGTACTATGGGATGTACTTTCGAACCGGTGGGATAATTTTGCGCACACTTGAGGTTGGCTTTCACCCCTCGACGCATCTCGGCACCGATGCAACCACCTCCGAGAGCAATGGAATTCCATCTATTGATCCAAAGATCAACAAAGGTCAAGATCTTCATCTTCGCCCACTCATTTCCCGACACAAGTGGATGCACCCGCCCTTGTGGGGCGGTGCTACTTCAATCACCCCATCAACACGCATACCGTAGAACCTCGTGCTGTTCGGAAAAGGGGGGAGAGATGTCATGAACCAATTTGAGGTGGGGCCCATAGGCCATGCATGGCACACAAGGCCCCCCTAGGGGTGTGCGTCGCGCGGCCAAGGCCTAGCCGCCGCCGCTTCCGCCTCCATCGCGTCATCAGCCTTTATTAAGTAATAGATATTTAGGGAATAAATATAGGAATAAAATAGGAAATAAATAGGTTGCTTAAAGAGAGGTATTCCAATCTATAAGGAAACCTCCTAGATATTTCTTAGCAAGCAAGTCTCTCTCGGACTATAAATACAAGGGGCATGTAATCGTTTGGATCTTAAGCGAGAAAAATTAAAAGGGTAGCTCCCTAAACAGCTTATCTCTCCAGCTCTCTCTCCCTTTGCCCGCAGCCGCCGCCGCCATCATCGCCCGCATGCCGCCCCGGCCGCTTCGCCCGGCAGCGCGCCACCACCAGCGCGGCCACCGCCCGCGTGCCGTCGTCATCGCCACCCCCTTCCTCCTCTCCCGATCTTCAATTGGGTGTCAATTTCGCCCAATCTAGCCGGAATCGACAGTTTCCCTATTTTTTTTTCTTCGAAAAGATATAGTATCGATGGTATTGTAGTTTCTATGCAATGTTATATCATGATAAATACAATGCATAATGTTGTAGTTGCACATGACACACAAACATCAACAAACAACCAGATCATATCTGTTCTTATTATCGGTAGCAAATACACCCAAATCAACATAGCACAACTGAAGCACTAAGAGTGCAGCGCTGTACATTTCAAAACAAAAGCTACATGGATCTCGAGGTACTAGAGCTGACCAGCTCAGCTGCTCTACATCCATGTGATTCTGTATAGGAAGAGGCACTGCATTTATTTTAACATCCTCACAGCACATCATCTTGCCAAATAGTACTGATGAACCACACATACGTTGATTGGAATATTGATATATTTAGAGGTGTGCAAGCCTTACGGGTAGACTTCGATAACACCTCGAGCTCCGATTTTCTTAACAATCTTATAGTCGGAGAAACCAGCTTTAGTGAAGAAGATCTGGCGGAAGTCATTTTCAGTACGCTGCCGTCCTTTCGTATTCACCATCATCAGCATGTCCATCAGAAGTTGGGCTTCATACATTATTGGGTCCATGTAAGCCCCAAGAAGTATTTCTATGATGATCACTTTGCCTCCCTCTTCTTTGGAAGGAATTGCCTTCTTGCATTGCTCCAGGATCTTTACGCAATCCTCGTCGCTCCAAAAGTGCAGTACAAGCTACACAACAAAACACGATATACAAGTTGAACAATTCATAACACTTGAATCTACCAATTTTCATATTCGCTCAAGACACAATATCCAATGATTTAATAGTTATGTAGTTGTACTTAAGTAGAGAACATGATGTATATAAATATATTATACTTCTCTAGAGTACAAAATGGATATATACCTTTGTTACGATTAACAGTAAACAGTAATTTTGTGGATATAAGCCAAATAGCTATGTTTGGAGAAGCTAAAACATCGTTAGTGGTAATAGTGAAATAATTTGCAATATCGTTGTGTTATAAAATTATAATCCCAAAACATATTTAGCAGAGCAATATGAGAATTATATAGCAGGGCAATTACAGTAGTTATCAATCTGTATGCAAAAGACGAGTCCGGATGCCACAAACAAGATTCTATTTCAAAAAAAAAAAAAACTACTATTTTTTTACAGAACAATTTAATCCATACCTTGAGCATCACAGCCTGAGCAGGCGGGATGGTGTGGAACAAATCACCCGTGACATTGCTAACAGTACCATCAACTGGTGCTGCCACAGCCACAGGTGTTGTCGTCTCAACAACCCTTGGAAGGTTCAGCACCGTGCATTTTATGTCCGGGAACGCCTTGATGATCGCCGCTGCGCTAGCATTTCCCTGGCTACCACAGCAATAGGTCAGCGAGTGAAGGCCACTGAAAACATCACCGCACTCCCTTATGATCGTCCCAATCGCAAGGTTGTCATGTGCAGCGACACCTTGTTCAACGATCCTATCAAGCTCCTCGTCGAGGAGCTTCGTCTTCTCATGGACCAGAGGCACACCATGTAAATCCTCGAATGGCGACGGCACCGGCTCAGGCAGATCCTTCTTGAACCATTCAGCCAGGGACAACCCGGCCTCGACGTAGTGCCGTGAGCAGGTGCCGAGCACGAAGTACTTCTGGTAGGTGTGGTCCTCTGATTCCACACCTTCTACCAGGAGCCAGGACAGTGGGTTGAGGCGGTACACGGCCTCCGGTCCATCGCCATTGCTGTCAGAAGCGAAGATACCGACGTGACCAGCAGCCGCATGATCCGGCCGAGGAATGGAAGCTTGGTCTTGGGGAGGGAGAGCTTGGTCACTAGGTCTGCCAGCGTGGTTGAGCCTCCCAGGTCATGTATGGCGGTAGGGATGTGGAGCTCTACAACACATTTGAGTGCCATGGATGTGAGGTAGTAGAGGCTGTGGCGCCATAGGTCGGCTTGTGCCTGCAACAGCTCGGCATCGGTGGGAGCTATGGCTTGAGAAGGAGCTGCCATTCTTGGTATCTCTCGCTCGCTCGCGGTATATGTCTTTCTAGCTTGCCCTATGTGTGTGTGTGTTGGTTTGGTGCTCCTAGCATGTTCCGTACTAGGGTTTAAATAGCTGCTGGCTGAGCGATCCAGCTACACAAGTTGTGCTTGATTAGGTCCTGGTGTAGGTCAAGGTAGGTGTAGCTGGAGCAGAGTGTTACCTTAGAAATTCAGACAGGATTAGGATCGCGTATAGAGAAAGTTTGACTTGGTGATTGAGCTTATCGCATATAAATATTCTATGGATCACGTGGGAGGCAAGGTTTGTCATACCAAGTATTAAAAAATATTATCTGCCGAGATTAGAATCCTTGTGTATCTTTCACAGTAGCGATGGGTAAACTTACAGTTATTACATATACATAAAACACGTCAGAATCACTTACTATTTATAGACAGTGTAGTAAGCAGTAACACTTGTTCATTCTTGTCCATAGCAAGAGCTCGTTGTGTGCACACAAGTAGCATACAAGCACACTAAGATGCTATAAGCAGAAATTCGCATGTATGCTTTGGAAGTAGAATGTAAACAGTAATTGAAGAGTAGCATACAAGTACTACAACACGGCAGAGTATATTATCGGGGTTATTAAAAGTCAGTCCAACTTCCTTGCACCACAGAATTTTGGCATACGTGTCTTCCTCCCGTGGCGACACATACGCTTCTAACAATTTTACAAAAAAGGTCTCTTGAGATTTTACAGAGAGCCCCTTCTGCCCAGCCGAGTGTCGAGCTCTCCCCCTCCTCATTCTGCTTTCTTCATTCTGTCTTCCCCAATCGCCTAACCCAATCGCCGAAGCCCACCACATCTACGCCTCCTGGATCGCCATCGACGTTCCTTCACAATCCTTCCTTCTCTTACCTACCGCTAGCCACACACGAAAGGCAGTTTCATTCTTCCCTCTCTGCGGGCCTCTCTCCTCGGCGTTCTTCCATGCGGCAATGGAGAAGGATCTCGCCCAGATCCTGGCAGCACATGAGAATCGACACCTTGGCAGTACTGCAGGGCGGCGTTAAGATCCGGTGTCTTTCCTGTTCGCTTTCATTCCCTTGACTCCTTGACTCCTCGCATATCCGTCAACGGTCTCCCCATGTTGTGGTTCCCAACCCTGGATCTATGAACCGGTGATGTGCTTTCTCTAGGTGGGCATCATCTTCTTCTCCCATAGGTGCTCGCTGCCATAAATCAACTGACGACGGAGGGGATTTTGTGCGATGCAGGTGATGGGTTCTCTAGGTCCTCAGTCCCCTCCTCGTCGGCCTCCTCTCCCCCGGCTGGTACTTCTTAGTTCTACTCATCGGGATAATCATGGGTCCATGGCTCAGATCTGGCGGGGGACATTGAGGGCAACTGATAGTGATGATACAGATCTGCGCGTCAGTTTGAATCCCCTCTATATTTAGGCTGGGTGCAGTACTGAGCGAAGGGGATGATCCAGCGACTTCTACTATGTCAGGTATACATATCACATGCAGAGTCATATCAATTTTGACTTGGCATTTGATTATCCTATTGTGTTCGGATTTCTGGATCATGGTTTTGGCAAGTCTAGACACTCTATTTGCTAAAAAAATGGCAAATTCTGGATCGTTGCATTGGAATGTTGTGTACCATCAGATTCTTGAACCTTCAGTTGCTTTTAGAGTGAAATAAATCTTTGAGGAGAGCAGGGCATCCATGCTTTTCGTTGGGTAATATGAAATAATGGAGATCTGAGATAGCTCTTAATTCAATTGCATGTACTATCAATGGTATTTAGCGTTGCCAATTTGAATAGTAATAGTGCACATGATGCTCTAAACTTTATTAATGTTTACCTCTCTTATCATTGGGAAACTTTGTTGTGATTAGAGACTTTGAAGTAGATGGTTCTTTGCATATTCAAGCTATTAAAAAATGGTTGGCCGAACACAATTTATCTATATTTTGATAATTACTCCTGCACATGCATAAGACCTTGGTGATGCTACTTTCTACTACCAGGCTTTCAGTTGTGGGTCATGCAAACTGATTTGGTCAATAACTGATAGTGTCCCTAAATTTCAGTTCACATACACATGACTGAATGAATTAGCGCTAATGTAGCTGATTGTTTATTTCAACTCTTGGTTCCCTGATATATAGGGGACAAGTGAGAATATGTACTAAGTATTACTATTTAGTGCCAAATTCCTATAAAAGGGATGCATCCTGGAGTTTGTGTTAGCTACTAAAATTATAATCATGGTTCATCTTTTTATTTGCTTTATAGATTTATAGATTTACATTTAAATGCTATATACACAATATAGTTTCAGGAAGAGAGTGCAAGGTATAGCCTGCATTTGAGTAGTACATGAATGGATGTAAATTAGAAAGAGCACAGAATTATCAGTTTTTTATATGCTTGGAGATTTACATTAATTCAAGTCTACTTTATCTGCATCATGTTGTTTCATCCGGTTAGTGATTTGCTATCAGCACACACCTTGATTTGAATTTGCAGAACCTATGGCTGCTCACTAACAGGATGCACCTTGTTGTGTGTGCTGTTGATTTGTTATCAGCGCACACAACATTTTGCTATGCAACACGCTTTTTGAAGAAACTTGTAATAGTTCTATTTTCTTGGCAGGTGGTCGGACGGAAAAAAAAGAAAGAGAAAAGACATGCTTTCAGGAAGTTTGCATTTGTTCTGTGGTCGATGAGCTGGCTAAAACATTTGTCCCGATGGAGCCACTCCATTGCCTACTTTGAGATGTCATTTATTCCACTTGTGTTCGGCTCCGATAAGATGCGGCATTTTGTAGGGAAACATTGTGCAAGCAAACATATGACATGTATGTTGTCTTTCTCCTTATGTAAAAAATGTAACCAAAATATCGAGACATGGTAAACGTATAGCTAAGTATGAATGTTGGCTTTAATAAAAGTTGAGATATGTTTACCAAATTCCGTGGTCGATAAGTAATGTGAACTGCTGTGGGTATTGAACATGATTGAAATTGTGTGGTTAAACGCTTAATGCAAAACTAACATTGCTTTGTGCTAAGTATATGATGCTATAATTTTTATGCTATGATAATAGTGGTGAAAATTATGCTTGGTATTCTTATCCGTATTTGTAGGGCGCTGAAGGGCGCCTGATGTTCTAGTACAGATAAGAAGCTCTGCATTATTGATGCATCACATGACACCTAGAGATCGACAACCTGATCCTGACATTGTGTTGGCCACAAGTAATGCTCTACATTAATTATGATGCATCGGATGACACCTAGAGATCGGCAACTTGATCCTGACATTATGTTGGCTCTATAGTATTGAAGAAGACGGTGTACACAGAGTGAAATGGCTCTAAACAATTACTGGGGAAGAACACATCAGTGATGTTACTGATTTAGAAAAAAAGAATAATCTGTAGTGTTACTGATGCTTTAGATTGCTGGGAAAGGCAAGGTGGTGTCGCTATTAAATTTAAAATTTGTAGGAATTCGGATCCTTATTTGTATCGCGGTAAAGAGCAAAATTATGATTCATAGAGCTGCCAGGTATTCGACTCCCTCCGTTTCAAAAACACAAGTTGATAAGTTTGGTTTTTCTAAATACATAGCTTTCGGACACAGGGAATAATGCACGTAGTAACACGGGTTTACTCCTCTATGCCAAGAGCTCGCAATGTGCATAGGCAGCCTGTCCCAGATATAAATTGCTATGAAAAAGCAGCATACAAATACACTAAGAGCATATTCAGGAGACTAGTTAAATGGTTTTGTAAAGCTAAATTTAGCTATTATTACGAAAAACACGTACATCCTCAACAAAGCACTACTAGATGAATGATTAACGGTGGCGGGCAAATTAGATTTTTGGTGGCGGTTTTCGTCCGCCACCGAAGAAGGTCACGGAAAATCAATGAACTTCGGTGGCGGTTATATTTGCCCGCCACCGCTAATAAAAAAAAATTAAAAAAAACCGAGCCCGCAGGAGCCCATCCCAGGGCCCGCCACGAGCCCATCCGCCGCTGCCGGCGAAGCTGCCTCTTGCCGCCACCCGATCCGCCCACCGCTGCTGCAGATCCGCCACCACGGCCGCGATCCGCCACCGCGAGTGCGGATCCGGGCGAGCTGGGGAAGGGGGCCGCCGCCGAGGAAGGGGCCGCCGAAGAGCTTCGGGGAGGGGAGGAGCCTCCATGGACGCGGATCCGCCACCGCGAAAAGCGGATCCGCGAAGCCGGGGAAGGGGCCGCCGCCGAAGCGCGGGAAGGGGCCGCCGCCGAAGCTCGGGAGGGGAGGAGCCCCATGGACGCGATCCGCCGCCAGCCGGCGCGCGCGCGCCGGTCGCGGGCCGCCGGGGCCCGCCGCCCTCGCTCGGCCGGGCCGCGGGTCGCTTGGCCTCCGCTGCGAAGCCGGTGCGCCTCGCGCCGCCGGGGTAGCGGTCGCCGGGCCTCAGCCCCGCTGGTCCACGCGGCATGGGGAGAGAGAGCCGGTGGAGAGAGTTGGAGAGAGTTGGTGGAGAGAGAGGTGAGAGGCGCGGGGAGTTAGGTGAGAGAGGTGAGAGGCGCCGGGTGGAGGCCGGGTCGGTGAGACTCGAGAGAGGTGAGGTGAGTTAGGGTTTTCGATGGTATATATACGCGAACGGCTTAACGGGCTGATTGGGCCTTCGTCTAGGCTGGAACTTGGGCTTTATTAACCGTGGCGGTTTTTATAAAATAACCGCCGCAGCTAATCAATTTACCGTGGCGGTTATTAAAACCGCCATGGTTAATCAAAAATAACCGCCACGGTTAATTAAGACATTTTCCGTGGCGGTTTCTCAAATGTCCGCCACGGAAAATAAAAATCAACACCATGCAAAATCAATCCTGTAGTAGTGAAGTCTTTTTTTTTTGAGACCACGCCAAGGATCCTCAAACAAACTCGTACGTGATTTTCCAAGTTGGCTAGCTCTTCATCCCTCCACCTCCTACCTCACTAGCCATCTTTTATATAGTCTTTAAGAGTACTATAGTATTTTGTTATCAACTCTATTTAGTGAGTAGCTAAAACAGTAAATTTGGTAAGTCTTTTTGACTAGTCTCACTCATAAGAAATAAATTAGTATCCATTGCATGGACCGGGTTACCAGTAGTTACTCCCTCCATCTCAACATATAAGGCGTAACCACTTTTTATTCTTGTCCCGTTATAAGGTGTGTTGTCTCTAGAGTCACATGGACATGGTGTGCTCTCTCTAGAGTCCCATGTATTGATACAGTAGTACTAGTGTTGAGAGAGAGAATTAAATGTGTTTCTTGGTCTTTGAACTAGAGCCTTATATCCTGGGATGTAGGGAGTAATAAAGAGTAGCATAAAAGTAGTACATCATAGAGAATACTATAAGAAGCAATAAGAAAGAATTTAGTACAGTACTCCTACATCGTTTGCAGCTACAAATATCAAGCTCTAAGTTTAAAGCATCGCATGGCATCTTGACTTTGGCACGCTTACCGTGGCTTGGCCACGAGAAAATTCGACTTTAAGTGCTGAGAGTCGAGGCCTTGAATTTGTCGTAAAAAAATCTGTGATATTACCGGTGGTAGATCAACAACGTAATATAACACAGTATTGAGGCGAGTGAGATGGAAAGCAACAAAAAACATGCAAATTAATGATGACTGCAGCCAATGCCGGATCTTGGATCCGCCACCTTCTGCTTTGTATTGAACGCCGGCCCAGTCTATTTACTGCAGTACGTTCTGACAGATCGACTGCAGCATGCCAGGATGGCTAAGCACATCCAATTGTTCCTAAGGTAGCTACTAGATCCTTTATACTAAAAAAAATCTGACGTTTAGGACATGATTGCGGTAACTAAGGAGTGTTTAATTAGAGGTTAGTTTTCCATCTCTACACCTAAACAATATGGTTGTTGTTGCAATCAATATGAGAAACTAAAACAGCCCAAGTGGCCACAAATTTTTTGAACTAGGAGGTGTTTAGTTGGTGAAATATATTGGGTTTGGCTACTGTAGCACTTTTCGTTAGTATTTGGTAATTATTGTCCTACTATGGACTAACTAGGCTCAAAAGATTCATCTCGCAGTTTTCAGCCAAACTATGCAATTAGTGTTTCTATTACCTACATTTAATGCTTCATTTATGCGTAAAAAAATTTGATGTGACATGTAATGTAGCACTTTCTGGGTTCCCTTTCACACAGGGCTCAGCTTAGTAGAATTTCAAATGACGACGTGCGCGCTGTGTAGGCTCGCTTCATGCCCATTTTTTTTCGTGGCCGAAATTTTGTGACTTTGGCGCTCTGAAGGCGCTGACGCTTGAGTGCTCCTTGCTAATTCTATTGAAGAGACATTCATCTCTCTTCATCATCAACTAGTACACTACTCCAGCACCTTGCTTGCTTTAGCTTCTCCTAGCACAGTACTACTTCGACATGGTTTGCTGTGAGATGTGAAGGCGTGCGGCCGGGGCGAGCGAGATAAGAGGGCGCACGTAATGCGGCTGGCAGCGCAATCAATGGAATCGCAATCGACGGGGACATTCGGGTCAATTTTCAACAGCGCTACGCCAGGACATCTAGTTTCTTGAAAACGGGCCAAGAGGCCAGGACGACAAGAATTTAGGTATGGAGGGAGTATCTCGTCTAACATGATCGTCCAAAATAACTCTCACAAACAGGGGTGTGTAGCAGAAACCCGGTGACCACTTCCATCTACCACTTGAGCATAAGCATGGAGAAACCCGGTGTCCACCGGTTCACCGATGACAACGTTAAATCCGGCAGCATGGAGGACAGGGGTGTGGCAGCATCATAGGGACAATGAAGAGATTTAAGTCAAGAATGGGAATACGACAACAGGCAGGCCACCGGTGCCACGGCATGCAGCGTCCATGACATCTACATTAATGTTGGCAATGGACGCACCTGTAGAGAAAAGGTATGGCCATCATGCTAGATCCTATCAATTACAATTTAATTTGTCTCCTGATGTATGTCATACGACACTTCTTGACCATTAGGTATAATTTCCATTTTAATTTTAGTGTCTTTGGATTGTGAACACAAATAGGGTAGTATAGGACCCAAAATATTTTATTAATATATAAAACATAAAATTTTTGAGTAAACAACACAATAAGCTTTAGAATTTCAAATTAATACATGTAGAAAAATATTATAACAACTAGATCAAAATCTATGTTTAAAGTCATATGACGAAAGGGATAAAGTAAGAGTTTATAAACTTCAAATTTATTTATGTTTGAACTAAATAAATATGGTTTGTGTCATACAAATTGTTACTCTCAAAAGTAGTATAAATAAAAAAAGACTAATCATACAAATTGTTATGCACAAAAGTAGTAGAAATAAAATAGGTAGATGCAAAAACTCTTACAAACAATCAAAAACATTTTCCCATCAATTCAGTAGACTATAAGAGCATTATAAGTAATTCAATTGTATATGAGTAAATAGTAAGCTTAAATTTCATGGAAAATGATCAAAATTTAAGGTTATATCATAAAAATAGACAATTAAAATTATCATAATTTAAGCAAATATTTCAACTAAATGTATATTGAGAGACACAGAGGGGCTATGTAAGGAAAGAAACTATAGGAATTAGATTAAAAACAAATAAATCAATATACAATAGATTAAAAAGTACCCATTATAACTATTATTTTTGAAATAACGTAATTCCGTGTCTTGTAAGTTTGTAACCCGTGTGAGAGCAATAAAAGTTAATTTATAGAGTAATATTTATTCTCTAAGTATACATCAAACATGAATTAATATTTCTTATATATCTCAAAGTTAGCCTGAGCGAGAGCACGGAAGCACGGATTGATGGAGTAGTAAATAACGAATCGGAATAAATTTTCGTTGGAGTGTTCCAACTCCCAACAGATTGTGCAGGCCAGCAAAACGATCACGTCGAGAGCCGGCATGATCACCATATCCTTGTCGGTGGTCCATTTTTCCCATCAATATCCCTTTGTGGTTGGCCAACAGAAATTGCTAAACTAATTAGTGACAGTTCACACCTGAAATGCAGAAAATAACATTCCGACTAAATAACCAATACTAGAATAACATCATAGTATCTCTACAACATAAAAAGAACAAAGAGGAGGCATTTTTGATGCGACATTCACTTTGAGTCTGCCCAACCGCCACCCCATGCGAACCGAAGGGAGAAAAGGAAATGAATCGTCCCATGCGACCCAATAAAGGAAGGAATTGACCACGTAATAAAGGAAAGAATTAACCATGCAATAAAGAAAGAAAAAGGAAACGAATTATCCATACTACCTCATAAAGGAAGAAATTAACCACGCAATAAAGAAAGAATTAACTACACAATAAAGGAAGGAATTAACCATGCACATTGATAGTTGCGATAAAAAATAGGAAGGAAACCGTCACTCCTACTCTTCCACCCGTGCGTAAATAGAAGGAGAAAATCTAGGAGGAAAAGAAAAAAAAAATCCCACAACGCCCATTCCTCGATCGATCGAAGGTGCTTTTTTTCCTTTTTTGAGCTTCCGTGAGAGAAAATTAGGAAACTAAAAATAAAAAAGATCTGCATGCACCCCTCCCCATGCCCAAGCGAATTTAGAAGGTGCGGTCAATCACGCCCACACCCCCGACACAAATTTGGACGGTTTGGCGATCCTCTCGACCCATGCGAATTTCGAAGGTGCGATCAATCACGCCCTCCCCACGCCCATGCGAATTTAGAAGGTGCGATCAATCACGCCCTCCCCACGTCCATGCGAATTTAGAAGGTGCGATCAATCACGCCCTCCCAACCCGCACGTAAATTTGGAAGGTGCGATCCTCTCTACCCATGCGAATTTGGAAGGTGCAATAAATCACGCCCTCCCCCCACGCCATGCGAATTTAGAAGGTGCGATCAATCACACCCTCCCCCACCCGCACGCAAATTTGGAAGGTGGGATCCTCTCCACCCATGTAAACTTGGAAGGTGCGATCAATCACGCCCTCCCCACGCCCATGCAAATTTGGAAGGTGCGATTAATCACGCCCTCCCCACCCGCACGCAAATTTGGAAGGTGCGGTCTCTCTCTCGCCTCCCCACCCGCAAGACAAATTTGGAAGGTGCGGCCTCTCTAGCCTCCCCACCCGCACAATGGTCAAGTATGCATACACAGGTCCTTGATAATATTATCTTATACGAATTACTTAAGAAGCCCATAAAACAGAGTTTAAAAACCTGCAATATCCATGATTGATTGTGTTACTTTCACAAAACTTATTTAGATTAAATGTCACTTTAATATCATTGTTTAATTTTATAGTATTGTTATCTTATATCTTATCATGCGATCCATGTGTTTTATATAAAATTTAGTTATCCGTAGTAACGCACGGCGTTTAACTAGTATATATTAAAAAATATAAAGCCACAAATTCATCAATTTTGATTGCATTTCCTGTTTTCTTGACTGCTAGAAAACAAAGAGGCAATATAAGTAATTAATGGGTGAGTTGGCTAACTTGAAATATGCTGCCACATTAGCAAAATTGCTGACTTGGCAAAGTTATTAAATAAGGGAGTTTTATCGCACCCATAAAAACTCATCCGCCCGTTACCCAGCTTTGCGCCTTGGTAACTATGCCATAAAACTATGCATTGAGACTGGCCTAAGTGCACTCATAATGTAGACTCTATCATAGAGTGTAAGACATTTATTACCTCAAAGCTAGTCTAAACAAGACTTCGAGTCTTGTTTTTTTCTCCCCTGTCTCTTCCATAAATATACTGAACATCAGCAAAATACAATAAATATGAAGGTAAAAAATATGCCTCAACTCTATGGTAAAGTTTACATTGTGGGTGCTCTAGCTATACTGTTGCCAAGCTCTTGTTGTACTTTTTGTCCAATGGTACCGTGGTGCTATGCACAATGTTATAGCATGATAAATACGTTGCATACTTGTTGTACTTGGCATGGCATACACACATCAACAAATAACCACATTAAATATGTTCTTATTATGAATACCAAAGAAATCCAAATCGGCAGAACAATAGAAGCACCAAGAGTGCTCCAGTACAATTAAAGACAGAAGCTACATGGATCTCCCATGTCATTAAGATTACCAGCCCAGCAATTCTATAATCTTTGAAACTCTCAATAGGAAATGAGGCACCCCGTTTATTTTACATTATTACCCTCACATCACATCATCCAGCAGAATAATATTGAACCACAAATTTTATTTTATTAGCATATTCATATTCAGAGGTGTAGAGCGCTATGGGTAGACTTCAATGACGCCACGAGCTCCAATTGTCTTGACAATCTTATAGTCAGAGAAACCAGCTTTGGTAAAGATCTGGCGCCAGTCATTTTCAGTCCGCTGCCGTCCTTTGGTATTCACCATCATGGCCATGTCCATCAGGAGTTGGGCTTCATACATGATTGGCCCCATATAAGGCCCGAGAAGTATTTCTATAATGATCACCTTCCCTCCCTCTTCTCTGGAAGGAATTGCCTTCCTGCATTGCTCCAGGATCTTCACACAATCCTCATCGCTCCAGAAATGGAGTACAAGCTACATAAAAAAAATGTCGTAATTTGACTCTGTTAAGTTCACTGTTGTATATAGAGCATATGATTGGTAGGCAGATTATACTCATCTATGGTAAAAAGGAATATTGCCTTGGCCGCGATTAGTGGTGCTAAACTATTTTGCGGCTAAGAAACTAAGCGTTGCTTAACATAGCTAAAACATCATTAAGACCAACAACAGAACAGGCTGTAGTAGAGCACTAACAATGCTATAGCAAGATATTTAAAATAATGGTAAATATGACAATATATATGCAAAAGACGAGTCTGTAAGCCCAAACATAATTAAACTCCGCTTCTAGATTTTTTGTAATGAAGCATGCGTGTGAGAGAGAACTCGCCTTATTTTCGTTGCCGAATTCATACCTTGAGCATCACAGCTTGAGCAGGTGGGATTGTGTGGAAAGCATCATCAGCTGCGGCTGTCTCAATAACTCTCGGAAGGTTTAGCACAGTGCATTTGATGTCTGGGAAAGCCTTGATGATCGCGGCCGCACTGCTGTTTGCCTGACTACCACAGCAATAAGTCAGTGAGTGAAGACCACTGAAAATATCATGGCACTCCCTTATTATGGTTCCGATTGCCAGATTGTCATGCGCCGCGACACCTTCTTCCACCATCTTATCAAGCTCTTCGTCCAGGAGCTTGGTGCTCTCATGGACGAGAGGGACACCATGGAAAGACTCGAAAGGCGATGGCAACGGCTCAGGCAAATCCTTCCTGAACCAGTCGGCTAGAGACAGGCCAGCGTCAACATAATGCTGGGAGACGGCGGCGAGCACAAAGTACTTCTGGTAGGTGTGGTTCTGGCCTTCCACACCTTCTACCAGGAGCCAGGAAAGAGGGTTGAGGCGGTACACTACCTCCGCACTATCGCCATTGGAGCCGTCAGATGCAAAGATACCTGACGTGACCAGCAAACGCATGATGCGGCCGAGGAATGGTAGCTTGTTCTTGGGGAGGCAGAGAGCGTTCACTAGATCTGACAGCGTGGTAGCACCTCCTAGGTCATGTATGGCATTTGGGATGTGGAGCTCAACGGCGCACTTGAGCGCCATGGATGTGAGGTAGTAGAGGCTGTGGCGCCACAGGTCGGCTTGCGCCTGCAGCAGCTCGGCATCGGTGGGAACTATGGCTTGAGAAGATGCGGCCATTGATCTATCTAGTCACTCAATTACGGTGTATCTTGGTTGCCATTTATGTGTGTTGGTTTGCGATGCTCTATGCTGTGTTCCATACTAGGGTTTAAATAGAAATTCTGCTAACAAGCTTCTGATTGTTTTGGCCAGTGCCAGTAAGAAACCATTAATTTAAGCAACGCGTGGAGGGCGTGATTTAGCCTAAAATCAGAAAACTATGGAACACGAGGAAGGCAAGTTCCAGTATTAAAATTACATATTATTTGTGGGAATCACAATCCTTATCTCTATCTTGTAGAGCAAAATTACTACGGTGCATGGAGCTGCCATGCATTCTAGTGAAGTTACACTGGTTTACTAGCACGTCCATGGTAAGAGCTCGCAGTGTGCACTTATGGCGGCATGTTCAAGATATTTTTTTTTCTCGAGAGCGTGCATATTTTATTAAGCAGAAAAACAGTTTTTGAAAGTACAAACAGAGTAATCCAAGCTGAAAAGCATGTCCAAGATACAGCTAGCTAGTTCTTTTTTACTACGAGAAACTGTGTAACAAGTGCAATTAAAAAGTACTAGCATATATACAAGTACAGGGAACCCAACAGTACTGTAGTAAGATCTAAGATGCTATCTTCTGCAGGTACAAGTGCTCAAGCTCTAAATTATGCATCCCATGCCACCTAGAGATATATTGGCACCGTTATCGTGGCAGTATGTTGTCGACCAGCAAAATACCCGTTTCAAGGCAAAGAGTTAAAGCTTTAAATTAGGGGGTTTGCTATATATCAAGCGCCTGGTTTTTAGTTTATCTCAGGGACAGATCTCAGCCTTTGACGAACGTTCGAGAAAGAGAGAGGTGCAGGTTTGGTAGCGCGCATGCGGTGCCCGAGCATCGCCTGGACAGGATCCTAGTCTCAGCCAACTGAGATATATGAAACGTGTTAAAGTAGCCATTGGAATGAAAATTATTGATGTTTAGTTGGTGCTATAAATTTTTGGCAAGACAATACACACCATGTGAAATGGATGTTGCGAAAGGCCATGCAACCTAGAGTTTACCTCTTATCCTGGGTTGACTCGATCTCTGTGGTAGCAATTTTTCCAAAATTTAATGGCGTTATGTTTTTAATGGTAGGCAATGGTTCCTGTCAATAGCAAGGTGTTTGTAGTGACTTTAAATCATGAGGGTCCAGATTTCAAAGACGCTCATAGGCGTATTGTTCACGTGAATGTATTCAAAGGGGTGAGTGTGTGTGCATTGTAAGTGTCTGTGTTGTGAAGTCTAATTCAGAAAAGAAGTGAAATGGTTCAAACAAGGTAGATAGGTGTGTGCCCCCTTTTTTTCCGTGTTTCGCTTCGATGTCCTCTCGCCATCGGGGCTTCCATTGTATTTGCATTTGGTTTTCCATCCTCTTAATGAAATACGGGTGAACGACCCGATCGAGAAAAGAAGTGAAATGGACTTTATTGATATAATATTCGTTGAATGATTAGTGTATCAAAAATCTACATGTCAGATCTAAATTGATTGTTGACTTTTATAATGTTGTATATATTTATATCAAGCAATCAAGAAAGGCACTATCAAACATGTCCACAAACTGATTTTCTGCATTTTGCCAACTTGTAAAATAAAGATGCTCTGATCTTCTGTATTGATATCATGCGTCGTCGATGACATCTCGAAATACTATTTTTTATCTACAGTGGATTGAGTTAACAAAATTATGACAACTTCGTTCTGGCCAGTGATAATATAATATTATTACAAGTACACGGACGTCATAGTAGTTGGGGTATATTAGAAACGGCTCTGGTGATCTGGCATGATGACATCTCGAAATACTATTTATTGTCTACAGCAGTGAATTGATATCATCCTCCCTCATCAGGATGCAGCTTAGCGTCTCCTAACACTATCTAAAGCTATCATTATTAAAGAAAAATAACTATCACAGGCGGCTATGTCACTGTTAGTTATACGTTGGAGCCGGTATTGATAGTTCATCAGCACAGCTAGTTATTCCTGAAGAAGCCTGGCAATGGTAGTACCCCATTATATTCCCGGTCAAAATTAAGAGCCGATTGAAAATAGGGCTAGACCTGAAATTTTCATTCAATCTGGATTTTATTTTTATGGCATAACGTCCAGAGCTTATACACTTGCTACCTCCATCTCCAGGGTCACATGCTATCCACCCAGAGGCGCAATGTTGCACCTGCAGTGGTGAAGGCTGTAGTACACAGAATCGCTAAAACAAAAAAAAATGTGGATAGACACTTTGAACCCAGCACCTCTTAATATAAAACAGATCGAGTGACAGTCTGCCCTTCCGATTTTGTTTTTTTTTTCACTCTGACTTTTTAAATCTTTTTTTTTTTTTTTTAAAGTATCTTTTCTATTATTTTTGTGGAAGAGGGTAACGCTGCTGGCTGAGTGAATCACTGCAGTTTCCCGCACTAGTACTGAAACGATTTTGCGGCAGCGGCCATTTCTTTTCCCTGGCGGGCTCAAATCTCGCCCGCCACGGAATTGAATTGGCCCGCTGCCGCCCGGCCGCGCCAAGGGGGCGGCTTTTGCGTGGCGGGCGCCTTAACAGGACCCGCCACGTGAAAGGTGATATTATGCGTGGCGGGCGCCGCAACGCCCGCCACGCTAACACATTTTGCGTGGTGGGAGCGTTGCGGCGCCCACCACGCGTCCCTCCTCCAGATTTTGCGTGGCGGGCAAATTAAGGCGCCCGCCACGCAAAATCGCCGACGCCTATAAATTCTGCACGGGCGCCCCTTCATGTTCTCCACGGATCTTCCTCTTCCAACTTGTGGGGGGAGGTTTTGACCCAAATTTTGACAAAATCTTTGATTTGGGACTTTTGGCTTTGATTTGGGGGAGGAAAAGACACTAATTGGTCCGTAAAGGCCTCTTTTCATCTTACTTTTCCCTCTTTTCATCCCCCTCTAGATCTACATCTATGGAGGAGAGAGAAAACTGCCTTTCTCTGCTCTCATCCTCTCTTCTTCTTCTTTTTTTTCGGTTTGAGTACTATGTAACGGCACTTAGCTTTTTGGAAGAGCAGGGAGACAGGATGGAGAGGCGCCGAGCCCACTGGATGTATGAGATGAAGAGGGTTGAGGACGAATACTATGATGAGGTGAAGAATTTTGTTGCTCGAGCGAAGCGACACAGCGAGATAATTCAATAGAGCCTGATTATCTGTCCTTGCGCTCGCTGCAAGAATCTGAAAGCGTTCAATGACACCGTGGTGCGATCTCACCTAATCATGCATGGCTTCGTCAATGACTATTTGGTCTGGACTTTTCACGGCGAAGAAGTTCCACCCTTCGATCCACCAGTCGATCCAAAGGGGAAGTCCCCCTACCGATCCAAGATCGGGAAGTCCACCAGCGGTCCAATTCCATCGATTTATTCGAAAGCACGGCTAACGGCGATGACGGTGGTGGTGGTGGTGGATGTTGGCGGTCATTATCAAGCATTTAATACCACCAACTCAGGTTCATTCCAAGGGAAATAAACAATCTCATGGTGCATATGCATTTATTTCTAACCTAGTTCCACTTGTATTGGTAGAAAACATGTTTTGTAGGTATAAAAGTGGAAACAAGTACAAATACGCCCAATCAACAATGAAAGCACAAAACCGGGATTGTGCCTTGTTAAGGGAGGGCCAACAGTCCGAATCGTGGCAAAAAACGGGCCGATGCACCTATGGGACAATGAACCAAAGTGGGCCAAGAGGCGGCACGCGAAAGCCCGGCTCGAGCCGGGCCAAACCTGGGCCGGCCGGCCCCTCTGGGCGGCCGCGCGGCAGCACGGCCCGATCCCGCCGGCGGCCGCTAACTTTCACATGCCGAAATGTGGAGGCGGGAAAAGATGGTGCAAAGTTGTTTGGCGCCGGTTTTCTCCCCCGCCAAAGTGCCTAAATTTTGGCCTCACTTCATGTATAAATAGGGGGCATACCCCCCTCTAAAGGATCAAGACACAATCATTCACTCACTCATTTTTCCACTCACACACTCCACTCCATCACTCACACTTAGTACACATTGGAGTAGAGGAAAGGAGCCAAGTTAGAATTAGAAGGGAGTGAGAGAGGAGGAAGTGTGGAGAAGAGGAGTAGCGACCCCTCTCGCCTCCGCAGCACGGAGTTCGAACCCTGTCGGCTCCCTGTCTCGCATTTGTACCTCTACGGATCATCCTACTTTGGTTTGAGTAAGAGATCCGTGTTCTATTTACATAATTATCTTCGGGTTTAAATTATTACTTTAATTATACGCTCACCGGTTCGTTGTTTACCATATCGGTAGATGCTCTAGTAGAGGACTCCCCGATGAAGACGGATGCTCCCCGCCAACGCTAGAGTACGTGATAAGTAGTGTAGACGTGGTGTCTAAACTACAAGTCACCCTCGTTTACCAATCAGTCCACGGTAGTGAGGTAGGCGGCGGTGGTGACAGCCCCCTGTTTGACCTTAGTATTCCTCCACGTCCGGTTGTGCGGTAGTCCGGAGGCCGGACCCTTCTAGCGTACCGGGGAGAGCCGGGTGGCTACGTGAACGATATAAGAAAAGAAGTAATTTGGCTTTAGGATAACCTGCTGTGTAGTAAAACTCACCACCCAGTTCACCCTTTCCATCTTCATCCCGGTAGCTAGTCGAACCCGACTTAACACCCGTTCCTCGTGGAAATTGATACCCTCAACACTTCCGGTGAAGTGCTACAACGGTATTTCCGTGCGCTTGCGGACTATTTCGCTTACGCTAAGAAACACCAACAAGCATTTTCTGGCGCCGTTGCGGGAACGGTTGTCGTTATAGTCTTCAAACCTAGTCTACCCGTGTATCCTACATTATCCATTTTCACCCCCGCCATTAAAACAAAAATCTAAAAAAATTATGGAGCACTCAACTATTGCAAAAATATGCGCGCCCCCGAGTGGCGAGCTCTTAGAACGCCCATCTTCTTCGAAGCCCATCACAGCTTCGAGTTATGAGCTCCGCCCTGGCCTACTGGCCATGGTTCGGGATCAGTCCTTCTCGGGTTATGATTACGAAAATCCATACCATCACCCGAGGGAGTTTGAGCAACTCTGTGCTTGCCTTACCATTGAAGGCATGTCACAACACACGTTAAGGTGGAAGCTATTCCCTTTCTCACTTGAGGAGAGAGCGAAACAAAGGGTTCGACCACAACGTAGGGAAGGTAGCGGTGATTGGGAAGAATTGCGGGCAAGGTTTTGCCAAGCTTTCTTCCCTATATCCCGAATTGCTTCCCTCCGTCAAAGAGATACTCGCTTCCAACAAGGGGAGAAGGAGTCGTTAGGTGCGACACGGGGCGATTCTCAATTTTAACGAGGTCCGGTCCAGAACTATCCATTCCCACCATGTCTTTGCCCAAAGATTTCGGCTAGGATTGACTAAAGAGTCCGCCTGCGCAGCTTAGACACGGCCGCGGAGGGTCGTTTACACACAAAACCACAGAGGAAGGGAAGCCCTTTTAGACCGAATACTTGAAAACACCCCTCCTCTAGAACCCGTCCGTGTTGAGCCGGTGACCGACGAGGTTTCGTCGCTTCAAGCCGAACCTCTGAAAATACCAGACCCCGAACCAAAGGAGGAACCCCTTCTGGGAGACCTCCCGTATATCGAGGACGTATTTCTTGAAGATTTCGGAAATACCTCGAAATACGAGTCGGTAAAGAGACCACCAGTTCCTGTCACCCCTAGAGAACCTTTAAATACAGACTCTCTCGAGAGTCAATCAAGGGGTTAACGTCTATCATGAGCGAATAATGGGTACACGAGAACGAGTCGCCTTCTGAACAAATTCGATTCGTACTCCCTCGTTCCCCATTCAATGCATAATAAAAAGAAAACAGAAACGGTATTGTATAACCCAACCGTGGGCATTAACATCATGTCACAAACCTATGCCCAAACTTATTTTGAGGAAGAGCAATGCCGGCCCGCAATAAAAGACTTTTAGAACCGATATGCGCTCAACTCTCCCGGGTTGGGGGTTCTACATAATGTTTCTCTTTACCATGAAGGTGTCGGAATGAGCCTTGATTTCCACATTTTTGACATTGAGGATTTCGACATTCTAATTGGCCATCCCCTAGAAAAGTTATTCGCTGATCCACCAAATACAGGGGAGTTAGATGTCAAATTAGGTAGGGACATGTTCACGCTACCCATACAACAATCCAAAAACACAATAGCTGAACCCCTATCCCCGATAACAACCATAGAGGTGGTGTCAAAAATACCTTTTGAAACTCCTGAAGAAACTTTAGAAAAAGACTCCAAATTCTTCATTGAAGAAATTAGCGAGATAGATGAATTTATCGATCTCCCTAAAGAAGAAGAAACGACACCACCTCCCATTGAGCTAAAAGCCCTTCCTGAAGGACTACGCTATGTTTTCCTAAATAATGACAAAAATGCTCCCGTAATTATCAGTGATAAATTAACCGACGAGGAGTCATCCAAATTGATCAAAATACTAGAAAAACATAGGACGGTCTTCGGGTATTCATTGCATGATTTAAAAGGGATTAGCCCTCTAATTTGCTCTCATCGCATCCCTGTTGACCCGAAAAATCACCCTCACGCGAACCACAACGCCGGCTTAATAATGAGATGAGAGAAGTCGTGAAGAAGGAAGTCCTCAAACTTCTTCACGCCGGGATAATCTATCCCGCACGACACAACGACTGGGGGTTAGCCCCGTCCCGTGTGGTACCAAAGAAAGGAGGCATGACGGTAATTGAAAACGCTAAAAATGAATTAATTCCACAAATAAGTCCGTCAGTGGAGGAGAATGTGCATTGACTACCGAAAACTCAATGCGGCAATAAAGAAAGATCACTTTCCGCTCCCTTCATTGATGAAATGTTGGAGCGGTTAGCAAAACATTCTTTCTTCTCGTTTCCTCGATGGGTATTCGGGTTATCACCAAATTCCCATCCACCCCGATGATCAAAGCAAGACAACTTTCACATGCCCATATGGAACGTATGCATATAGGAGAATGTCGTTCGGGTTGTGTAATGCACCCGCATCTTTCCAACGGTGCATGATGTCGATATTCTCAGACATGATTGAAGAAATCATGGAGGTATTCATGGACGACTTCTCCGTCTATGGAAAAACCTTTGACAACTGTCTTGAGAATTTAGACCGAGTCTTGCAACGATGCCAAGAGAGGGACCCGGTACTAAATTGGGAAAAGTGCCATTTCATGGTCCGAGAGGGGCATTGTCCTTGGACACCTAGTGTCCGAGAGAGGGGATTGAGGTAGATAAAGCAAAAATTGAAGTAATTGAAAATCGCCTCCCCCCTCGTGAACGTAAAAGGAATCCGTAGCTTTCTAGGCCACGCAGAATTTATAGACGGTTCATAAAAGATTTTTCACAAACTTCTAGACCGTTAACAAGCCTGCTAGCTAAAGATGTACCTTTTAAGTTCACTGATGAGTGCATGAAAGCTTTTCTCACCATTAAGAAAGCACTCATCTCAGCACCAATCATTCAACCACCGGATTGGTCGCTGCCTTTTGAAATCATGTGTGATGCTAGTGATTACGCCGTTGGTGCGGTCCTTGGCCAAACCAAAGATAAAAAGCATCACGCGATCGCCTATGCTAGCAAAACGCTAAACGGAGCTCAATTAAATTACGCCACAACTGAAAAAGAGCTCCTGGCTATCGTGTTTGCTATTGATAAGTTTAGGTCTTACTTAGTGGGATCCAAGGTGATTGTCTACACTGATCATGCGGCATTGAAATACTTGCTCACTAAGAAAGACGCTAAACCCAGACTAATAAGATGGATTCTCTTACTCCAAGAATTTGATTTAGAAATTAAAGACAAGAAAGGAGTAGAGAACACTGCTTGGATCATTTGTCGCGTTTGCAATTCACTAACATGCACGAGTTACCTATCAATGATTTCCCTACGCGACGACATGCTCCTCAAGGTGGAGGACGTAACCCCATGGTATGCGAGATATTGTGAATTACATGGTTTCGTGTTACGCACCACCCAAATAATCAAGGCACAAGTTACAAGTTGAGAGTCGCCGCCACCTGTGGGATGATCCGTACCTATACCGAGTATGTGCTGACGGCATGCTAAGGAGATGTGTACCCACCAGAGAGGGACAACAAATCATCGAAAAATGCCATGCAGCCCCGTACGGAGGCCATTATGGAGTACATCGCACTCAAGCCAAAATTTGGCAGTGTGGTTTCTTCCGGCCAATGATGTACCAAGACACAAAAGAATTCATCGAAGATGCCAAAAGTGTCAGCTGCAAGGAGGAATTACGTCAAGAAATGCAATGCCCCTCAACTACAATCTCCAAGTGGAAGTCTTCGATGTTTGGGGTATTGACTTCATGGGACCTTTTCCAAAGTCCCATGATAGTGAATACATCCTCATCGCAGTCGACTACGTGTCCAAGTGGGTCGGCTCGCATGCCCCGGCCGCCGATGCCAAACATGCCAGAAAAAATGTTCCATGAGATCATTTTTCCAAGGTTTGGAACACCAAGGATGGTCATAAGTGATTGAGGATCACACTTCATAGACAGATCCTTTCGAGCTTTCTTACGAGAGCTAGGATCTAAGCACAATATAGCCACACCTTACCATCCTCAGACAAGCGGCCAAGCAGAAACGTCAAACAAACAAATCAAAAACATTCTCGCAGAAAACTGTCAATGCAATGGGGAAGGGCTGGAAAGACAAGCTACCCGATGCACTCGGGCATAAATGACAGCTTATAAAAACCCCATCGACATGACACCATTCCAACCGGTCTACGGAAAAAGTTGCCACTTGCCAGTAGAACTCGAACATCGAGCCAACTGGGCAATCAAGACATGGAACATGGACCTTAAGCTAGCCGGGAAAAATAGACAAAAACAATTAACCGAGCTAGAGGAATGGAGGGAGAAGGCGTATCACAAAGTGCCAAGCTATACAAAGAAAGAACAAAAAAGATGGCACGACCACCGAATGCAATGTAAAAAACTTTCCACGAAGGAGACAAGGTACTACTCTTTAACTCTCGTGTGAAGCTTTTCGGTGGAGGGAAGCTGCGAGCAAATGGAAAGGGCCATACACCGTCGTCGACGCCGCACCCCATGGCGCAATCACCATCGTAGACGACTCTCGTAATTTATCAAAGGTAAATGGCCAACGTTTAAAAGTTTTCCTCGAGCCTTCTCCAAATAAATATATAGAGAAAATAATGTTGGTAGATTTTGAACAATATAAAAGGAACTCAAAGAATTGCTACCAACATATTGGAAAGAAAACACAATAAAAATAATGTTAAATACAAAAACACATAACCATTTCCTTTCTTTTTTTTCTTTTCTATTTTATTTTTCTCCTAAATAAGAAAACATCACCTAAAACTGGGTTTTTCACCGATGCACCGCTGTGGGGCGAGAATTCGGATAAGATAAAGATGAAGGGAAAAAGTCGCGCACGACGACACGCGCCGCCGGGCGGCCGGCCCCCTTTTGCGGCCCCTTGCCTCCATTCTTCTCGCACGGCTTGATCCCACCGAGCCTATCCAAATGCCTGCGGTGCACGGTCACGGTTCATCGCCAAACACTATAAATTGAGCTCCAATTCCCCATGGAAAATCACACCAAGCCATCTCTCTTCTCCCTCATTTTTACTTGCTCAACCTACCCTATGGCCAGCTACAACACAAGCCCCGCCAATAACTCTCCCATTGGAACAGAAGACCTGTTTTGTAGCGAAAGCCCCCTAGTTACCCTGAGTCCAATCCAGCAAGATCACAACACAAACAAAAGAAAGGCCAGTTCTAGCACATCTTCCAACTACCCAGAGCAGTCATTTTTTATCTACGGGTATGAAAAGCCAGAGGGGGGATACGCCAAAGGGCTTATGCGCAAACCTCATGTCGAAAGGTTCATTAGGCCACCTCTTGGCGAAAGGTTCGTTAGGACACCTCAAGTCACTAGGACTACAGATAGTGACGGTGAAGAAAGCGAGGCACCACCGCCATCCTTGCTAGAAAAATTTGAGGCCCTAAAAGACCTTTACTGGGAGGCCATAGAGGAATTAGACACTTTGCGCACAAAAATGCGACACCTCACCGACGACATGGAGATTGAGGAATTTAAGTTTAACAATAGGGTGGCAAAATTAGCAAAAATAGCTGGAGTGTCATACACTCCAGTAAAAAATTACCGATTGCTTCAGCTTTTTAAAATTCCTCGCATTTATTTTCATTTATTTACTTTGTATTTGGTCAAGATCAATAAAGTTTGTCTTTGAATATTTCATTGTGCACTTGTTTCTCTATGTATTCTCTTTAAACTTTTGTGAAAGAAACAAGTGTGGGGAGATAAAATTCATAATGATCTACTTAAAAACATAGACAAACTTTATCCTTTCTCACAATCTATTAAAAAAGAGCCACACACTATCTCGATTTTTGTGCTTTGAGAGATAGCATGATTACTTGAATTTCTCCTTCCTGTACAAATAAGACTTGGTTTTTCCTATTAAAAAAAAAAAATCATGTTCCCGGGATAATCAAAACCTGAATTAGTATTCAAACAAAATAGCTACTTCCTTATTCATTGTATATCGTCAAATTCAAAGATTAAATGTTTGAGGAAGTTTCATGATCCCAAGATCAAAACACATGTGCACAAATAAATTGGTGATCTAAAATATGATGAAACCTTTATGCTTCAAAGACATGGGCTATGCTAGAAATGGGCACATGCCCCCATATAAACAAAAACAATGGATACGTCGATGCCCGCCTATCTAAAAAAAGAGAAGAAATAATGGACAAGTGTCCGAGGGCGAGTAGAGCCCACTTCTCCAAAAAAAAAAAAAAAAAAAGAGAAGAGAGAGAGAGAAGAAATAATGGATAAGTGTCCGAGGGCGAGAAAGAGCCCACTTCTCCAAAAAAAAAAAAAAAAAAAAAGCCCATGACTCTTTAAAAGCAAAGAGGCATCATAACTAAAAAAGAACATTTCTCATATGCACATCTTTGATCTAGGAATATAACACTTCCCTCCATTAATCTAGAATTTGACTTGACATTTCATACAAGGAAGTAAGCAATTTTGTTGGTACTCTCAAGTTTGATTAAACCCAGGAACATAGCACAAATTCTTTTCAAAAAAAAAAAAAAAAAAAAAAAACAACAACCAAGTCTATTGTGCGGTGTAAGTAGAAAGAAAGAACTCCTTTTATCTCCATCGCATCGATCATTCAAGATAATGTGGAAGAACACTTTGAATTTTGACAAAGGAAAACAACCTCACAAAGTTCGACTTTACTCGAGGACGAGTAAAAGCCAAGTGTGGGGAGTTGTTGGCGGTCATTATCAAGCATTTAATACCACCAACTCAGGTTCATTCCAAGGGAAATAAACAATCTCATGGTGCATATGCATTTATTTCTAACCTAGTTCCACTTGTATTGGTAGAAAACATGTTTTGCGGTATAAAAGTGGAAACAAGTACAAATACGCCCAATCAACAATGAAAGCACAAAACCGGGATTGCGCCTTGTCAAGGGGAGGGCCAACAATCGAATCGGGGCAAAACGGGCCGATGCACCTATGGGACAATGAACCAAAAGTGGGCCAAGAGGCGGCACGCGAAAGCCCCGGCTCGAGCCGGGCCAAACACGGACGGCCGGCCCTCGGGCGGCGGCGCGGCGCACGGCTCCGATCCCGCCGCGGCCGCTGACTTTCACATGCCGAAAATGTAGAGGCGGGAAAAGATGGTGCAAAGTTGTTTGGCGCCGGTTTTCTCCCCGCCAAAGTGCCTAAATTTTGTCCTCACTTCATGTATAAATAGGGGGCATACCCCCTCTAAAGCATCAAGACACAACCATTCACTCACTCATTTTTCCACTCACACACTCCACTCCATCACTCACACTTAGTACACATTGGAGTAGAGGAAAGGAGCCAAGTCAGAATTAGAAGGTAGTGAGAGAGGAGGAAGTGTGGAGAAGAGGAGTAGCGACCCCTCTGCCTCAAGCAGACGGAGTTCCGAACCTGTCGGCTCCCGTCTCCGCATTTGTACCTCTACGGATCATCCTACTGGTTTGAGTAAGAGATCCGTGTTCTATTTACAGTAATTATCTTCGGGTTTAAATTATTACTTTAATTATACGTTCACCGGTTCATTGTTTACCATATCGGTAGATGCTCTAGTAGAGGACTCCTGATGAAGACGGATGCTCCTGGCCAACGCTAGAGTACGTGATAAGTAGTGTAGACGTGGTGTCTAAACTACAAGTCACCCTCGTTTACCAATCAGTCCACGGTAGTGAGGTAGGCGGCCGGTGGTGACAGCCCTTTTGACCTTAGTATTCCTCCACGTCCGGTTGTGCGGTAGTCCGGAGGCCGGACCCTTCCGCGCACTAGGGGAGAGCCGGTGGCTACGTGAACGTATAAGAAAAAGAAGTAATTTGGCTTTAGGATAACCTGCTGTAGTAGAAACTCACCACCCAGTTCACCCTTTCCATCTTCATCCTGGTAGCTAGTCGAACCTGACTTAACACCCGTTCCCTGTGGAAATCGATACCCTGAACACTTCCGGGTGAAGTGCTACAACGGTATTTCCGTGCGCTTGCGGACTATTCGCTTACGCTAAGAAACACCAACAATGGAGCGGATGGCGGCGGGAGAATCCAATGACGCAGCCTGAGGATATCCGGGATTTTGAAGATTTGGTCAACCGACTCGATGAGGACGACATTCTGTTTGGGTGCCCGAGATGGTTGGAGAACTTCAAAGAGATGAAGCAGGCAACCGCTTTATAAAGACAAATCAAGGGTTGTAATGACGCCGAGTTTTAACCGAGAATTTGCCGATGTTGAAGTCTCGTCATGGCTGGTCCGATACTAGCTTCAATGAGCTCGTAAGTTACCTGGCCACCACGTATCCAACACCTAACAAGGTTCCCGCTAGTACGTATCGTGCTAAGAAGTTGATCCGGCTAGTGGCGATGAAACTCAAGAAGTTCGATGCCGCCCTAACCATCAGATCCTATATCGAGGCGATCGATGCGAGAATTTGACCAGTTGTCCGCAGACTGGGCGCTAGTCGATACAAGCGGAATGTCGGATGTCGCGTGGGACGATGACCTCGATGAGGAAGTAGGACGGGCGAAAAAAAGAAGAAGGGGCGAAGAAAACCGGTCGCGGCCCGCGAAGAAGATCATGTCAACGCAGACGAGGAAGAGGATGGTTACACGCAGAGGAAACGCCCAGCCAGGTCAATGTGGTACCTTCCGGTCATCGACGCCTCACGGGCTCTCTATGGGAACCCCGAGGATGCTAAGCACATGACCGGCATGCAGCTAGCGATCGTGTAAAGGATGACGGAAGCTACGACACCCTTCGGATGCTAGCGGGCAAGACTTCAACGCCGCCTACCCCGACTTTGCGAGGAGCCCAGAACGTTCGGTTCGCGATCGAAAACCGACGGAATGAACCCATTCGGTGATCCGAGCAGCACACACGAAGATGTGGCCGGTCGTCCCTCACCATGTACAATCTACCTCCACATCTTTGTCAAAAGCGGAGGTATGTTTTGCTCACCATGCTCATATCTGGGACCGGCGGCGGCTCGGCAACGATATAGATGTGTTCTGGAGCCGTTCATGGAGGAGATGTAGGTACTATTTGATGATGGGGTTAGGATGGTTGATGCGCATCAGCAAGCGTAAGTTCACTCTTCGTGCCATCATCTTTGTCACCATCACCGATTACCCCGGCCTTGTTTTCATTATCGGGCGATTAAAGGGAAGACCGCTGTGTAGCTTGCATCGAAGAAACCCGCTCCACTTTTTACCCGAAGGGATCCACCAAAACTGTGTACATGGAAGACAGACGCTTCCTCTGCGGTAAGAATTGGTACGAGATGCAAAAATGAATATATACTTTGACAACAAGGGCGAGTCGAAACCACGTACCGGCACCGACTAGTTATGGTCCGAAGGTGTTTGACAGGGTGAAGGACTTGGAGTGCGAGTTTGGAAAGAAGAAGAAGAAGAAAGATGATCAGGAAGACGACACCTCCAAGACAATGAAGCGAAAAAGGGGATAAATTGGAGGAAGAAGCGCCTCTTGCCGTTCCTTTCAAGAAGAAGTCAATCTTCTTCAAGTATCTAAAGTCTTGGAAGATACTTTGCATACACCCCATGCGATCATTTGTATGCACCTTGAGAAAAATGTCTTGAAAAGCACGATCGGTCTCCCGATGGATATCAAGACCAAGACGAAGGATGGTGTGAAGTCACATCAAGATCTTGTTAACATGGGCATCCGATCGGAAATTCATGCTACACGGCTTCCGAACGGTAAAGTCCAACTCCCAGTGCGGCCTACAACCTAACGAGAGATGAGAAGTTGGCTATGTGTCGGTTGATTAGGGGTATCAAGGTACCGACGGGTTTCTCTTCCAACATCAAGAGTCCGGTATCCATGAAAGACCTCACAATGACGAACTTCAACGCGCCGCGATTCTCACATCATGCCGACGGTGTTCCTTCCAATTGTGATCAAAGCTATTCGTCCAAAAATACGTGAAGATGGTGGTCACAAGGTTGACATACTTCTTTAACCAAACCACCCGTAAGGTAATTGCCAAAGCAGATCTGCTGCGGCCGAAAAGAGTTCATCGCGGAAACAATGTGCCAGATAGAGATGTGTTTCCCACCGTCGTTCTTTGACATTATGCCACACCTGATGATGCACATGGTTGATCACATAGAACAGCTTGGGACCCGTGTACCTACAAGCGATGTGGACCACCGGCGACTAATGTTTACCCTCAATCGATTCAATCATAACCGCTTTACCCGAGGGGGGCTCTATGATCGAGGCATACACAAGCCAAGAGGCCGTGAACTCGGGTGTATGAAGTACATAAAAGATGGGAGGGCTATCGGGCTTCCGGTGCATCAACATGAAGGAAGAACCTTGGGGATGGGGTGCGCGGGCGAAAAAGCACGCACCGACATACCTAGGGAAAAAGTGCTAGACGCTCACTACAACATCCTTCATCAATTGGTGATCATGGACACATAGGTTCAAAAGCACCTCAAAGAGCTCCGCCGTGCAAGTAGGAAGCGCAAGAACTGTTCGAAGGATTGGGCGGAGAAGGAACACAAGAATAGTTTCCTCCGGTGGCTCCAAAAGCGAGAACATTCCCCGTGAGATGATGCGAGAGAAAGTGAAGAAGCTTGTGTCGGGCCCGTCCATGCAGGTCACCACGTGGCAAGGGTATGACGTCAACGGTGCAGGTTCCACACAAAAAGAGAAGGACAAGAAGAGTGCGTCCGCGAACAGCGGTGTTCGATATGAGGGCGGGAACAACGTGACGGGGAGAAGATGACATGCTTCGCACAAGTCGAAGAAATATGGGAACTTGACTATGGCGGTAACCTACGGTAACCATTTTTCGTTGCCGCGGGGTCAAGCCACGCGAGCGATTCTAGTGGACGATTATGGGCTAACCACCGTGAACCTTCAAAGTGTCCGGTACAAAGATGATCGGTGGGTGCTTGCATCCGATGTCGCACAAGTAGCCTACTACATGAACGCGAGAACATAAATAGACATATTATTGTGGCGGGAAAGCGGCGGATCGTGGGAGTTGATGGGGTCGAGTCCCGAAACATACAACAACTATGATGAGTTCCAGCTCTTTGATTTTCCAAAAAGATTAAGGCACTTGAGGGACGTAATCAATCCCGACAAGACTAAAATGATGCCATGGACCCGCCCGATAGCGAGAAGAAGACCACCAATGCACCGGCACCAAAATGATATGTAATTGCGGTTATTACGATGTAAACAAAGAGTCCAAAAAACAAATATCTCACCGCGAGTTTCGAGAAACTACGGGGAGACTAGTGATTTTGAAGTACATGTTTGTAACACTTTCTCAGATGCAAAAATGACCTATATATGAAATATAGATCTTGATGAGTTATGAACTTTCCGTATTCATGACTTTTTGAATCTTGGACGTCCGGGGCTTCAAAAACTTCGTCCGAATGATTAAAACAATTCAAATTTCAAATTTCGAGGCGTAAAAAAGTTCAAAAACTGAAAAGTTGACCCTAATACCAAACGTAGATCTCGGAGAGCTTAACAAAAGTGGTATTCATGACTTTTCGAATCGACGACGTCTAGGGCTTCAAAAAACGAGCTTTAAAAAGTTAAAAGTTTGACCTAGTCAATCATTGGTCAAACGGACCACTAAATGACCTATTTTCAAAAAACTCGAATACAAAGTTGAAAGTACTCATCAAGATGTACACTTGGTGTATAGGACATTTTGCATATAAGAAAGTGACAGAAACAAACAGATGTCCTAAAATCATATATCTCACACGAGTTTCGTGAACTATGGGGAGACTAGTGATTTTTGAATTACACGTTAAATAACACTTTCTCCTATGCAAAAAAAGACCTATATATGAAATGTAGATCTTGATGAGTTATGAACTTTCCGTATTCATGACTTTTTGAATCTTGGCCGTCTGGGGCTTTGAAATGTCGTCGAATGTGTAAAAAATTAAAATTTCAAATTTCGAGGCGTAAAAAGTTTGAAAACTGAAAAGTTGACACTAATACCAAACGTAGATCTTGGAGAGCTTAACAAAAGAGGTATTCATGACTTTTCGAATCGACGACGTCTAGGGCTTCGAAAACTAGAGCTTCAAAAAGTCACAAGTTTGGCCAGGGTCAAACCTTGGTCAAACGGACCACTAAACGACCTAGTTTCGAAAAAGTTTGAATACAAAGTTGAAAGTACTCATCAAGATGTACACTTGGTGTATATATAAATGGATATGTGTTGGGAACTATAAAGTTTCTAATAATGACATACTTCTCACTACACATACATGAAAGCATTCCTTCCTCATAGCATCCCTACCATAGCACATTAAACTACCGTAGTATATTGATATATTTTCCCGAAAGTAGTATATTGATGTTTACGTAATTTCATCGAGAATAATTTTGGTGAGAATTATCTGAATTGATCTCTCAATTTATAACAATTTTTAAGAATTTTATCCCATTGAAAATCTAATTATTCTAAAATTTTTCTAAAAATATTACACGTGGCGGGCGCCCTAATGCGCCCGCCACGGTTATGTTTTATGTGGCGGGCATCCCACTGCGCCGCCACGCAAAAATCGACTCACCTATAAAACGCCCGGCCCGGCTCGAGGAAACGCTAAGTCCTTGAGCGTTTTCAAAACGCCCCCGAAGGGCTGCGGATTTTTTCCCCACCGCCCGCCGCCGCCGTCGTGCCCCGAGATCCGCCGTCGTCGTGCTCCTCGCCACCCAGCGGCTGACCTCGCCGTCCCCCGCCATGCCACTTCAACTACCTGCTAGCTAGCTAGCTAGCTAGGCCGGCCGGCGGCGCCGCGGCGCGCCCCCGCCGCCACCATCACCGCCACCGTCCTCGCCACCGTCCCCGCCCCCTGTCCTCCTCCTCCTCCGATCCGTCCGCGCGCGCGCCTCCGTCCTCGCCCCGTCCTCCTCCTCTCCTCCGCCCGTCCGCGAGCTTGGGCGGTGGAAACCCTAACAACGCCGCCGTCGTCGGTGCTCGTCGGAACCTAACTCCGCCCCTTTGTGCGTCGGCCGTGGTGTTGTGCGATGGTGCTTTGTACACAGTGCTCGTCGGTGAGCATCGTTGTCTCCATCTTCTTCCTCCACTCTGACGACCCGCCTGCTCCATCTTCTTCTCGGTGGTGCCTTGCCCGCCGGCGTCGATTACTCCACGTCTTTTCTCCCACTCCACCGAGCTCGGGTTTGAAATTACATTGTTCTTGCTTTGGTATATATGGTGCTGCATGCCCTGCTGGAATAAAATTGCCTGTGATTTTTGGTTATCTCTATGATTTTTGACGATGCCTGTGATGCCACCCAATTGTGCCCACCTCACTGCCTGTGACGCAAATTAAAACCAATTAACTGAGTTTATGTGCCACTTTTGTGATGCTATAGAATTTGGATAAACTGAGCTAGTGCCCATCTCTATTTTTTAGCCACTACCTGTCATGCTCTATTTTTAATCTTGGTTGGTTGACTAATCTTGGCATAACGACCCCTACTGTCATGTTTAAACACCTATTCTCATGACTTTGATTTCTTTTCTCTATACTTTACTATTATCACAAGCTTTTGGACATGGCTAGTTAAACTGTTGGGTCCCATTCTCATTCTAATTTAAACTGTGATCTAGTCTTTGTTGGCTATTGGGTTTTATGCAATGATGTCAACCCTTTAAACTTGAATTGGTCAATGTTTTTGCCTCTCTCTTTATTTTCAATTGCTATTTGTCAAGGCTTGTGTTGGTCTTATTTGTCATTAACTTTGAATTGGATAGTGCTCATATGTTGGCCTAATTAGCTTGAATTTTGGATCTTGGCCTAATTGGACATGTTGTTGGCCTACTTTACATATATTTGTTTCAATATATATATATATATATATATATATATATATATATATATATATATGTTGTTGGTCGTTGGCTTGGCTCCCTAGTCTTTGTTATTTGTTGGCTTGGTCCCTAGTGCTGCTCCATCTTCTTCCACTCCTCTACTTACTGTCAATTTTGTGGCGCCTTTGTGCAATGATGTGAACCCTTTAAAGTTATTAGTGCTGAGGCAGTGGCATATATGCAATGACATGAACTTATTGGGGCTGAGGCAGCGGCTATGATGATTAATGTCCCCCTATACTTGGAAGCTGCTAAACTAGGATGGCTTGTACAAAGCAACCAGTTTAGAAGCGATGTGATCACAAGGGGGCTATATCTGAGCCAATCTTTTCATTTCTCTCTTTCTGCAATTTTGAATTACGCTTGTCTACTCCTCCGATATACTAGTACTAATGCACTATATATTTCTAGCTTGAAATGGCGAATGAACAAGACCAGCCTCAAGGTCTTGTATGGGAGTCGCCTAGCTCCAGCTCCAGCAGCTCTAGTACTTCCCAGTTCCCAAGCGGAGCCTCGTATAGCCCGTGTAAGGGTAGATGGAAACGTACAGAGGAGGAAGATGATCCTAATTTCAACCCGAGGGACGAAGCACAAAGCAAGAAGCGTCGGGTTCGGAATTACAGGCTGAACAAGCTGCCACTGCTCCCTCCACAAGCACCTTAGAGCAACAACACCACCCCCCCTACGTCCACGGCCACCACTTCAGGAAAAGCAAAGGGAGACAAGCCGAAGCAGAGAAGGGGAGACCATGGGAGGCACAAGAAGACTTCCGACATCCATGTCATTCAAGAGTTGGGGCCGCAGGGCGAGCCAGTGCTGCCTCCCAAAGTCATCGCTAAGTCTGACACTCAAGTCTCGTGTTTCGTGAAAGATAAGGTCTCCATTCTAATCGAAGACTGAAAGCCATCCCCGACAATCGACAAGTTCTGGTGTGGGGGCGAGATGCGAAACGGTTCCGGTATCCGCAAGGCAATCGATATGAAAAAGGTGGAGCAAATGTTTACTTCCTCGCGGGAAGAAGCTTCCGAACCGGAAGTAAAGGCTCAACGTAGACTTTCAAGAAAGGACGCCTACCCTTCACCAAATACACCATGATCTCGGAAGAAGTATGGGAAGAGTTATGCAAAAGGCTAAACAAGCCCGAAGCAAAGGCGGCGAGCGAAAGTTCACGAGCTAGCTAGCGAACGGAACCGACCCGCCCCACCACATGGGCAATATTGGGTATGCCGGACACAAGCCGGCGTGGCGGGCCGAAGAAAGGAGAAGACAGAAGCCGGGAGCCGGATCCGTCTGAGGGCTGTGATGAAAGGACCGGGATACTTCCTCTACGGCCACAAGCCCAAGAAGCCGAGGCCCAAGCCCGGATGAAGGAGGTCGAGAAGAAGGTCATAGAGGCCATCTGCGGCTAAGAACGGCGAGAGCCTCGAGATTCGTCGGGGACACGATGCGCCGACGTTGGCCTTGGGAAACCCCGAGCATCGCGGCGCCGTCCGTGGCATGAGCTCCCCGGAAGAGTTGGGCGACGGTGGGCTCGTGGCGGTCGAGATCTTTGCCTCGTATCACACGAGGCGAGGTACAAGGAGGGTTTGAGACGGGAAGGCCGTGATGAGGCCTTGCAACAAATGATCACCCGGTCCATCAAAGAGGCTCTCACGAGCAACGACCCCGGATGGTCGAAGTCCGAACTGAGATGTTTCGCGCAACGCCGGTATGCCGTGCCCACCCCAAAGACCTCTGCGGTTGACCGACATGACCCCGTGGGATGATATCACCAAAGAGACACGGTGCGTAATGTTGGTACCTATCGGCAAAGTTGGGGCAAGAAGAAGCCCGAGTGGCCGAGGGGGTGGTATTTCCTCCCGGATCTTGCAGAGAGTACGAAGCGCATGAGATCCCTCCAGAATGTGCTAAGTCAACATTGGGTACGCGACGCCAGAAAGTGAAGACTGGGAGCTGGAGTATCCCGCTCATAATGAGGTCAAGACTCTAGGAACTGCTCTGTGTTACAACATACTGTGGCCCAAGGTGGACATTGTGCTCAACATGTCGAAATTGACTTCACCGTCCGGTTCACCAAAGAAGACAGCAGCGGCCTCGAGTACGCCACCGGACCCCTATGGTGATTCTTCCGATGATAATGAAGATGGTGGGGACGGCGGAGGCAACGGCCCTCCTCATGGTTCAAGTACCCCACCTGCTAAGGACCCGCCGCCACCCAAGGACACGGCGCCACCTAAGGACCCGACACCAGCTGAGGACCCGACACCAGCTAGTGACCCGACACCTAAGGAGCCGGCACCTGAGGAGCAGGCACATGAGGGGCAGCCGACAATCGGGGAAGCAACTGGCGAAAACACAGTGCCAGGTCCTGAGGAGAGAGTAGGGAACGAGACACCCCTCTACACTCGAGGCCTCCAATGGACAACACCTCAAGCACCGGGGAAGCAGAAAGGAGCTGGACCTAGCAAATGCCCTCCACCACCGAAGAAGCCGACATTCGATGAAGAGGAGGTCGTAGCTGACAATTACCCGTCACCCAAGAGGCCCCCAGTAATAGATGTTCGGTCTGAAAGGTATGCCCCGCTCAAACAACGAGTTGTAATATGTTATTAGCTACTTCTTTTTGCAACCCTAGCTAACATTTGTACCGCTGCTTTTGCAGGCCAAAATCCCCACCTTATGTCGGGTTTGTCTCGGACGAATGCCCCGGCTCGTACGAGTTTGGGAAGTTCATGATACCAAAGGCCCAGCTCATCGATGCCGAGGAGTGGGAGACTCGGAAGTTCCATGCATGGTACATAGAGTGCGCAAAGCGTGGATTGCATAGCTTCACTGTCCTTCTTCGTAAGGAGTGCTTCCACTACCACACTGATGTCCAGTTCTTGGTTGATTTCGAAGACATGTCAAGACTACTTCGTCGACAGGACATTGACGTTGCCCAAGTCACCTTGTTTGCTATGTAAGCGCAATTTTACTTGCACATGTCCCTTGCATCTGTATCTAGATTCTTTGTTTCAAAGGTACCTATGCCACAACCACATGTCCTTGTAGGTTTATGGCCGATGCAAGCGAGAAGTTAAAGAATGGTATTATTTACCTCTCTCCATCGCACATTAATGAGAGACAGATCATCGGTTTTAATCTAAGAAAAGACCATCCTGATTTGGTGAACTTGACGGACGAGGAAAGACAGAAGATCTGGGATAAGCAAACGAAAGCTAAGAAGTTGGAATTAGCACAGTATGTGATATCAGCAATGAAAAAGGTCAAGCGAAAGGGGTATCGATGTATTCTGGCGGCTTACCAATACGGAATAGGAACCGTAGGACATTGGATTTGTTTCATGATCTTTCCTCGGGGCGAGGGCCGTTATCTTTGACTCACTAAGAGGCTCAAACCCGCACGGCTACCGACACTTTGAACAAATCTTGAGATTGTAAGTGATCGATGAACTCCTTATTCAATTACTAGGGTCGAATATCATATATCGTTGACAATATAGTGCATTTCGTACAGCTCTTACAAGCAGTACTTGAAGGATCCGGACTGCTGGGATCGAAGGTCCCAGAAGTGTAAGGAGCGCAATGAAAATAGACTCAAAATCAGGCAAGATTTCCCGGTACGTATATGAAACATAATTTGCCTTAGTACGACCTCTCCTATTGCTTCTATTTTATTACTAACATTGGTTTATTGTGTGCAGTGCATCAAACAACCATACGGATCAAACTTGTATGGTTTCTTCGTCTGTGAGTACCTCAGGGCCTGCAAAAAGTACTCATCCAGCTACCGACAGCTTAAGGACCACAGAAAGAAGTGGTACGGGATAGTACAAAATGCAACCGACGAGATGCGGTTCAAAGCGCAAGAGCGCATATATGCAACTTTGTTCTAGACCAGGTAGTTCATGAAGGCCAGCCTTACTTTAATGTGGACAGTGAGTTGGGGCTGTTTCCGGAGTTTCAGGCGCTAAGGAGATGGGACACCGAGCTAGAGCTTAAGGACTACCTTCATCCAGTCGACATATAGCTCGCACTTTTTGTATGGATCTTGTAATTAACTCGTACTTTTGTTGGATATGAACGAATGGATCGATCGGTGAAACTTGTATATATAGATACGTACAGAATCGATGTATATATATGTATGATATATATTTGAGTACCTGTCTTTCTTATATATATCTGTGTATGGATTGATAGCTGTATATATATATACATATATATATATATATATTGCATTTTATTATTTTTTTTTAAAAAAATCAAGCCGTGGCGGGCAACATAAGGCGCCCGCCACGCATAATGCTGTTAACCGTGGCGCGCGGCATAACTTCGCCCGCCACGGTTAACAATATTATGTGTGGCGGGCGAGTTATATGCCGCCACGGCTGTCTCGTTTATGCGTGGCGGCACGGCCGCCCGCCCGCGAAAGGCCACGATTAACGCGTGACCTTTCGTTGGTGACGGGCAGCCGTGCCCGCCCGCGCAAAACGTTTTGTGACCGCCACACAAAACGTTTACAGTACTAGTGCCGGTAACAAGAGGTTGCCAAGCACTACTCATCATAGGTTACGCCATTCTAAAAATAGGATCCCAATAACAACTTATGAATGAACGGGAATAACCAATTTTATAGGGAACAGCAGAAACCACATGCATAATGCAATGTCACGTCTCCAACATGATCAGTTGCCCGAATGGTCGAAATATACATATCGAACGAAGAGGCGTACCATGCATATAGCTACTAACATACAGCACTCTTGCTTCTTGTCGATCAAACAGACAATGTCGTTTGCATTTTCTTGTAAAGCAAACAATTTTTGTGGCTTTTACTTATAGACGATATAGTTGCCGTTCGTAATCTCCCAGCTCAGGGGATGGTCACGGCCTGGCTTGCTTGGTCACTCCCGTACAGATTTTGTACCAATTGCAAGAGTGGGCTGCAGCTTGCAGAGCCCGGGAATCCTATATAAACCCATCACTAGACCAGGATAAAGGCCCATCAACAGAAGCTCTAGTACAGAAACACTGTCCATACTTGAAGACTTTAGAGATTGCACCGGACTGAAAGTAAACATGTCCAAAACTGAAATCTTCCCTATAAGGATGCAATTTAATGAGATAGACAACATTGTTCAAAATTTTCCGGGTAACATCAGCACTTTTTTCCTATTAAATATTTGTGTTTACCCCTACACACCAGAAAATTAAGATGCCTCGAGGTACAACCACTAGTGGAGAAAGTTGGAGCAAGGTTACTGGGATGTCAAGGGAAGCTACTGTCCTCAACAGGAAGAGAAACATTGGTTCAAGTCGGTATTGTCGAGCCTACCAATTTTTCACTTAAAGGTTTTCCATGCACAAAATTGGCTCATCAAAAGAATAGATTGCATTAGAAGGAGTTTCCTATGGCAGGGAGAGGACCCGGATAGAGTGAAAAGGGGACATTCTGTAGTAAATTGGCCCACCACCTGCCTACCAAAACCGAAAGGAGGGCTAGATATTTTGGAACTCGAACGCTTCACAAGAGCACTACGACTGAGATGGTTGTGGTTCAAGTGGAAAGATAAGATAAGAGCCTGGAATCAACCAGACATCGCATTTGACAAAGTAGATAGCGATCTCTTCTATGTATCCACTGTGGTAACAATTGGAAATGGTAGGATGGCACTGTTTTGGTGTTCAAATCGGTTAGATGGAGCAGCAGCAAGAACCATTGCACCACTCTTGTACCAAAAAACAAGAAGGAAAAAGATCACAATAAGGCAAGCGCTAGATAACAACAAGTGGATTGATCACATTTACCCCGCGACGTCGCAAGAGGAAGTAAGACAATTTGTCAAGTTATGGGAAGCAATACATGGAAGAGAGTTAGATGGGGATGCCGAAGATGATATTACATGGAGATGGACAGTTGATGGAGTTTACACCACAAAAGCGCCTATCATATACAATTCAATAGAGTTTACAGTGGATTGAAACTAACCCCAATTTGGAAGGCCAAAGCGGAACAAAAGTGCAAATTCTTCGCTTGGACACTAATGCACAAGAAAATTCTGACGGCAAACAATCTACTAAAGCGAGGATGGACTGAAGATACGGATTGCAAGTTGTGCACTAGTAATCTGGAAACTCCGACTCATCTTTATATGGATTGCCCATTCACTAAGGAGGTTTGGAGTTTTATAAAATAGTGGTATAACCTGGCTATTCTAGACTCGGTTAATGAAGCAGGATCGATACATGTGTTTTGGTGGAGATGTCGACGTAAGTTTGATAAAAGTACCAGGAAGGAACTTGATGGAATCTTAATTTACCTATGGTGGAATGTTTGGAAGGAACAAAACAGGATAATTTTCTAGCATCAATAGCTGCAGTCGATGCAAGTAGCTTTTTTATGCAAGGATGACAAGTCAATATCGCCTAGCCATGTCCACAAATTCTCAAAGCAATCAAGATAGTTAGAGTAGTATCCCCAGTACCTTGTTCGTTTTTTAGCAGTTCACATACTCGAACTGAGATTGTATAGTTTTCCATTCTTCTTCTGTTTTTGCACAGATTTGTAGTCGTGGTGTAAGGTTGTGGTGGTTGTTTTACTCCTTTTTCTTTATATCCTCGAATAAAAACCAACGACAAAGCTTTTTTGTCGTTCCTTTCAAAAGAAAAAAACAAACACTGTCCAGGCCCAAGCAAAGAAAGATATTACAAACGGTCTGAATGGAAAAAAAAAAAGAGAGAGATTATATATGTGCTGCAGTGAGAGATTATGTAATGCTGATGGGCATGTTCGAATTAATCAACACGGTTATTCACAACTTCCGCCTTTCACAACCGTTGGTCCCCATCCTTCTCCTCTGGCATCTCGCTAAGTTTGATCAATCGTTTTAATATGTTTTCTAGTAGATATATCGAGTACTTAGGGTTAGGGTCTCTCTATGCTGTTTCTTTGTGTTGGGTATTTACCTCCTCTTGGGGCAGTGTGAAATGGTTTTCTCCACGGCGGTGCAGTTGAAGATGCGGGCGACAACTACATCGTTATTAACTTCATTGGCATGACGACATGGAGATATTTTTTTTCCACATAGCGACATCAATGCGGAGATAATGTCGCTGCCAAGGAATAATTTTCTCTAGCCTCTTCCAAATTTTCTTGAGGTTAGATCTGGCGACGATGAAGGGCTGTGGTGGCAGAAAAAAAGAAGCAGGAGGACTCAAGAAAGAAGAAGATTCTCAACTCCGCCTCCAGGAATGTCGGTCATCATTCATTGGATATTTGGTATCACGCCTTTTGCCGATTGTTTGCCTATAAAATCATCCATATGAACCGTCATACAAGTTTGGTTTTGAGGATGTGAGCTATTCACAACGCAGATACTATTTATTTCAAATTCGGTTTCTAGATAAACGTAGTGCATTCCAGTGTGCTTGTAGCCTGCTAATATACCCAACTATTATATTAACATAATTCTTCTTTCATCGAAGTGTTTTGCTACGGTACTCCCAAATAACCGTGGACCGTCGATCTAGGTGGCTATAATCAGATATTACCTTTTAAGAGGTAATACGAGAAAGATTTTGTAGTATGTTTTAGAAATAGAAAGTAATCAAATTTAAGGTAACATATCTGTCAATCAAAGATCTAACATGCATGCCAACATGTGACCGTAAATTTCCACATGATAAGTCGGAGGTTATACATGTGAAGCCATGAACATCCGTAATGTCCACATACACAATAAATACGTTGCATATATACATGTTATGCTTGTGTATGACATAAACATCAAAAAGCATGCAACCACATCAAATATGTTCTTTTTAGCAGTACCAAATACATCCAAACAAACCACATAGCACAAAGGAAGCACCAAGAGTGCTCTAGTACATTTCAGAACAGAAGCTACATGGATCTCGAAGTAATAAAGCTGAACAGCTTAGCCGCTCTCCACGAGGCTCTGTCTTGGAAATGAGGCACTCCATTTATTTTAGTTACATCAATCCTCACATCAAACCATCCAGCAAATACTGAACCACACATTTATAAGAATATTGATATTGATACTTAGAAGCGTGTGCAGCCTTACGGGTAGACTTCGATGACACCGCGAGCTCCAATTTTCTTAGCAATCTTATAGTCAGAGAAACCAGCTTTAGTGAAGATCTGGCGCCAGTCATTTTCAGTACGCTGCCTGCCTCTGGTATTCACCATCATGAGCATGTCCATCAGGAGTTGCCCTTCGTACATTATTGGACTCATATAAGAACCAAGAAGTATTTCTACAATGATCACTTTCCCTCCCTCTTCTCTGGATGGAATTGCCTTCTTGCATTGCTTCAGGATCTTCACACAATCCTCATCGCTCCAAAAGTGCAGTACAAGCTACAGAACACAAAGCCATATACATGTTCAACAAAACAACTATCTATCTGACACGTGACCCACACTCTTGCCTCATGCTTATACGAAATAGAAGAACTCACGTTTGGCGGCTCGATCCTACATGTATCATGTTCTGTTGCAATGCATGGGTACAGTTGCTAGCAAGCTATAATAAAAATTTATAGCGGGCTATAGCGGGAGCTATTTAAGTTAGTATTTTTTTGTAGAAAACATGATTTCTTAACTAATTATGCATCAAAAAATTACCTAAAGAAAATTTCCTAAAAACAGATAGTCAAGTACATGTACAGGCTCTAGGAGAGTATGTATATTCATATAACACTCAATATGCAATGATTTAATAATTGTTTTATTGTTCTTAAGTAGGAAACATGATGGATAGGAATAGATTACACTACTCCAGTGTATGGGATGAAGATTTGCATTGCTTATGATTAGCAGTGCTAAAATGTTACAAGGATAAGCCAAATAGCGGTGTTAAGAGAAGCCAATGCATAATTGTTGTTAATAGTGGAATAATTTGTCAACATCGTTGTGTAAAAAATTAGAAGACAAAAATATTTAGCGAAACAATAGGAGACTATAGATGGGTATTTACAGATTGTGTCTGCATACCACAAACAAAACTATACTTCTAATTATCAGTTTTACAGTGAAGCATGCATGAGTGTGAGAGAGATTCCTATGATGTTTTTTTGTTGCCCCATTAAATTCATACCTTGAGCACCACAGCCTGAGCAGGTGGGATGGTGTGGAACAAATCACCCGTGACATTGCTAGCATCATCAGCTGGTGCTGCCACAGGTGTTGTCGTCTCAAAAACCCTTGGAAGGTTCAGCACAGTGCATTTGATGTCAGGGAATGCCTTGATGATCGCGGTTGCGCTGACATTTCCCTGTCTACCACAGCAATAAATCAGTGAGTGAAGGCCACTGAAAACATCACTGCACTCACGTATGATCGTCCCGATGGCCAGATTGTCGTGGTGCAGCGACACCTTCCTCCACAATCCTGTAAAGCTCTTCGCCGAGGAGCTTTGTGCTCTCATGGACGTTGAGCACACCGTGTAAAACCTCAAATGGTGACGGCACTGGCTCAGGTAGATCCTTCTTGAACCACTCGGGCGAGAGACAACCCGGCCTCAACGTAGTGTCGTCGAGCACGTGCCGAGCACAAAGTACTTCTGGTATGTGTGGTCCTCCGATTCCACACCTTCAACCAGGAGCCAGGAGAGTGGGTTAAGGCGGTACACGGCCTCCATTCATTCGCCATTGCTCCCGTCGGATGCGAAGATGCCCGACGTGACCAGCAACCGCATGATGCGGCCGAGGAATGGAAGCTTGTTCTTGGGGAGGGATAGCGCTGTTACTAGGTCTGGTAGTGTGGTTGCACCGCCTAGGTCATGTATGGCGGTCGGGATGTGGAGCTCGACTGCGCACTTGAGCGCCATGGATGTGAGGTAGTAGAGGCTGTGGCGCCATAGGTCAGCCTGTGCTTGCAGCAGCTCGGCATCCGTGGGGACTATGGCCTGAGAAGACGCGCCATTGTTCTATCAGGTCACTCAATCACTGTGTATCTTTGTTGCCGTCTGCCTGTGTTTGTTGGTTTGAGTTGCCCAATGTTTTTCCACAGTAGGGCTTAAATAGAAATTCAGTTAACAAAGCTTCTGATTGGTTAGGTCGATCTAGGTGTACTAGGTATATCACAGAAACTAAGACGCCATTAATTTGAGCAACACGTGGGGGAAATTGTGGTGGAGAAATTTAGAGAAAAGTAAGTCTTACCAGAAACTTAATTGCGCAGCATGGCCGGCGATTGAAACTTTGTGTAGTTCGCACATGGAACCGATCATTGTTAAAACTTTGTGTTTCGCACGTGGATGATGCGTGCCCATTGAATCATTGACAGAACGGGCCTGATGCAGATGGACGAGCGAGCGCAATAATGAGTTGCCAGTTTTCTGAGAATGACACAAAATTTAGTACTGATAATACCCGTGGCACGATTATTATTGATGGTTTGAACAAAAAAATCACTATACCACAACCTATCTATAGCGAGTTACGGATGGTCGCTATATGTCAGTATAGCGACATACATACGGTCGCTATAAACATATAGCGGCCAATGTAGTCGGTCGATATAACTGGCGTCGCTATAAGTTTATAGTGACCGACCGTTCGACGGTAAGTTAAACATACACCGACCGACCGTTCGACGCCAGTTACAAACTTATAGCGACCAATAGTTCGACGCTATATATTATATAGCGACCAACCATCAGACACTCTACATATAAGGAAATTACAACATAATATTATAGCTTATACATTAACCTCATGATCAGTACTAATCATATGATCAATGGAGCATTCAATTGACAATTCCATTTCAAAACAATACACAGTTACGACACAAAAAAGCTCATCATAACTAACACTTATATTCCACAAATATTATAGCCATAAGCATGTCTTGTGTCATTATCCATAAATCTTGCATAAACAAGTTACATCAAGGCAGCATGCGGTTTAGCCATCACACTAGAACAATGCATAGCTCAAAGATGTTTGCGCTGGTTGCACTTGCACAACACACATCTCATGTGGTTTGCTTGCACTCATAACAAAATGATTCGTGACTACTAAGTCTTAACAAAAGCATCCGTCTCTAGTTAAGACGTCCAAAAGAATGAACCGACCATGCGCACTTCAATCCAAATGCTTCCTGCTAGCCATAACCTCCCGGCTGAAAAATAAAAGAGTGCATCTCAGATGAGTAACACTATCGTGTGTCTTGTCCAATAGGAATAGTGCAATAGGAAGGCCACAAATGCGACCACTGACATTTCTGCATCAAAGAAAGAAGCAATGGATGCTTGTTGTACTGAAGGAAATATAACTACTTTCACATGATTTCAGCAGCTCACAAATTCAACTAGCATTCAAGAAATAACTAGCTTTCACAGGAAATAACTAGCTTTCACAAATTCAACTCGCAGCTCACAAATATAACTAGCAGCTCACAAATCTGACATATTTCAGAAGCTCACAAATCTGACAAATTTCAGCAGCTCACAAATTCAACTCAGTCTCACAAGATTTCAGCAAGCCCATAAGGAAATATAACTAGCTTTCACATGCTTTCATTTAAAAGAGAATGTGACTTACGTGTGGCTCACTTCTGAATAGATGGTTCTCCACGCTGCCTGCCCTTGCCATGTACTCGTACACTAGGAGCTTCTTGTCCTTCTAGCAGTACCCTAGCAGCCTCACCGGATTTGGGTGCAAAAGCCTCGCGACCTTGGACTGCATACAACAACAGTTAATTATAATTTGTTGACTTTCCACTCATAACAGCTCAAGAGGAAGCAACCTCATCTATACAGAATAAGATATAAGATTTGAGTGTTTTCAGTACAGAGAGTAAAGCCAACAAAGACTATAGCTATTAGCTAATGATTTTGCTCAGCTCATGTTACAGAGAAGCTCCTGAATGAGCACTAAAAATCCATGCCCTCGTGCATGGACCAAGACACAAATATTTGTTCAATGCAGCTAGTTAATTGAAGTACCGGATCTTGAGTTCTTGACTGGTTCAAGCAGGAAGACACTTTAAGCAGGCCACCTTATCTTGACTCCTGGTTCCAACAGAACAATGCCTCCCAGATCTTCCTCCTGGCTTCAGCACAGTAACATCTCACAGCTGCTACTACCTCCTGTAATTGAGAGAAGTGTCACTCCAATACCAAAAAAATATTCTCAGAAATTGGTAAATGCTCAAAAAAATATTGGGATAATGAGATGTAAAATGGAATCTGCTCAAAAATTAACTTGCAGGAATTCGCTTATGCTATGAATTGGTAACTGGGTACAGCTTATTATCAGATCCTGGCCAACAAAGCCCATCATCACCTGGGTACAGGACACAAGAAAGAAGTCCTAGGACAACGCTAACTCTGATGTCCTGTCCATCCGTCTTTTATTACAAGGAAGAAAATATGGGGAAAAACCCCCATGCGAAACATAAGAAATTTGTTGTCATTGACTGTTGTTTGTCTGATGAAGACACCGCTTGGGTCGCTGGGGTCCCAAACTGTTTAATCGATTTCGTTAACTATAGTTGAAAAGCGAGATGAGGAGGGATTCTCCAATACCAAATATTCACAGAAAGGGATCTTACTATTACTAATTGGAGGCTCCAACGAAGCCTCCACGTTAATTCTCATGAGACGTGCTAATAAAAAAAGATAAATGCTATAAAATTCTCACATTAATCAGAAACATCTAGCCATTGAATCTATAGACTCGGCAATTGGTAACCATTAGATCTACTTTATTTTTCTTTAAAATTACCCACCTTTGCCATTATTATGTAGATAAAAAGAAAAATAAATAAATAAATTCATTATTTTTATATCTACGTACAGCCATAAAGAAGAAACAGATAGATAGGAAGGGATCATCGCTGGTATCGATTTTCCAACGGAGGAGGAAAATAGGGCGCCGCCCTAGGCTCCAAGCGCCATCGGCCGCCGCCGGACACCTAATGTGCGGTCGCCGGGGCAAGGAAGCAAGGAAGAGGCTAATACACAGCAGGCACCAACATCTACACCAGCGCCCTTGCTCGGATTGACTCTAATCTGTATCGGTTGTGTGCCATCTGTAGGACATGCCCAGCCTCGAGCACTCATCCAAAGGTCAAACTTCTGGGCGTCTGGCAAAGATGCACCACGAGCAGCAGGCGTGATCTACTACATACGTCAGTACGAAGCTGCAACTGGAGAGGACATCTACAAGGCAGGTACCAGAGGGAGTTGCATGGCCTGCTGGCTGCGTTGTTCGTGCTGCGCCACGCCATCATCGATCTGGATTCTCGAAGGACGCGAACAGCCACATCTTGGATACAAGCAGCCACCGGTCCTACCTAGAGCACTTAGGCTACCATCAACTCATCGGCACCATTGGATTTCAACCTCAGGTACACGTTGAAACTAGCATCTCATCTGACCAGACACAAATGGCTCCTGGCTGACCACGTGTTTGAACACCATGGATGCACACATGATTGGACCGGACCGGACACATTTATCAGGAGCACAACTGCAGCACGAGCAGGTCATGTCCAAACCGGGCGGACACAACTGCAGCACGAGAAACTAATCTATTTTTCCTCCTGTTCTTGCACAGCTCCATGTATATGCAGGCTGGTATATATTGTGCCGCTCTGGCTAGATGGATCACACAATAGAGTGCGTGGATGCACCCAGTCTACAAGGATGCCAATGACACTACACGGAGAAGGCAACAATACAATGAGTACCAATGCTGCATGTGAGGCTACACCAACTATCTATTGATGAAAACCGACAAGGAAGTCAAGCCTACACAGACTATACCTACCCATGATCAACGATGAGGAAGGCAATGCCACACTGACAACCTATCGGCATACACAGATGAGGTGCACGGCATTTTTGGCCTTGGCCACTTACAAAACTATCCTAAAATCTATCAGAAAATTTATCAATTATCAAAGGAGGTGATAATTTTTGTCTAGCACTTGAGTGTACACATGGAGGAAGCTGGTATCTCACCATGCGCACAAACACCGACCAATGATGGTTGATCCAGCCACATAGAGGGAGCACAAGGACCGGTGCGTGCCAGCAACATGAGGACGACGAGGAGATATATGTCAAGAAAGGGTAGATAGGAACAGGTAGGCCACCGGTACCTCAACGTCCAGCGTCCATGCCACCCGATGCACTTATAGATTAAGGTATGTCCACTGTTGGTAGATTCCACAATTACAATTTAATTTGTCTCCTACAACGTACATGATATGAAACTTTCGACCATTAGGTATAATATTCATTTTAGTTTTATTGTCCTTGGATTACTTGGCACAAATAAGTTTTGATGTAATCCTTATTGACCATCAAGTGTAATATTTTTATTAAATTATTAATAGCGTCAATGAGTTGCTTGGAATTACATGCTATTAATGATGCCAAAAAAAGGTGACCATGATCCATGGAGATATCAATAACGCCATGGAAAAAATTCAAACCTCCACAGTTATAAAAATAATTATACCAATCCAATAATATATTTTATAAATTATTCTTCTCTATCATTTTGAAAGATAAAGCTTTGACCCCTAAATTTGCATTCAAATTGCCCAGATATTGCACTACAAAAAATAATGTAAATAATATATACCTATATAATCTGTACCTAAATCAACCAGATCAATCATTATAAAAATGTAACAAAATACCCTCAATTTACATGAAAATGCTAATATAAGATATTATGAACAATAATTCGACAACAAAAGTTAAAACATACATTAGTATAAATGTTTGTTTGCTTATCAAGCGTGGAATTATATTCTACAACAAACCATTTAGTAATGACAACTACATTTCAGTTCAAGTTATGTTAACGCTCATGATAAACTTTGAAAGTCACTGTCTTAAAAAGTCTAATCATTTGAATTGAAACATTGTAACATATGAATATTAGAAACTTAGTTTAAGAAATATTTGTTTAATTATACAATACTAATATGATTTAATAAATTTAACATCACGAGTGCCATGGCGCTTGCTGAAACAACTAATTATGATGTTGTCAAAACTAAGAGGGTAGCCTACAACCTAGAATATTATTTTTCATAAAATAAACATGAACTTGAATAAAAGATACAATAAGCATTAGCAATTTCAATTTAATACATGTAAAAAATATTATAATTACTAGATCAAAAGCACAAGGTTAAATTATTGATTTTCAAGATATCACATGAAGTATGAAATAATAGTTTATGTTCTTTATTTTTTTTTATGTTTCAACAAAATACATAGGGTGTTTATAACATTAATAGTAGAAATTGTTACTCACGAAATCAGTACAAATAAAAAAAATTGATCCTAAAGTTCTTCTAAAAATCTAAAACATTTTGCCATCAAACGAGTAGATTGTAATCATCATTGTAAATTATAGCTAATGATAGGAGGAATTAATAAACTTAAAATTTAGGTAAAGAAATCAAAATATAGGTTTATGATGTCAAAATATAAACTGCAGCTCAAACTATCATAGCTTAAGAAAATGTTTCAACTAAATGTATATTTACAGAGGTGCAAAGCAAAATAACATATTGATATGGATCATGGATGGAAAAACATATGAATCAATATTTGATAAATTATAACAGCTCAATCAATACAGATTATTATAGCTATTACTTTAGAATTAGAATATTAGTAAAGAAAGAAAGATAATCGATATAATAAATTCTAATTATAAAGTAGAGACTCATAAGATTCTAACCCGTGCGAGAGCACGGGTTGGTGAACTAGTTCAAGAAACAAGAGAACAAGGTCATGACATACTGAACCTCTCGAATCACGGGAGGGATTGTTTGTTGAAGCGAGAGGGACGGTTGTTCGCTCCGTAGGCACGCCGCTGGGGGCCGCTTGGGGCGTTGGGATCTGGGTCCGTGAGGACGCTGCCCGTGCGGGTGGGATGTGCCACGGACGCCGGCGAGGCTCGCCCGGTGGGGTGCGCGTCGCGGAGAGGGTCGGCGCCCGGGGCAGCGGGCGTGGGGCAGCGACGGGGAGCCCGACTAGGGAGGAGCGAGTGGGTGGCGGCGGGAGGTGTTGGGTCGCGCTCCTGCTCGTGCTCGAGAGGGTGGCGGCGGGGCGGACAGGAGGCGATGAGGGACACCGCGGGGAGGCTAGGTTTTCCAAGACCAATTCATCCCTCATCGGCGTGTGGGGTCCCAACCCAAATATTAGGCGCCACTCGGCGCGAACCGTATGCATCCGTCGAAATTGTAGGCGCGAATCGGGCCAATTGTGCACGCGCAGGCCCAATTCGATATAGCGACCACCCTCCGACCCAGTTAACAAGTTATACCGACCGACAGTCCAACGCTAAACTCAAATACAAATAGCGACCAACCATCTTTACTAAGATATACCGACCGACCAACCGTCGCGATTTCGATATTTATACCGACCATTGGTCAGACGTTCAATTGGGCTGTGGTGTAGTGAATGCCAGTTAGCTTGCAGGTAGTTTTAATTTTATGCGTAAACCAATGGCACGTTTTTCTCTCGAGCACATGGGTTGATATGTTTTCTTAGATCTTAGAACTAGTGTCAGATTTTTTTTTCTATTAGGCTTTGTGTATTGTGTTGAGACAGAAGCCGAATTAAAGCGAGCTCACTTCTATTTTATTATCTTCATCTGGCAAAGTACTCGGTAAATGCATTTGACCGCTGTTGCAAACTTCTTGTAACTCTCAAATTTCAGATCATGGCAAAAGATTGCAGGCAAAGGTGATGGTTAAAATTTTCGGGTTCAGGTCTATGAAGCAGTGCCGGTTTGGTAATTGCACCGACAGTGATGGAAATTAGTAGCGGGTTGTGTGACCAACCGGCAGTGATAATATCCATCACTATCAGTTGATATAAATCCGACAGTACTAGGCTTTTTCCTTATGATCTGGCAGTAATGCAGCAATCAACGTCAGTTTTAAATTTCAGATAGTGATGTGGCCGGCCGTGATATTATATTAGTAGTGTAGCCTATCTATTTTACATGATCGTAGATATATTCGTGTACTACTTGTAGACATCTAACAAGATCCAATTCAATCAACATATGACTGCTCTTTATTTTACGAGCTCTTTTACAATACTAGTGGCAATGCACGTGCGACACGCACGTGTTTATACTTTATAGCGACATATGACATCCTAGTATATTAGTTTCACTATTTATCATTTACCATCAAATTCATGACCAGACTTTGACAAAACCAGATTCCAATAATGTATATAGATATATATAATATTCTTATCACATATATAAGTTTGGATCTGTATCCTTTGGCCAACTACGAGAAAAGTCTCTGATTAGACTGTTCTTGTATCCTCCACCAATAATTATTGGCTTCATCCTTTCTCCAATACCGATTCTCTCCATTCCTTGATGACCTGCATGTGTGTTTCTTGTTTTTTTATAGAATGTGTGCTTTTAAATGAACTGCTCACATTTTTAGAAGTAAAATGTGATATGATAAGGGAAAAAAGTTTATGTTTTATTTTCTGGCATCAATGATGGATCACAAGTATCTTTCAGTTATTTGGATGAATTAGTTGTAGATCATTCCAGGGTTGTAAAAGATGGCAGAAAGATCCCAAAATTACACAGGACATATATGTACCTTGCTAAGGACATAAAAAAAAAAAGACAACAGGTGCAAGCGAGGAATTGTTTTGGTTATGCTTGTTTCCTCATTTGTGGTTTAAATCTAAAATCTCCAAACAATTTTACAACAGCTTAGCCCAACTTTAATTTGAATTGGTCAACCCTTAGATTGACAGTGCAAATAGCGGGAAGAGAGATAAAATAGCAGATCCATTATTTACTTGCGTGAGGAAATCCATTGCCCAGACGATGCATGTGGTGGTACCTGTGAGCCTGCTACACACATGTATCCACCTCACCGTTGTTGTCTTGCATGCCGACGGCACTGCAGATTTGAAAAATAAAGAAAAAGAAGTAATGCTTTGTTTGGTTGATTATGGACTCCTGGTTCTTGTGCTGCTCGGTCCACTCGACTACTAAAATATTTACTCGGTGGTTCCAGTATCTTATATTTGTTAAAATTAAATTAAATTAGACAAATGCTTATAACTCACTTCAAATGATCTGATGGCAATCAATCCAGCTAGCATATGTACGACTGGCATTGTTGGCCAATCAAGATGATCTAAGATGACATTCGAGACTCTCGTGGCACAAATTCTCTTCATGTCGTTTCCAGCACGCCTTGTCAACAAGGATTATACCCTTGGTCTTCCGGTTTGGAAAGGGTTCTCACTTTGTTTCCTGGGCAAAATAAAATGTTTCAGTGCTCTTTTCATGACACAATAAAACACAATCTCACCCATATGTGAAATTTCACTATCAGCGGATATGGGCATGTTCATTGGTTGGCTACTTCTCAACTAAAAGACACCAAATTTGATGGGAACAGTACAAGTAATCTTAGTTTAGGTATAGAATGCTCAAATTAAGTATAGAATGCTCAAAAGCTATTAAACCACGCCATCCTTGAATGGTAGCAACTTAAAGATAGTCTATGACACTTATTATCTAAGGAGTTTTCCAAACTGCCCAAGCTTCCATCATTATGTATCCAAAGAGAAGGAACTTTTATATAGTGGAATAAGAAACATTTGGCTGCATTGTCACGAAAAACAAAAAATACAGAAATGTTGTTCTTAACGAAACAAATCAAACCTGCCAAGTGTTGTAGGTATGTAGAGTTGTTCTTAATGTCCTGATTTCATTAAACTGTCTAAAAATCAAACAATTATTCAGTGACTTGCAGAAATCGGAGGACGTCTCCTGGAAACTTTATACTCTTCTATCCAGACCATGAAACATTGAACTTACATCTATATTAAACGACTATGTAGTTTCTTTGGCTGAAATCCCCACAAATGCACCATCATGAAGGGCCCAAACTAACCCACGAGGAATATACACATATCCTGACTAAATAGCCCTTACTGTTCTTCAGATCAGGTTCAATTTGAGCATGCTTAGGGCCTAGGTTATGTGTTACGTATGTTTTGAGCCGGCGAATAACTCGACACGAAACCTCTGCTTCCGCACAGATCCCGCACGGCACTCGCCTCCTCTGCTTGCCCACCTGCTGCAGCAACTCCGTCACCATGCTTCTCGCCGCTGCCGTCGGGGACAGGTGCGACCTGCTCCGACCACATCGTTGGTGTGGATCGTTCGAGCCCCACGCACAGAAGACCGGCGAGGAGAAGCAATTGAAGAACCATGTCTCCTCCCGGCCATCGCTGGAGTCAAAGTATTGCATCCTTCACGTACGTATGTTTTTTAGCATGTATCAAAGGAAGCACAAAAACGATCAGCCAAAGCAAGGCCAAGAAACTGAAGATAAGATATTCTAGATTTTATAATCAATGGCATGGCATGATTATCCAATCTCAATGAATAATTAGTAACATGGTACTCCCTCATTCCATCTTATGAAAGATAATATAAATTATAATATTAGAAATTAGAAAGTAATAAAGAACAACAAAATAATATTACTATTACCTCAATTTAATAATGCTTCAGCGTTTCTTGGAAGAATATTTCTCGCATTTATTGATACACAATCATTAAAGCACAGTATAAGAATTAATGTTTCCCAAAACATCTCTTTCAACGGGTAAATGCTTCCTTGTGCAACATTTTGGTAACACCTAAAATATGGAGAAAATTAAGTAAATACATGGAATTAAACATTAGAACCATAACCGTAATACAATAATCTGTATCTATACTACCCAAATATATCTAAATGAAATTTGAAATCATACAAGGGGCCAATACCTTAGATTCGTTTGAACAATAATAATCTGCAGATCGGCCAATGGATGAATTGGTTTGATCGCTGATTTTCCAGCGGATGCTCGGTGGCTGCAGGCCATGCATGACGATAGGACTGCAGGCTGATTCGCCCAGCGCCATGGATTAGTACAAATACATTAAGTTCTATTAGCTTGTACTATTCATCTGTTGGCAAACACACAGAAAAGCGTCGACTGCACACCGGTTTGCTGCAACTGCGAACGTTCGGCGACCAACATATATCCAAGACCACATCGATGCCCTTCGCGATCGCACAGGAGGAGGCCAGCCGGTGACTGCTGGGGCGCTGGACGTCGAGGCGAAGTATTTGGCACGTCGAGTCCGCCCGGAGTCGTCATGCAGGATGAGGAGGACCTGCATGGAGCGGCAAGGGAGGATCTGGTGTCCCACCGCACCAGTGTCTGCCCGCTCGCCTCCGTCGCCGCCGCCGCCGCCGCGGACGCTGGGGATGACGACGCACCAAAAACCGCCTACTCCTCCGCACGTCGCCGTGCGACAAAGCAACCTGACGAGACAATACAAGGATGAGAAGCGGAAGAAATAATAACCTAGGCAAATAACCTTCTGCAGGTGTGTTCGTCCAGCGTCGCCGGAACGCTACAGCACGCCACTCATTGCATATCGAGGGTGTCCTCTCCATGCCTTCGCCGAGCCCGTCGGACGACGATGCCTGCACCAGCCATGGGATCATCTCCACCACGCGCCCGGTGGCGGTCCCGCGCGGCCTCGCCAGGCAGCTACGGTGGCCTGGGCATCTATCGCGTGATGTGTCCATGCATGGCGTCGATTCCCCGATGGAGGGGGCCTCAGCGGGGGCCGTGGAAGGAGCGACGCCACTGTTACCGTCGGCGGAGCGTTGGTGGTCGTCGCCTCCACATTCTCGTGGATCCTGGCCGCGCCGGGGATGAGGTGGCCACTGGCGGGATCTGCGGCTCTGTCAGGCGCCAGTTGTAGACCACCGGCGGCCGGGCGCCGCCGCCATCGCCCCGTGTTTGGGCTCCGCGCTTTGTCGCTCGCTCGTAGAATCAAATGAAACCGACGCTCGTCCTCGGCTCTTCCTATCTTGCACGCGGGCCGGCGAGCAGTCACGACGCCTCGCATGGATCTCGGGCGCTTGATGCATCCGTTTCCAGCGCAGCGCAACCGGTGCTCGGTCAGCGAGTCTGGTCGTGGGTTCAGGCGGGCGGGTATGTGGACTGGTGGGTGAAAAAGTCACGAGCGGAAGTCTTGGTTCTTCACGGAACATTCACGGAACACGGGTGTTCCATATGTTCCAGCCTGTTCTGGTTCCACGGGTCCACATGTCATTGAGGACTGGGTGGGAAATTTTTAGGTGACAAATGATTTACAATTCATCCACTCTTTTATAGTATAGAATAGACTTGAAATTGCCTCCCATTACCTCCAATTTTCTGCACAAAATAGCAATTTTATCGATTTAGGGTAATAGAGTAATTTCGCATGGTCCTCATCCCGCACCCGCCGGACTTTGGCCCAGCCCCGCGCCCCCTCCCGGACCTTGACATAGACCCTTCCGATACCTACACTACTACAGAATTGTACATTACTGTCGGGCTCAAACCCCCCTTCACTGCCGAAAACTGAACCGGCAGAACCAAAGCGATAGTGATGTGGGTTTCGAAACACTGCCGGGTCAAAACACCGGCGGTGAATTGCCTGTGTTTGCTGGTTTGCGTTGCTTAATGTTTTTCCAGAGTAGGGCTTAAACTGAAATTCAGGTAATAAAGCTTCTGATTGGTTTGGTCGATCTAGGTGTACTAGGTTTATCACAGAAACTAAGATGGCATTAATTGTGGAGGAGAAATTACGAGAAAAGTAAGTCTCACCAGGAACTTAAAAGCGCAGCATGGCCGGCCATTGTTGCTGCAAGAGAAGGTAGTCGGCAAATGGAACCGATCAATACTAACACTTTGTGTTCACACGTGCGTAATTGCGCTGATAGTGATAGACATTAGTGGCGGATTGTGTTACCAACCGGCAGTGATAATATACATCACTAACAGCTGATACAAATCCGACAGCTTTTTTCTTATGAACCGGCAGTAATGCAACAATCAACGACAGATTTAAAATTCAGATAGTGATGTTGCCGACAGTGATATTATATTATATGTAGTAGTGTAACCTATCTATTTTGCACGATCATAGATATATCTGTGTAGTATTTGTAGACATCTAATATGATCCAATTCCAATCAACATATGACTGGTCATTATTTTACTTTAATTTGTTAAACTTTTAGGATCACTAGCATGGCATCTAGACGGGTAATATTCATTTACAAAACCAGATAAACAAGAATAGGTCCTAGTGAATTTATCTACAGAGAGAGAGAGCAGGGAGATAGGGAAGGATAGTGTGCAAACCGTCGGAGGTCTTGGCGGGGACGGCAGAGCTTGATCCGGCGGCGGTGGTGGAGTCCCCCATCAGTCTTCTGTGCACTAGGCAGCGACGGTCGCGAGCAGAAGTCAAGGTCACGGTGAGGAAGACGGTGGAGAACTTCCGGTCACTTGCTGCGCTCCCTCAATAGATCGGATTAGGGAGTGTTGGTGGGGAGAGTGGCGGCTGTCAACTCGTGAACAGTGCTGCGGCCCCCACCTCTCTTCATATAGCGTAGTGTGACAGGGGCCCTCCAACCATAGATGGGTTGGGCTCCCCCGATCAGGGCGCGAGGTCTAGGCCCGGTTGGTCCGTTGGGCCCAACTCGGGATGGAGATCAATCTAACATTCCCCCCCTTGATCTCATCTCACACTTTAACTTTAACTTCAAAACTTTCACTTTGACCTTTCAACTTTCACTTTACTTATTCCATCTCAGAATTGCCTGTGTTTGCTGGTTTGCGTTGCTTAATGTTTTCCAGAGTAGGGCTTAAAACAGAAATTCAGGTAACAAAGCTTCTGATTGGTTTGGTCGATCTAGGTGTACTAGGTTTATCACAGAAACTAAGACGACATTAATTGTGGAGGAGAAATTACGAGAAAAGTAAGTCTCACCAGAAACTTAATAGCGCAGCATGGCCGGCGATTGTTACTGCAGGAGAAGGTAGTTGGCAAATGGAACCGATCAATACTAAGACTTTGTGTTCACACGTGCGTAATTGCGCTGATAGTGGTAGACATCAGTGGCGGATTGTGTTACCAACCGATAGTGATAATATCCATCACTAACAGTTGATACAAATCCGACAGCTTTTTCCTTATGAACCGGCAGTAATGCATCAATCAACGTCGGTTTTACAATTCAGATATTGATGTGGCTGGCAGTGATATTATATTATATGTAGTAGTGTAACCTATCTATTTTACATGATCGTAGATATATCTGGGTAGTATTTGTAGACATCTAACATGATCCAATTCCAATCTACATATGATTGGTCATTACACTACTACAGGATTGATTTTACGTGGTGTTCCGATTTTATTTTCCGTGGCGGGCATTTGAGAAAACGCCACGGAAAATAGGTGGCCTGGCACCCCCTCCGGCCAGGAGAAAAACTGTCACGGTTAATCGATTAACCATGGCGGGCATTATAAAATAACCGCCACGGTTAATCCCTATTAACCGTGGCGGGCATTGTAAAATAACCGCCACGGTAAATGAATTAACCGTGGCGGTTTTTATAAAAAGCCCACCACGGTTAATAGCCACCAGCCCACTATAGTTAGAAAAGCCCAAATGGCCCGTTAACACGTTCACGTATATATAGACCACAAACCCTAACTCAACTCCCTCCCTCTCTCACCCCTCCCCCGAGCCGGCCTCCAACCCTAACACAACTCCCTCCCTCCCTCTTCACTCTGCGCGCCCGAGCACCCAAGCCGGCGGCCCCCTCCGTCTGCGCCCGAGCACCCCTCCGGCAGCCCCTCTCTCCTCCCTCGCCGGCGAGCCGACCGCCCTCCTCCGTCTTCCTCTCTCCCCTCTTCCACTCCCAAGCCGCCCCCCCCTTACTCACTCCCGCCGGTCATGAGCCCTCCCCCGCGGCGAGATCCGGGAGTCCGCGGCGGGATCCGGCGTCCGGCGGCGGGATCCGGCGCCCGCGGCGGATCCGGCGTCCGTGGCTCCGGCGGTCGGGATCCGGCCCAAGGGCGGGAGCGCGCGGGATTCGCGCCGGCGCGCGCCCCGCGAGCGGGATCCGCGGCGGGCTACTCCGCGAGCGGATTCGACGCCCGTATTTCGGCGGGATCCGGTGTCCAGGGCGGCGGCGCGGGATCCGACGCCGGCGCCCCGGGCGAGCGGGATCGGCCCGGGCGTGCGGCGGGCCTCCTCTCCCGCACGTGGACGCGGCGGGCGCCGCCTCTCGCGTGGACGGTCTCCACCGACGACGGCGGGGAACCTTAGCGGCGAGCCCAGATCTGGGCCCATTTGGGCCTGGATCCGGCTTTTCAGTTTTTTTATTTTTTTTTATTATTAACCGTGGGCGGGCATTGTTAAAAGTCCGCCCGCGGTTGATCGATTTTGCGTGGCGGACATTTGCCCGCCACGGTTAATCTTCGATTAACCTTGACCCTAATCTGGCGTGGGCGGTTTTAATGTCCGCCACGGAAAATCAAAAAAGTCCGCCACGGAAAATCAATCCTGTAGTAGTGTTATTTAACTTTAATTTGTTAAACTTTTAGGATCATTAGCATGGCATCTAGACAGGTAACTTTCATTTACAAAACCAGATAAACAAGAATAGGTCCTAGTGAATTTATCTACACAGAGAGATGGAAGATAGAGAAGGATAGTGTGCAAACCGTCGGAGGTCTTGGCGGGGACGGCGGAGCTTGATCCGGCGGCGGCGGTGGAGTCCCTCATGGGTCTTCTCTGCACTAGACAGCAACGGTCGCGAGCGGAAGTCGAGGTCACGGTGAGGAAGACGGTGTAGAATTTCCCGTCACTTGCTGCGCTCCCTGAATAGACCGGATTAGGGATTGTAGGTGGGGAGAGTGGCGGCTGTCAACTTGTGAACAGTGCTGCGGCCCCCACCTCTCTTTATATAGCTTAGTGTGACAGGGGCCCTCCAACCATAGATGGTTGGGCTCTTCCGATCAAGGCACGAGGTTAAGGCCCGGTTGATCCGTTGGGCCCATCTCGGGATGGAGATCAATCTAACATAATTAAGTCATTTGGTTTTATATTTTTTGTTACTTAACTTCTAAATTTTTAAATTTTATGAGATATACGTGTGATATTCAGGTACAAGAACAACTTTCTCCTGATTTTCAGCTATGTTTCTCTAGCTGTATACCTGCAGCTTTGTCTATTACCCAAGTGGCAGTATCAAACTTAATTGTTATTAGTAGGAATCCTAATCCTTATCTCTATCATCTAAAGCAAAATTACTAGGGCGCCATGCATTCTAGTAAATTAACACTGGTTTAATACAGCGACGCGTCGCAAGTATAGTAACATCTAAGATGCCATAAAGAAATCAGTATTGGTTGCAAGTACAAATACTAAAGCTCTAATTTTATTTTATTTCTAGAAAAGACACAAGCTCATCGTGGCAGTATTTTCTCCACCAGTAAAATAGCCTATTGAATGCAGAGTGTCAAATCTTTAAATTGGCCGTTGTAAAAAAAAAAAGTCAGTTATGTTCTGATCGAGCTCTGAATTCTTGGGAAGAAGACAGTACACACAACTTTTGAAACGGAAAATGGATCTAATAGAAAAGTTTGGTGGATGATCAGTGCATGGAAAGCTACATGTCGGAATGAAATTTGCTGTAGTCTTTTATAATGTTGTATATGTATGAAGCAATAAAAAGGCCGCTATCAAACATGTGAACAATTTGATTTTCTCCATTTCTCTTTTCTCTAATCTTCTAAATTGATATCATGCATCATCATATCGGATGACGTCTCCAAATACTTATTTTTGTCTAGTGGATTTAGTTAACAAAGTTATGTTAACTTCTGGCCACTGATAATATTACAAGTACACGGACGTAAATGGTGTACAAGCGCTTCTGGTGCTCTAGCATGTTTGACGAAGAACCCCTCCCTCATCAGGATGAAGTGTATTTTTTTTTTTTTTTTGAGATTATCAGGATGAAGTGTAGCGTCACCTAGCACACATTCATAACTGTTAACTGTTGCATGGCCAATCGCTTTACTCACTGATTTTGTACCAATAATAGCATGAGTGGTTTGTAGCCTGCAGGAGCCCAGGAGGGCTACCAACTGATCGCTAGACCAGGCTAATTAAAGGCCCATCAACAGAATGGCCCAGTACAGACATTGTCCAAGCCCAAGCAAAAGAGACTGTGTGCCGCAGTGTGGGATTATGTACTTCTGATGGGCATGTTCGAATTAGGCAACATGACTGTTCTCAACTTCTGGACACAGTGCAGAAGTCGGAAGTGATGCACATCCATAATTTCCACATACATACATGTACCAGTGGGCCGGGGAGGCTCAGGAAAGCGTACCAAGCCACCAAATTGATGCAAGAAGACGAAATTAGCGCACCCTGCATGCATGGGAACTACCCAACAAATGAATGGAGTACTGTTACATCTCACTATTTGAAATACATTACTCACTATGTCTCACTAGTATAGTGCCCATGCTAACGCTACGGTGTAATCTGAAAACACGATTTAGCAAAACAAAAAGATATACATGTGTTTGTGTCACACCATCTAACTTGTCTCATTGCTTTTTTTTGATAAAAAAAGGCAATTCCATCTACTTTAAAAGGTTTCAGAAGCAACAATGCAACAATCTCATCAAACACCTTGGATCAACAGCTACTGTAAATTATATACATCTAAGGCTTAGAAGGACATCATGGATCCATCAGGTAGCTGGGCTTCTAAAATATACAAGTTTTGCAATGGAAAAGACAATACTGTAAACTCAAGTAACAATACTTACAATTATAGAAGTAGTATTAGGAAACCATGTAATTAAAGAACTTTACTTTTAGCTAGAAACCTCGAACTTTCAATACCATGGTTTACAGCTCACAGTTTAGCAATACTAAAGTTTTCTACACTATAAATATTGTTGCATCCAAACATTTCAAGGCACTCCAAAATCAAATCATTTTAAAAACTATGCTATTTTCTATACAGGAATTCCCATGCATAGCAAAAGCCTTTTGATATCCTGTCAAAGAGTACATGTAATCAAGCTATAATATGTTGCAATAGAGGGGAAAAAACAAATTATTACCCGATAGAGAGGAAAATATCGATGTTATCAAAACTCATGAATCTTCTTTCCAAAGAAAAACCAGTGTGAAACTTACAATGGTTGCTGCTATCTTTGTTGGAAGATCACACAGCAGTGATGCTAACCGAGTGGCTCTTGACCTAATTAATCTGATTCCTTCCAAATGATGACTGAGCGTCTTTAAGATTCTGGATATAGGCCTGTCATACCAATCAATCAAAAACAAAACTGTCATCATGGGTGATGAGCTGATCTGATCCTTGCATAATCCACTGATCGGCAAGAGCAGACTGAGATTTACTAAATAAGATGAGTTAAGTTGAAAGTAATGGCAAATTAGAGGAAATGATGCACCTGGATTTTAAATTAAAAAGGAAATCCACTGTAAGAAAATCCACTGTATTATTCTAACTCCATTATTTAATATTGCAGGTCACCATTTAACAAATCAGAGGAAGAAACTAAATGACCATAGGTTTGGAAGCTGAAACTCTAGGTAACTATTAGCTAGCTGATTTAAAATCGGCTTCAGGTCATGGATTGAAAGCAACATAGTAGACACCACAAAGAATTCAAGTTAAGACATGTCTGTGTGACTATTTGCTATTTGCTAAAGCATTCTGAAATTTTCCGGTTATCAGTTGCAAATAAAATTCCTTCTCCTGTTTGGATGACCAAATAACCTGCAGCCGAAAAATAAAATTCCTGCTCCTAATCGGATGACAGGTCATATAAGCCCATTATGTGCCAATGATATTGGTTCGGTGGAAATTGGAATGGCTTATGGACCAAAATGGATTACTAAATAATGATAACATTACGTCAACCTTAATTCTGCATATAGTTTGAAGCAATGCATGTGATAGTTACAATTAGGCACACAATAGAAATAACTCATCTGAATTCCACAACTGTTTGATTGGTAAGAGGATCAGTATAACTAATCGAAATAACTGTTTGATTGGTAAGAGGATCAGTATAACTGATCTGAATTCCAGGTACACGAACTGAATTCTGAATCGACTACTGCTCATTGGCCAAACGACTGCTCATTCCACAATTCAGTTCAGAGGACACGCTCGTGTACCTGGACCGTCGCTTCGTCGTATGCGTGATGCTCGTCAGCGTGCCGCCGCGCTGGATTCGGCCGGGCGCCGCTCGCCGCGCCCGCCACGTCCGTGTGCTCGCCAAGACCAGACCGCCACGTCCGTGTGCTCGCCAAGACCAGACCGCCGCTAATCCGTGTGCTCGCCAATACCGCACCGGCGCTGTCCGGCGTGGCGTGTGGCCAAGACCGACGCCATGCAGGTGGCGCGTGGTGGGCGTGGCGTGGTGTCGGGTGCCGCCGCAGCGGCTGGCGATGGAGATCCACACGCTTCAAACGCCTCCCACTTGACGATGGAGATCCCGCCGTGGTTCGGGCGCCGGCCTGCCTGCGCCCGCTTCGCCGTGCTGGACCTCACCTCCGCAATGGAATGCGTTGGGATCCATACGAGCAAAGGAAGGAAGGAAGGATAGTAGGAAAGGAAGGATGACTGAAAAGGAAAGGAGTGCGTCCATTAGGGAGGAGGAATTGATCGACGTTTATTTGACCAGCATTAGGAGTAAGGCCCATACACTTAATCCTGGACGTCGGATGATGTTTGAGTGATGAGAGAGAAGATTAAGAAGTAATCCGGATCGTTTATTTGAATAATTTTGAGCGCTTGCGAAATTGGTGCATTAGTAGGGTATAGATAACAAACTATTCCTACAGTCGTATCATGCCAGTTTAACTAGCTGTATGAAAAAGTGCAACAACATCTATATATATGATACCAACTAAGTACATATTATAAGCACAATCTTGGTGGAAGTATCATATATATTTTATGTCCATTAATTAGAAAGGGTGATACGGACCTCAGGAAAAAATAGTGATTTACTATGCCCAAACTCTTTGTGTATTTTTTTGCGTTAGTTAAAAAAATGATCTAGTATCAATGGTATACTGCTGCCATACGTTGCATATATACATGGTATGCTTGTATATGACATACACATAAAAAATATGCAACCAAATTAAATATGTTCTTGTTAGGGGTACCAAATATATCCAAATTAACATAGCATAATGGAAGCACGAGAAGGGCTCCACTACATCTCAAAACAGAAGCTACATGGATCTTGAAGTAGTAAAGCTGAACAGCTCAGCCACTCTACATCCACCAGGCGACTCTGTATTGGAAATGAGACACTCCATTTATTTTATTTTACATTACCCTCACATCAAATCATCCAGCAAAACAATATTGAACCACACATTTTATTTTATTAGCGTATTCATATTTGGAGGTGTGTGCCTCGCTATGGGTAGACTTCAATGACGCCATGAGCTCCTATTTTCTTCACGATCTTATAGTCAGAGAAACCAGCTTTGGTAAAGATTTGGCGCCAGTCATTTTCAGTACGTTGCCTGCCTCTGGTGTACACCATCATGACCATGTCGAACAGGAGTTGGGCTTCATACATTACAGGCCCCATATCAGGCCTGAGAAGAATTTCTATGATGATCACCTTCCCTCCATCTTCTATGGAAGGAATTGCTTTCCTGCATTGTTCCAGGATCTTCACACGATCCTCATCGCTCCAGAAGTGTTGTACAAGCTACAAAATATAATGTTGAATACAAGTTTTAGAATCCACAATAATTGAATCTGTTTAATACTTTAAATATCAGGCTATATCATTTAGAGGCATCCTCCTTGATCGCTATAAAAGCTACGATGGACTATAGCGAGGTCATTTATTGTAGATGATTTTCTATAAAACAACGAAGAGGGTTATACCTGGGGAAAAAATTACGAATACAAATACTCAAACAAAAGTTCATGCTTTAGGAGAACAAGTCTCCATCTTTATTGCTTAGCATCCATTAAATCAGTTACATACTCATTTGCTACGCACAGCATCATTATATTTAATGGTTCCAGAATATTTTGGTTGTTATTAAGGAACATGATGTACAAGCATTGATTATACTCCTATAGAGTAAAGAATCAGTATTGTCTTTGCCCGTGATTAGTGGTGCTAAAATATTTCATGGCGAAGCCAAATATATTGTAGCGCTTAATGGAGCTAAACATCATTAGCAGCAATAGCAAGACCATGTATACCGCACGAAATCATTATACTATGGAGCACGTGGAAGGCAAGACAGTGTCTTTTTGCTCAATAAAAAAAAAAATTACGGCGCATGAAGGCTGGCATGCATTGTACTTCCTTCGCATTTTCATTGAAGGTCACCTTGGTTTGTTTAGATACATTCAAATAAATAACAGATATAGAACCCGAGAGGGAGCACTTGTTCACTATCATGTCGTGCAAGAGCTTCAACTGTACATGGCGCCGCATCCCAGCGATAAGATGTGATACATGTATCATTTGCTTAAGAATTACAAGTAGGTGGGGAAGCTCTCCCCCCGAATTAGCTTTCAAAAAAAAATATTTGCTTAAGAATTGGGGCGGGTCCAAAATAGAACCTATTGGGCCCAAAATGCAATCCATAACCATGGTTTATAAGTTGAAGCTAACAGATACCATCGTATAGTGTTTTTCTCTAACAACAAAACAGCGCATCAGCTGGCTAATAAGCTTTTGAAAACAATGAGCCGAACATCCCCATATATTCACAATTGTTTTGATGTTTGAGCTGACAACACTGCAGGATAAAGGGACATCCCCATATATTCACAGTTGTCCTAAAGCATTACAGAAAACTCTACCCTATTTTTTTATTTTTCAGACCTATTTAATTCAGCCGGCTAATAAGCTTTAAAAACACCTTTTCGTATATTGTTTACAGCTAAGCGAGTAGTAACTTTTTCAATAAAGTGAAACTATTTTTTTACAAACCAAAATGAACCCAAATTATGTGCAGAGGGGTGACTTTAGAGTTTACTACAACGCCTTCGTAGCTACAATCTCTGTCTCTAACGCTGAATTGCATTTCATTTAATCATAATTTCACGGATTGTGCATATAATAAGAAAAAAAAAATCTGATCCACTAAATCCCATGCATTTTATTGGCTACCACTACCAGAGATTTCCCATTTCCGTGACGAATGGCGAACGTCAGATAGCGTTTTCATAATCAGATGGCAGACACCATGGCATGGAGTTCTTATTGGGCATCCACCAACAACCAACCGTAGTTAAAGCTGATCAAACTTATTGAATTCTTATCCTTTGTCAGAAAGGATCTTGAGACACGATGGACTGATCTCGAGCTGCAAGTGCACCAAAATATAATCAGGATCTGATTTGTTGCACCACTAGCCTCGATCGCAAGGATCCATGGAGCTTTTACCTGCTGCCTCACAGCGTGCTGGTGTATGTCACCACTGCGATCGATGGTGATCCTAGTCTACATCCTGATCTCTATTCTCGTCAGATGAGGGTGTTTGTGAAATCGCTCGTCGACTAAACTTAGTGTTGAACAAGTTTTTCAGATTTAGCAATTCTTCTTAGCCAAATCCACCTTAGAAAAAAAAAAAAGTCATCATAGGCATGCCATATAAGAAAAGTGTGCTGGAGTGGTGCTGGAGCGCCGACAGCTAGGGATAGGTTTTAGGGAATGTTCGATTCCCAGAGTTTGGTGCCCTGAAATTATTCCTAGCTAGATTGCTTGTGTATTTGTATAACGTTTGATAAGATGAATGATTCCTGGCATAATGATCCTTATAATTTTGTTTGTCTTTTCATCGATCTATTCATGCATTTCCTATTCTAACACACAAATGCTAAAAATGGCGCCAGCGTGAAATCCATCGCGGCGATTAAATTTCCATGTTTGTTGGGGTAAGGTAAGGGACCCTTGACCGGACCCAAATGCTAAAAAATGGCGCCAGCGTGAAATCCATGCGGCCGATTAAATTTCCATGTTTGTTGGGGTAAGGTAAAGGGACCCTTGACCGGACCCCCAAACTCATGGCCTTTGCTTGCTCCCGATGCCCCTCCTAAACACGTACACAAAGTTTCTTCACGAATCCGAGACACGGGCCGCGAGGGTACCGACACGGATAAGGGACCCTGGCAGAGAGATTCAACCATAGGGAGTATCTCACAAGACTAACACCGTGTCACCTGTTTCTTTTCCTTTGTTGCAGGGGATATTCAAAACATGAGGATTGGTCAATGGTTCTATCCTAGCCATGGCACCCACCACTGCGGAACAATCACCGAAGGTCCCCTTACTAACGCCACCCTCGAAAGGCTTCGCGGCGGAGGAGGGAGCAAGGTGCCCGGATCAGTTAAGGTTTAGAAGTGTTAGTGCGACGTTGTCTCTCTATGGCCCTTTGTCAGTGAAAGGTAGCCAGAACCCTAATATAAAATGTCTGTGACCCTTTGTATCCTCTATAAATATCAGAGGGTGGGCAATGTGTGGGGCGGATGGTTGAAAGAATTTATTGCCATCCTATGGCTCGCCCTCTCCATCTCAAGGCCTAGAGTAGAGGGCAGGAGTGAACCCCACAAGGTTTGTAGGTAATTTTCCTTGTGTGTAATCTGTGAACCGAGAAAAATAGTTTTTCTTGTTCTGATGCGTTCAAGAAACCAACAGAACAATTACAATTATCCAGACAAATCATAGCATTTCTGTGTAGATTTACCTATTTTCTATTGGTATATTTTCCAAACCCACACAGTAATAATCACAAATTTCCCGTGAAAAACGTACAGAACAGTTCGATACCTACAGGGTCTAATTCACGTTTTTAGAAGTGTATACAGATAAATAATACGTACACATGCACACTTATAAAATCATACGTTTCCCTATCTGCTTGATGCAGTGTAATTAGTTTTTGCTGTGGTTGCTGCTGGGCACGCGCAACACCATGGACTCGACGGAGATCCGGGCCCGATCGCCAACATCACCCCCCATCCCTCCAACAGGACCATTGCCGTGCCGTCTCCTGAGCTCATCCAACACGAAGAGCATCGACGCGCCGGACATGTACCCGCACTCTCTCAGCACGCCCGCGCTGGCTTCCAGCTTCTCAGCCTCCAGCGCGAGCCCGGCCTCGACGGCGGCGTCCAGGATGGCGTGCCCGCTGGGCTGCACGCCCCAGAAGAGTTCGTTCCAGCCGCGCGTCCCAACGCCGAAGCGGCAACAGCGCGTCCGCCCACGCACCGTTCAATGTTCTGCGGACCAGCACCGGCATGCCGCTGGATGGGTTGAACACCAAGCCGTCTTCGTTCAGTACCCGGCGGCGCGACCCTTGGTCGCCTCGGTATCACAGACTGCGCGGTGGAGACCATCGTAGATGGGGAGCTCGACGAGTTCCTTTGCTCGGCGCCGCCCACCGCCGCCGCACCGTCGGCAAACATGGACTGCATGACGAGCGTTCCCGGACTTGCCTCGTCCGGCCCGCGAAACATGACGGCGGCGTGAGCTCAGCGCAGGCGGCGAGGGCGGCGTGCGCGCCGGGGTTGTTCTCCGCGGCGTCTTTGGCGACGCGGAGCGCCGCGGCGCCCGGCAGTGCAGCCCTGGAGGTAGAGCACGGTCGCGTCGGACCAAGGGACGGAGGCCGAGGAGGGACGCCAGGCGGTGGTCGGCGCCGGGCATATGGGCGCCCGGTAGGTGCTGACGATGAGGTCGGTGATGTCGGGTCGCCGGGTCGACCCCACTCAGCGATGGCGCCCTCCGCGGCGGCGCGGGCGAAGCTCGCACGGGCGGACGCCAGCATGTCCTGGCGTGCGTCCAGCGAGGCTGCCCACCGCGGCCGAGTAGGATTGGATTGTTGTGGATCGTACTCTCGTTTGTGGTGGAAGTAGCGCCTGTCGATGCCGGACTTGTCGCCTGATGATGTTCGGATCAGATTCAGGTCAATGAAATGTGTAAAATGTAGTGAATTGCATGGGATGGCACTTGTGCACTTACACATTCTCTTCAGCTTGGCCTTGAGGTGTGGGAGGTGGTCGCTTCCAGTGACGCTGAAGTACCAGTCGGCGTACTCGTTCTGGTGCACGCAGTTGGCCGGATTCGACGTGCCGATGCCGAGTAACGCCGCCCGATGCCGGTGCCGGGTTTCGCCGTCGACGACGTCGTCAGCGGGACGGCGGCTCGCCGAGGAAGTAAATCTGTCACTTACTCAAGAGCAAAACGATCGATGAGCATCATAAAGGTGACAAGGTGTACATACATACATACCACTAATACGAAAATCTGCAAATTGAGCGAGGAATTGAATCCACAGCATGTAGAAGCTGCGTTGCTTGCCTTGTGATCCTGCGGACGGTGGGAGGCTGACTTGGGAAGTGGAGTTCGCCACCTGATGGTGGCGATGGACACCACCATGTGTGGCATTGCACCGGTGACATGGCAATTGGAGCTGACGTTGAAAAATTAAGAACGAAAGGATTTCTCTGATTGCTACGATCTCTGTCTTTATAGCTCAATTGCGTATATTTAATTTCACTACAATATCACTGATTGTGTATTTCCAGGACGAAGGTCAGCACAGGTTAATTTCAGTTGCAGGAGGCATGCATATGTCCTCGCGTTTTGCGTGGTCCTTAAATAGCATCCGGACCGGTATGTGCTGACAAATAATGGGAATGCAGAGACAGCGCATAGCATGGATCGGAATTCTGATTGAGCATCAACTAACAACCTACCGAATTTAAAACACGTGAGCAGCATGTAAGTAGATCACTGGTGGACCTACATCACTCGCAAGGATTCATAGAGCCTTACCTCTGCTCTTTGGTTAATGGCGTGCTCACCACTGCGCGTAGCACTTCTAAGGTGGAATGGCCATGTCAGAGGCATATGTAAACATGAGTATTTGCATTTGAATAGATTTAGTTTGTATAGTAGTTAACTTGCACGTGCGGCACGCACGTGCCTTGATTTTTTTGGGGAGAATTAGATGAGTACCATCAAAAGATCGTGACTTTAGAAAACTACCACCGAAAGATCCAGCTTTAGAAAACTACCACTGAAAGGTCGCTCCGTCGTTGATTTCTAGCATTCTGTCAACTTGCCGTTGGTTCACAGCTGCTCCTCTTTTCTTCAACTCAATGACGGGTGGGCTCCACATGTCAGCTTCTCCTTCAACCTCCAGCCATCTTCCTCAAATCTTCCCTTCCTCCACCGTCCCATCGATGGGGAGTGCGGAGGGGCGCAACTGCTACGCCCGTGCGTCGGCGTGGCGGCGGCGCCGCGCGGCCGCATGCCCCCCGCACTGCGGCTGCACGCCACGCCCCGCCGGGTGGTGTTGCCGGCCACGGTGGCTCGCATACGCCGCGGCCGTGTGGCGACTACGGCTCGCGCCTACATGCCCGTGGCGAGGAGCGGCAGCGGCCGTGCTCTTCCGGGCGACCTCTCCGTGGAGGCGCGGCGGCCGCCGCTGCGGGAGATTTTCTGCATGGCACACTACAGGAATCCGTGCTTTGCCGAGTGCTCGCCGCACTCGGCAAAGCCCCTATGCACTGGCAAAGGCTTTGCGAAGTGCCGCGACTCGCAAAAAGTGCACATGGCAAAGAAATGCCGGCAAAGCATTCTTTGCCGAGTGCCCTCGGCAAAGGCTTTGCCGAGTGCCGAAAAACACTGACAAAGAAAAACACTTTCGGCAAAGATAAAAGTCGAAAAAACCAAAAAATAGCAAAAAAAATGGAGAGGCCGCCACCGACCAGCTACCACTCGCTCTCAACCATGGTCTTTTTTCTAAGTTTTTTTCGACACTTTTTTCACACTTTGCGGCGAGTGGGATTCGAACCCACAACCTCTCCCTCGAAAGTGTCTACTGCCTTACCACTGCACTACAATCGTCACTTGTGTCTAGATTCCGTATTAGCTCCTCATATATTATACTAAATCGGAAATTCAAATTTTTGAAACGACCTCGGATGCAAAAACTTCCTAAATAAAATTTGTAGACCTTGAAAAGTTGTGAAACTTTGTAGTTGACAACTTTTTGATTTAAAATCGTTTAGGTCCTCAAAAACTGGTTTTTGAAAACAGGATTTGCCGAGTGCCTAAAAAAGACACTCGGCAACTCTTTGCCGAGTGTAAAAAAACACTTTCGGCAAACGGGTTTTTCAAACCAGTTTTTGAGGCCCTAAACGAGCTTAAATAAAAAAAAGTTGTCAACTACAAAGTTTCATAACTTTTTGAGATCTACACTTTTCATTTAGGAAGTTTTTCCATCCGAGGTCATTTGAAAAATTCAATTTTAAATTTGAGAGCGCTTTAGACCTAGTTTTGCATGATAAGATGAATTGAAATCAGAAAGTTTTGTACTATAAAGATTCATATCTTTTGGAGACTTACAAAGTTTACTTTGGTCATTTATTTATTTGACAAAATGTTAGTAACATTGTTAAGTAAATCTTATTAATCTCTCTTCAAGTTGTAGGAAACTACGAAAAAAGATATGAAAGAGATGTAAGTTTTATGAACAACGTTATTGATGCTTTGTCAAATGAAGAAATGACCAAAATAAACTTGTAGAGCTTGAGAAGTTATGAAACTTTATAATTGAAAACTTTTTATTTAAGCTCGTTTAGGGCCTCAAAAACTGATTTGAAAACATGATTTGCGAGTGCCAAAAAAAGACACTTTCGGCAAAGAGCCTCTTTGCCGAGTGCCTTTTTTGGCACTCGGCAAAGAATTCTTTTGCCGAAGTGTTTTTTTATTTGACACTTTCAAAGAAGATCTTTGCCGAGTGTTTTTCTTTGCCGAAGTTTTTTATTTGGCACTCGGCAAATAGGCTCTTTTTGCCGAGTGCCCGACGTTTTGTGCTCGGCAAATATTTTTGCACTCGGCAAAGAAGCGGATTCTGTGCGGGCGGCGGGGCGGTGGAGCGCCTGTGGCGTGCCTAGAGCACGCGGATGCCCGTGGGTGGAGGCGGCGCGCCGCAGCGCTGTTGACGCCGGTGGGGGCGGCGTGGCCAATGCGGGAGAGGGTCTTTGGCGGCCGATTGGTGCTGCGGCGGCGGCGGCGGCGTTCGATTCGTGCGGCAAATGATGTTATTTTCGGTGGAGTGCATCCGTTAGCATAGAAATAGCCTTTCAAACTCAAACAAATTAAAAGCATGCCAAATCAACATGAACAGACCAGAGCAAGCAAAGTTAAAAAGTGTCAATAAAATCTTACTATTACTAATTGGGCTCCAACGAGACACCACATTAACTCCTAGCGCACGTGCTAGAAAAAAAAGATAAATACTACAAATTGTCACATTAATTTGAAACATCTAGCCATCAAATTTATTGGTTCTTACTATCGGTAACCATAAGATCACTTTTATTTTTTAAAAACTACTCACGTCTGCCACTATTATTATTATAGAAAACGAAGAAACATCCATTATTTATTATCACCTAACCATTTTTTTTTTCTGAGATTACACAGTACAACGTAGACACTCATCACGCACTTACACTCAACTCTATGAACACACATACGCAAACCCTACCCCTATGAGCCTTCGAAGGACTGAGCGGCAAATCTTAAAGTTCACGAAGTCACGGGCGCCTTTGTTGTTGACGGGGATGTCGCCTACCACTTAATGCATAGCGCCGGAAAATTCTAAAATAAATCCACGATATAGTGTTGCACCCAGAATTTGAACCTTGCGTTGGAGTCCCCCAACCTATGGCCTTTGCCATTGCACCATGAGTGTTTCTTCGTGTTTCCTTGCAACCGCCGCCATCGAGTTGTTCACTGCCATGGTCGTGTGCATGCAGTGTGCCTTAGGGGTTTGAGGACCACGCCGATGTTGCCTGCGTACATCCACATAGGTCCACCTCATCTACATCGACAAGCCTCTCTATCAGGGCAACGCCATGTCGCCAACCGCGCTGCAGATCGGATGTGGGACAATGACGCTCTAGCGTTGGTGTCGGAGGACAATTGCTCTATAGTAAGCCCTGTGGTTGACTTGCTCCTTCCTCCTATCCTTCAGTGTTTACCCGCTATAGCAAATTGTGCACACACAGCTCCCATGAGACATGGATCGAAGAAAATTGTTAGCGGCCATGTATATCACCGTGCTCACATCACCATCATCTTCCTTTTCATAGAGACGACGAGTCTCTTGTTTAGTTCCTTTTTGTTCTATGTTCTGACTATAATTGTTTTTTTATCATATATTTGAAGGCTCCCTTCCACATTGTCTACAAAATAATAAATATTATATGGCCCAACTTGATATTTCCCAAAATCGAGTGAGGAATCTCTCTGTTTTTAGATTTGATATTGCAACAAGAGAGCAAATTTAAGGAGCAATGTTGTCAGATCTACTTCGACTCTATACATCGCTACAGATTTACATCTATATCGGTTAGTTATGTTAGATGATAATCATTGTGTAACAAACCTGTAACTAGTTGTGCTGCCGCATGTAACTAGGTGCATCACGTCATCTTAGTGTCTAGGTTCATGGTAGTTTAATGTATCCAGGATAGGCCTAGCTTGTAGCACAAGATGACGTGAGTTTGTTGTAACTACTTGATGTAATCCACGGCGGGGAGTTTCCCGTTCTATATAACACGAAGCCCGGCGCCCGGGAAAGAGGTGACCGTTAACCCTAATCACTATCCACTTTTACATGGTATCACGAGCCTGTTTCCTATCGGACCTTCATGGCTTTCGCTTCCTCCTCCTCCGCATCACCAGCTGTGTCGTCTCTCGGCGTGTTCCTTCTTCCACCGAGCGAGAAGCTCACCTGCAGCAACCATGTGCTGTGGAAGGCGCAGGTCCTCACCCTCAAGGGGGCGCGACTTGCGACGTTCATCCAGCCCGAGCAACTCCACCGGCGATGTTCCTCCCACCCAAGGAGGCCACCAAGAACCCTAGTGACCACAAAGGCGAGAAGACCCGTGGAGAATCCTGAGTATGAGACATGGATGGCCAAGAACCGGACCGTCGTGTCCTACATCCTGTCCAACTTGGGGCCGCGAGATCCAATCTCGTGTCTCGGCGAAGGCGGCGGCGCCACCATCTAGGTGGCCATCGAGGAGATGTTCGCATCTCAAAGCCGTCGCCGGGCTGATCGCCACAAGGATGGCGTTGCCAACCACCACCAAGGGCACCTCTTCCATCAGTGACTACTTCACCATGATGAAGGGTCTGAGGATGACATGGCATCTGCCGGACGCAAGCTGGAAGATGACGAGCTGGTGTCCTACATCCTCATCGACCTTGACGATATGTACGAGTCGGTGATCTCGGCGGTGTCTGCCCGAGTTGAGCCCATCTCGTTGGGTGAACTCTACGGGCAGCTTGTCGGTTGTGAGCAACGCAAAGGAGATAAGAGATGGCGGCGGTGGCAATCAGTCATCTACCAATCTTGCCGCAAAAGGAGGTGGCCGTGGAAAGGTGGTGGCGGCAACTCCGTGGCAACTCTTCATCCGGCGTGATCGTGGAGGAGGTCATGGCCCAAGTCGGCCACCGGGCAAGAATTTTCAACCCGGGCGTTGATTGCCGGATCTGTGGTAAGGAAGGACATCCTGCTCAACGTTGTTTCAAGCGCTTTGATTCTTCTGTGAATGGTCCTCCTCCCAAGTCTACATCGTCTGCCATGACACATTCCTATGGGGTGGACTTGAACTGGTACATGGACATGGGTGCCACCGACCACATCACTGGAGATCTGGGGCGCGCCTCACCGTCTTGGGACAAGTATCATGGTGGTGACGGCGTGCACGCCGCAAAATGACACATTTATGGAGATATCTCATGTCGGTCACAGTACGTTGCATTCCCCACTAGCCAGATTCATCTAAGCAATGTTCTTCATGTACCTTCGACAAACAAAAGCCCAGTTTTTGTAAATCACCTAGCAAAAGATAATCAAGCCGTCATTGAGTTTCACCATATATAACTATTTTGTTGTCAAGGAACGGAAGACGAGGAGAATGCTCCTCAGAGGTCCATGTGAAGGGGGCCTCTATCTTGTTCATGCCGTTACGCACAGCCCCCACCAGAATAAAGAAGAGCCTTTTTCATGATACCATTATAAAATGTCGTGTTCTCATGGATACCCCTCAAAAGTTTGGACTTTCACAGCTAACATCGTCATTTCAAAGTCTTTTGTGCGTGCCATTCCGTTTGGCTGCTGTTTGTTTTTTTCTCCGTTTGAGCTCCCCGGCAAAGCGGGCCCGGCCTTGGAAAATGACCCATTGACCTCATCTTCTTTCCCTGGGGCAGTGGCTGCTCATAACAGGGACCCACACCCCCACCTGGCCCCACATGTCATAGGAGATGTCTCCTTTTCAGGAGCGGACGGACCGTGGCGCTTTAGCCTTCCCCGTCTCCCTTCCATCGCACGCACGCCGCACGCGAAAAATAGTCGCGGCCGCCGCCGCCCATGGCCGATGCCTGTGCGCCCGGCGCCCCTCGGCGGGCGAGCCAGCCCGCCGCCCCCACTAGCAGATCCGCCGCAGCCACGTCCTCCTCATCTCCATCTTCCCCTCCCTCGATCTACAGGCAATGGCGACCCGATGGATCGACATGGCTCCCGCCGCTGCCTGCGCTTGATTTGTGTCGTTGTATTTAAATGATTAAGAAAACACAAATGTGACGGCGAAAGTTCTTAAGAGCACACATCTCCAAGATGCAGTGATGCTATTTAGGGACAAGAAAAACGTCTCGACATCTTCTCAATCCCCCTCTCCTCTTTCGCATCCTGTATCCTGGAAATTTCGCTAGGACTCGGAGGAAAAGGCGAGTGGCGTCGATCGCCATTCAGTCTCGCTCCTCCCTCCCCGTGCTCGTCCCCAATGCAGTGCTCGGTGGCCGGCGACGTACGCGTTTCCTCTCCGCCGTGGGGCGGCAGGCAAAATACGTTCTTTGTAGGTACGAGTGGAAGAAGCATCAAGCATGGCAGCAGGCTGCTCCGACAAGACATGCATGGAGCAGCAGGACGAGTCCGCCGTCGTTCGCGGAGACGCCATGGAACAGGAGAGACCCCGGCCGGTTCGCGGCGAGCCGGCCTTGGAGTGCAACCGCGACGCGGACGGCGAGGCGCAGCTGTTCCAAGTGTACCGGTGGAATTCAAGGAGCTCATCGGACTGCCCGCTCGCCACGGCCAACATGCATGTGCACCGACGATGTCCGACGGGATTAAGAACACAAGATGCGCGTCTTCTGATTCTGACTGTTCATGTGTGTGTGCGCTTAAACGGATTCAAATATGGCACGAGAGAGAAAAGAGATGCAGGTTGATCATGACTCGCACGACGCCTTCCTCGGCCAGCGCTTGCCAGACCTCCGGGACTGGAGAGATGTTCTTGAGCCCTCCAGCTGCGGCGGACTGTGCGATTGAGTCCCCGGTCTGGCACATGTCGACGAGCGCGCGGGACGCCGCTGTGCTCCTCTGTTTTCGACGAAGAAAGAAGACATCGTCGCTCTCTTCTATGACATGTGGGGCCAGGTGGGGTGTGGGTCCCTGTTGTGAGCAGCCACTGCCGAGGGCAACTGGGTCATTTTGACAGGCGGACCCACCTGTCGGGAGCCCAAACGGAGGAAAACAAACAGCAAACTAGACGGAATGGCACACACACGAAAAAGACTTTAAAATGACGATGTTAAATTGTGAAAGTCCTAACTTTTGAGGGGTATCCATGAGAACACGATATTTTATATAATGACATGCATGAAAAAGGCTCAATAAAGAAGCCCATGTCGCCAAGAAGCCCATGCCGCTACGCACATCTTGTCCTCCTCACTATGCCAAGGAGGATTTGTACGGGTGCTATCATCATCCATTTTGTGTCCGGTTTTAGGCCCTAGAAATATCATGTACGTGGGTGCTGGGCTGGTTCTTGACGCGCGCAGGAAGCAAGGATATGGCCCGGAGCATCGGTGGTTGGGCCTTTATATGGGCTTTTGATTCGTGTGCACAAGATTAGTGTTGAGGAACAGTGATGGAATCATGTTCCATGCAAGCTTGAGTCAACGACGTTCACGTCGATACTGTGGCGGCAGCATCTTTTCCAGTCACGTCCCAAATAGACAGATCAACAAATAATACAGAGCATCTTTCGGAAGAGGATTGCCCAAACTATTGTGATGAGGTTTGAATGCTTGTACTTGTACATATATACGTACCTCATTCTCATTGTATTTCATAACAGATGGAGATAGCTAAGGAAACTCAAATTAATCAGGCCGAGCTTATTATATATACAACCAATTTCTAGTATTATTAACCTCATGTCATAAAGTTTATAGCTAGGAATTTTGCTCCTACATAGAAAAAGATTTTATTCAAATATGAGATCAACTAAGCAATACACGACAATGAAAACGGTAAAATGCACCGGGGGTATCTAAACTCTTCATGGGTACCAAATAGGTACTCCAACTTTAAATAAAAATGTAACGATCAGGTATTCAAACTATTCATTGGGTACCGGATAGGCAGTCCAACTTAAAAACGCAAATAACAGTCTCGTACTCAAACTATTCTATAGGTACCAGGATAGGTACTCCAACTAAGAAATGTAATATCCAAGTACTCAATTTCTTTTTTCTCATTCCTTTTTCTGTTCTTTTCTTTTTACTTTTATTTAACTAAAGCATAACTAAGTTGTTATTTACTTTACTACTAACCTGCACATACATTCATGTTCTATTAAATTTCATAGTATTCATGAGAGATATTCATAGTACAAAATTCTCATAAATATTCATAGCTTAAAGTTCTTATAAATATTTACAAATAAAAATTACTGTATAAAACTATCATGCTAATTATTTGCATGCTGATTATAGTAACAAGATCATCATTTTTGTAAATCATAGTTGCAGCGTGCTAATTACAGTAGACAGGATGCGTGCTAATTTTAGTAGACAGAATACATGCATTGCACCGTGTGAAGGCCAAAATCAGCTTCAACAAAAAAATTTTGCTTGTACGGCATGCACCTCAAAATATTATTTTGGTAACTACTTGATGTCAAATTATGATAATTCCTTATTCTAATTATCACGATCAATCCTAGTAACTTTGCTCGCATGCAACAAGTAAATGACGCCATTATGTGTTGCCTTGCAACAGGTGCAAACTGCAGAACATGACGTATAGTCGATGGATATGGGCTACCTATATGACATGCATGATCAAGACGCACCCTTAATAATTGTCTTGTAGTGATCTGGTGCGCGGTCCACATCGGCATCGACATCGCCTGCCAAAAATGCACAGTGGTGATGCTGGCCCGAAGCGCTGGATTTTCATATGCGTCAATGTCTTTCCAATCAGTGACAAAACTTGTACCAAAATAAAGCTTAATGTCCGAAAATGATGAAAGAACCCAGGCAATTGACAACGACCACGCAGCCACCAACAACGGGCAACTGTTTTGACTGTGTGCTCTGTAAAAGCTTCACGGTGTAAACTGAATGTCACGTGGGAGATAGAACCATGGATTCGAAAGAGCTATGCTTTCCTAGCACGCAACACAATCGAACTGCAGCTCACTTAATTCGTTTTCCAATCATTCCGGTGTAAAATGAATGTCACGTGGGATAGAACCGATCGACATGGAGAGTGTGAAATAAACGAACTCAGTTATGACGCACAGTTTCTAAGAAAAAAAAGTTCTAGTGACAAATTATTTTGGCCCATAGCTGAGAAATAGAACCATCATCACCAGCAACAGCAGAATCGATTTTCCGTGATCATTGTAAGAAGCCCGAGGAACACTATGTCTCATGCCTGGGAAACACCAAAAGCAGTAACACGTGAGGTGAACAACCAAATTAAAGCCGCAAATGGCTCTGTGAAAGACCTATTCTCAGTCAGGGACTAAAGATTTAGTCCCGATGGAAGGCTCGAACCGAGTCTATAGTTACCTCCTGCTGGACTCACTGTTGCGCAGGGAACTCTAGTCCCGGTTAGTAGTGTCCATCCGGACTAATGTATTCTCTAATTTCGGATGCAAAAATACCGAGACAAAACCCAAAAATTGGAGGGCGATTAAAGTTCGTTTCTGTACTAGTGCACAATCATGTCTGTTTTTAATAAATGATGAAATGGTACAGTTCCTAATACTAGGGACAATGAGCGTGATGTTTCTTATTACTCTAGGGTTCATATGGTGCAATCATATGTTGTTATTATGCCAACATGAATAACCTATGGTTCTTACGGTGCAATCATGATCAATCAATTATGGTGATGTATGTGAACCATTACTGCTTCACATAGTGACATGATAAACACTGGCATCATACACAATAATAATAATCAATGAGGTACGTGGAGCACGAGTCATATATATAACTGCCCACACTTTAAAATAGAGCATTTTACTTGTGAGCCATTATAAAAGGTCACAATTCATTTGTGTAACTAAAAAATAAATGATTTGATATGATTAATATGAATTACACAAGTCATTCATTTTGTTGAGCGTCTTGGTGACTTCAAATGAAAAGAACTCAAAACTACAATGTTGCAGATCTTGTCAAGATCAGAAGTTTGCATATAAAACTTCTCTTCATTTAATTCTGCACAAAAATTAATATGTCTTAGAAAAATCATATCACTGCTTGGTTCGCGGTGGCTGATCCTGGGTCGTCAACATCATACTGAAAGATGTAATTACTAAAACTTAAGAGCAGTTACCTAGTGCCCTAGTGCCTCATAGTGTTTTTTCTCATTTTGGAATAGAATATAGGTTAAGTGTCTATCATAGCCGATCGGAAAAAAAAAAAAAGTGCTTTGTTGATAATCAGCACGGTGTGTCATGTGTGTGCGGACCTGTTTTGGAACATGCATGATTCCAAGTCATGGCAGGTAGTATCTAACAAAGTAGGTAAAAGTGGTTGTCCCCGTCGACAGCGAGCCGCCTTTTGGTGACTTTGTGAACTTCAAGATTTGCTGACTCAGTCTTTCAATGATGCTCATCGGGGTAGGGTTTGCATGCGTGTGTTCATAGGGTTGAGTGTGTGTGTGTTGAGCGTCTGCGTTGTGCTGTGTAATTTCAAAAAATCAATGACTCTCATGTTAGACTTCGAAATTCAAGATTCCAAGAGAAGAAAACAATAAATAAACCCAATAAAAGAACAAAGACGGACGGTCCCCACCATCATGACCAACAGGCATAAATAGGAAGAGAGATTATTGAGCAGACGGTCGCCACCTTCATATAATTTGGAATGGAGGTAGTATATGATTTGATATGATTAATATGAATTAGACAAGTCATTCATTTTGTTGAGCATCTTGGAGACTTCAAATGAAAAGAACTCAAAACTACAAAGTTGCAGATCTTATCGCGATCAGAAGTTTGCATATAAAATTCTCTTCATTTAATTCTGCACAAAAAATTAATATGTCTTAGAAAAATCATATCACTGCTTGGTTCGCGGTGGTTGATCCCTGGGTCATCAACATTATACCGAAAGTTGTACCTACTAAAACTTAGGAGCAGTTATGTCACAGCCATGACAGGGAGGGCGGCATCGACACGGGCGGCGGCGACCACGGGGCGGCACTGCCCTATGGGGGCCACGCATGCGGGTGGGGGCGGGGGCGCACAGGGCGGGGCTGGTTCCTAAAAGATTACATCCTGCTTGTTTATATAGCCGTTCTATGAGAATTGTATCTCAAGCAATCTCTAAAGGCTTCCTTGTATTTTCCGAATACCTTTCACAAGCAAACTCTTATTCTTTTCCTAACAGATTGGAATACTTATTCCCCTGGCGTGCCCCCCCCCCACATGGGCTGGCCTAGTTGACTCGGCCGCTTTGCCTCCCTCTAGGCTGGACCGATCCTGTGTTATGACAAGTTACCTCATTCAAAATTTCTATCATATAGTCGTAGTGCCTCATAGTATTTTTTTCTCGTTTTGGAATAGATTATAGGTGAAGTGTCTATCATAGCCGATCAGAAAAAAGTGCATTGTTGATACTCAGCACGGTGTGTCGTGTGTGTGCAGACCTGTTTTTGGAACATGCATGATTCCAATTCATGGCAGGTATCTAACAAGATAGGTAAAAAGTGGTTGTCATGTCAGACTCAGAAGTTCAAGATTCCAAGACAGAGGAAGAAAACAATAAATGGAATAATTATTAGTCCCAATTAGTGTTAGACCCTGTTTGGTTCCCAGGGACTAATTTTTAGTCCCAATTAGTCCCTAATTTACCTAACACCAAGACTAATGGACTACTCCCTCTGTCCCAAAATAAAAGACCTTCACGCTTTCCGAGAAGTCAACATTTTCAAAATGCCGGCAATTTTATATTAAAATACATAAATATTTATGTTAAGTAATTATTTGAAGATTTAAATGTTGCACGTATTTTCTACAAACTTAGTCCAAGTTGAGAAAGTTTGACCGCACGCTTCCCATAGCGTCATTTATTTTTGGGATGGAGGGAGTAATTATTAGTCCCAACTAGTCCCTAGTCCATTAGCCCCTCCCGAGGGTCTAATTGGGACTAGTTTGTGCTCTTGTCGTCGTTAGCTCATTTGTGCATGCACTAGTCATTCGTCAGTCATCAGCTCTAGTCCCTCATTAGTCCTTTGAACCAAACACCTTTAGGAACTAATAATTAGTCCCTAATTAGTCCTTAACTAGTCCCTAGTCCATTAAACCAAACAGGCCCTTAATCCTGATAATGATGATGTAGAGAACTAGTTGGAAGTTAGAGATGATGAGAAGTGGCAGGAGATTTCGAGTTTGAAATAAGCCATGGAGTGCAGGAACGGCAGTTGGCGGTGACCGCGCCCACGACGTCGTCGGTTTCGGAAGACTGCATTTCGGAGCGTCTTGTATTCAGTTTAAATTTGAATTTCGTATTTATGTGCTGTGTGAGTTAGCTACTGGTATTTGTAGCCTGATGTAAGAGGTCTCGGTAGAGCCTCGATTATCTTGAAACCTTGTCTAAACTCGCAGTTGTCGAGAGCGAAAAGGGGCGTTGTCACCGCGTCGTCATGGCGGTGGTTGTCGTAGAGTTCTTGCGCGTTCTTGCTTGTTCTTGATTTGATCTTGTTCTGCGGTCATTGTTGGGTGTAGCCACTGTCATACTAGTGTGTTTCTGATCGATTCTAGCCAATATTCTCAGCCCAGGACTAAAGATTTAGTCCCGGTGGACGGCTACTACCAGGACTAAAGGTTCCCTCCTGCCGGACTCACCGTTGCGCAGGGAACTCTAGTCCCGGTTGTAGTGCCCACGGGACTAATATATTCTCTAATCCGGACGTAAAAAGTATCGAGACTAAACCCACAAATTAGAGGGCGACTAAAGTTCGTTTCACTACTAGTGCACAATCATGTCTTTTTTGTTTTAATAATGAAATGGTGCAGTTAATTCCTAATACTGGGGACAATGAGCGTGATGTTTCTTGTTACTCTATGGTTCATATCGTGCAATCATATAGTGTTTATTATGCCAATATGAATGGCCTATGGTTGGTATGGTGCAATCATGATCAATGAATTATCGTGATGTATGTGAACCATTACTGCTTCACATAGTGACATAATAAACACTGACATCATACACAATAATAATAATAATCAATGAGGTACGTCGACCACACGTCATATATATATAACTGCCCACACTTTGAAATAGAGCATTTTACTTCTGAGCCATTATAAAAGATCACAATTCATTTGTGTAACTAAAACTACTCCATCCATTCTAAATTATAAGACTTTCTACCTTTTCTAGATACATTATCTTTACTATACGTCTAGTTAAGTAAAGGAATTGTATCTAGAAAATCCAGAAAGTCATATAATTTGGAACGGAGTTAGTATATGATTTGATATGATTAATATGAATTACACAAGTCATTCATTTTGTTGAGCATCTTGGAGACTTCAGATGAAAAAGAACTCTAAACTCCAAAGTTGCAGATCTTATCGAGATCAGAAGTTTGCATATAAAAATTCTCTTGATTTAATTCTGCGCAAAAAATTAATGTCTACGAAAAATCTATCACTGCTTGGTTCGCGGTGGCTGATCCTGGATTCGTCAACATCGTACTGAAAGTTGTAATTACTAAAACTTAAGAGCAGCTACCTAGTGCCCTAGTACCTCATAGTGTTTTTTTTTTTTTTTCTCATTTTGGAATTGAATAGGTTAAGTATCTATCATAGCCGATCGGAAAAAAAGTGCTTTGTTGATAATCAGCACGGTGTGTCATGTGTGTGCGGACCTGTTTTTGGAACATGCATGATTCCAAGTAATGGCAGGTAGTATCTAACAAAGTAGGTAAAAAGTGGTTGTCCCGTCGACAACGAGTCGCCTTGTGGTGACTTCGTGAACTTAAAGATTTGTCGGCTCAGTCCTTTAAAGATGCTCACCAGTGTAGGGGTTTGCGTGCGCGTGTATTCATAGGGATGAGTGTGCGTGTATGTTGAGCGTCTACGTTGTACTGTGTAATCTCGAAAAAAAATGGCTCTCATGTTAGACTCGGAAATTCAAGACTCCAAGAGAAGAAAACAATAAACAAACCCAATCAAAGAACAAATACAACCTACTAGACGGTCGCCACCATCATGTCCAACGGGCATAAATAGGAAGAGAGATTATTGAGCAGACACAAATTATACATACAAAGTAGGCCGGTATAGCTCCAATGGAGAAGGTGCTCTTGGCCGTGGCCGTGGTGGTGGTACCCGTCATCCGCTTGAAGTTCATCAAATGTTTGCTCGTCACCAAGCAAAAAAGCTAAGCTGCCCCCAGGGCCATGGACGTTGCTGTTGATTGGCAGCATGCACCACTTCGTCAACAATCCATGGCCGCACCGTGTGTCATGTGTTTTGTTGATACTCAGCACGGTGTGTCATGTGTGTGTGCAGACCTGTTTTTGGAACGTGCATGATTCCAATTCATGGCAGGTATCTAACAAGATAGGTAAAAAGTGGTTGTCATGTCAGACTCAGAAGTTCAAGATTCCAAGACAGAGGAAAAAAACAATAAATGGCCCTGTGACAGACCTATTCTCTGTTAGTGTTAGGTCCTGTTTGGTTCCCCGGGATTAGGGACTAGAAACTAATTTTTAGTCTCAATTAGTCCATAATTTACCAAACACCAAGACTAATGGACTAATATTAGTCCCAACTAGTCCCTAGTTCATTAGCCCCTCACGAGAGTCTAATTGGGACTAGTTTGTGCTCTTGTCGAGTCTTCACTCATTTGTGCATGCACTAGTCGGTCGTCGGTCATCAGCTCTAGTCCCTCATTAGTCCTTTGAACCAAACACCTTTAGGAACTAATAATTAGTCCTTAATTAGTCCCTAACTAGTCCCCAGTCCCTAGTTTGTGGAACCAAACAGGCCTTTAATCGATAATGATGACGTAGAGAACTAGTTGGAAGTTGGAGGTGATAAGAAGTGGCCGGAGATTTCGAGTTTGAAACAAGCCATGGAGTGCGGGAACGGCAGTTAGCGGTGACCGTGCCCACGATGTCGTCGGTTTCTAAAGGCTGCATTTCAAAGCGTCTTGTATCCAGTTTAAATTTGAATTTCGTATTTATGCTTTGTGTGAGTTAGGGCATGTTTGGATGGAGGGACTAGAGACTAGAGACTAATAGGGACTAAAAATTAGACCCTAGCGCCTTCCAAGAGTCTAGTAAAATTGGGACTAATTGAGACTAAAAATTAGTCCCTAGTCCTTATTTTTGGTTATTTAGGGACTAAATAGGACTAAAAATTAATCCCTAGTCTCTAGTCTCATGGGAACCAAACAGGCCCTTAGCTACTGGTATTTGCAGCCTGATATAAGAGGTCTTGGGTAGAGCCTCAATTATCTTGTAACCTTATCTATACTCGCAGTTGTCGAGAGCGAAAAGGGGCGCTATCACCCTATCGCCGTAGAGTTCTTGCGTGTTCTTGCTTGTTCTTGGTTTGTTCTTGATCTGAGGTCATTGTTAGGTGTAGCCACTATCATACTCATGTGTTTGTGATCGATTCTAGCCAACATTTGGTATCGGAGCTGGTCAAACACATGAGATCCACATAGTGTACATCCATGGAGCTGATGGTTGCTGGTGGTGATCGGGGAGGCGCCGACGGACGGGGACATCATGAGCTATTCCAAACGCTGATGACGAAGAACTACACCAGCTAGAGTATCTAGGTCTAGACGATCATGGAGGAGCAGAAGTGGTGGGAGGTGGTGGAACCGCCGGAGGGACAGGCGGTTGGTGCACCGACGAAGGCGGCAACAGACAAGGATAGAATGGTGCGGGCACATCTGTTCCAGTGTCTGTCCAACAATCTTTTGATGCAAGCAGCGAAGAAGAAGACAGGGTGAGACGTCTCGGAGTCTCTCAAGGCGAGGTTTGTGGGAGCCAAGTGGGTGAGAGAGCACGGTTGCAGACTTTGCAGTCAGAGTTTGATGGTCTGAAGATGAAGGAAGACGAGTCTGTCAATGGGTTTGCTGGGAAACTAACGACGATGTCAGTGCGGTTCAGCAACTTGGGCGGAACGTTGGAGGATTCGGCGATGGTGAAGATGTTCGACGCCATGCCTAAACGATTCATTAACGTCGTGGCCTGGATTGAATAGATCAAGGACCTGAAGACGCTGGTCTTCGATGATGCCGTGGGCCGATTGAAGTCGGATGAGGAACGGACCGGGAAGGCGTGTCGCGGCAGCTGTCAGCTACTCCTCACTTAGGCGAGTGGGAGTCACGTTAGAGGACGTTGGGCCGTGAGAGTTCTTATGGCAGCAAGCAACAAGACGGTGGTGGACGTGGCTGAGGAATGGCTCGTAGTGGCGGCTGGGGTGGTCGTGGTGGACGCGGTGATGCGGGGAGGGAGAATCTTTGGAAGATGTGACAAGAGTCACATCAAGTGTTTCAAGTGCCAGGAGAATGGTCACTACACCAATCGGTGTCCTGGAAGAAAGAAGGAGGAGGAAGCACATCACGCAAGGGCAGAGATGGAGGCGGCAGTGCTGCTTGCGGAAACAATGGGAATATTGAAACGCTTGAGTAAGCGCCCTCAATGAGCCTCCACATACGGAGGTGAGTCTTGAGGAGCCGAAAGCTGCGCCGTCGGCGAGGGAAGGTTGTGAACAATGTATGGCACACAACGAGCCAACAATCACATTAAAAGCATCTAGGCCCCTAGAGTGGGTGATTGATGACAATATAAATTACCATGACTAACATGTGTTTTTTGCGAAACGAGGGAAAGTTAGGTCATGGTAATAACGGTCTCGGGAATGTGTAATGTATGCCCTCTATCGATGGAAATCATTTCGGTTTTCAAATGACGGACGACAAGGTTAAGGACAGTTAGTTCCGATTCTCGATGGAGCTGAGTGACATCGGATTAGTCATAGGACTTTGTTTTTCACTTTTGGCCGTACTATTAAGGGGTACGAATGGGTAGCTTGACCTAGGTAAGTCTAGTGATGAGATGTGGTGCACACTTGGTAATTCTAGCACTAGGTAGCTTGAAAATGTCCCCGAGAAAGATTGGAGTTGAAACCGTTCACAAAAAGATTGGATTTGAGGTGAATTGGGCTTCAATACACAGCGCGGACACTGGGCGTGAGGCGCTGGGCGCGTGAGGCGCCTGGCGCGTGAGGCGCCGTTGAGTTGCGTCTGCAGGGCTTTGCACTACGCCGCACACACGCTTGGCGCGCCAGGCGCTGCGTCATACGCAGTCCAGAGACCATGTTGGTCGGGCTGACTGCCTGGCGCGTCCGACGCCATTCAACAGCTCGGCTGAAATTTGAATTTTGTATAGCACCTGGCGTGCCAGGCGCAAGCCATTGGCGCGTCCGGCGCTGAGCAAATTCAACTGGAAAATTGCCAACGGTTGGATTTCAAGCCTTGGGCTATATATACTTGGTTGGCTCATCCATACTGTCTAACTTACTCATTTGTTCAGCTGAAGAAACACTTTGAGAGTTGAAGGGAGTGCAAGAGCCTATTGAGGTGTTCATATGCAAGATTAAGGACCTCTTTAGTGTTTTGAGAGATTCAAGTGTGCATCCACTCTTCTCATTAGGCTTGTAGAGGTCAAGTGAGAGTTTGTGCTTGTTACTCTTGGTGATCGCCATCACCTAGACGGCTTGGTGGCGTTCCATGGCTTGAAGATCACTAGTGGAGCTTGTCGGTGACTCAAAGCGAGCTTGTGAGCAGTTTTGGGCGATTCACCGTGATGAAGTGTCGAAGAATCAGCCTATAGAGAGCACTTAGTTCTTACGAGGCATAAGCGGGAGCAATACTCTTGCGAGAGTGCTCCAACAAGGACTAGGGGGGTGTGGCGACACCTCGATACCTCGGGAAAACATCGTCGTGTTCCTTCCTCTCTTTACTTTTGCATTTACATTCCGCAATTCTATTTCATGTCTTTACATTCTTATAATTGCCATGCTAGAGTAGGATTGGAACCTAGGGAGCAAAACTTTGTGCGGTATTTGCTAGAAACACGCTTAGGCACAAGAGGGTGAATATGGGCTAGTAGGTTGTTTATTTGAGTTTAAATTTTAGATTAGCCCAATTCACTTTGCCCCACTTGGGCATCTTGATCCTTTCACACATGACAAAATTTTAGATTAACCCAATTCATCGTGCCTCACGGGCATCTTGATCCTTTCACACATCACCGGGGATAGCCACAAATTCAGAAAATAGAGGTCATCGGTCTGCGGAAAGGTATGTTTCGGTGATGGTTCCACAGATTGAGATAGAGGGAAAGGGGACAATATTGTTCAAAGGTAGAATTGATGATCAATGGTTGCTTAAAGATGTCTATTTCATTCCTAAGTTGAAGAGTAACCAGTTGGTTTGGGTCAACTTACTTTGAAATTGGACATAGAGTGGTGATGGATGATAATTACATTTAGGTGTTAGAGAAAAATCCGTTGAAGTTGATCATAAAAGTTCAGATGGCTAGTAACAAGTTGTACAAAATTGATATGATGACAGTCCAACCAACTTGCATGTTAAGTAGCTTAGAAGATGATGCTTGGTTATGGCATGGTCGTTCGGGACATGTTAATTTTCAAGCATTAAAGCAAATTGTTGATAAGGAGATGGTGGGTGTGTACCTTTGGTTCAGCATCGATCAAGTTTGTCGAGGATTGTCTTGTGGCTAAATAGACAAGAAAACCCTTTCCTAAGTCTGTGTTGTGGAAGGCGGATGAGCCACTTCAGCTAGTACATGTTGATTTTTGTGGTCCAATTAATCCAACTACTTTGTCATGCAATAAGTATTTTATGTTGTTAGTAGATGACTGCACTAGATGGACAACGGTGTACATGCTGAAAACCAAAGATCAAGTTGTTGATGCTTTTGTAAAATTGAGCTCAAGCTGAAAATAGTATTGGGTATCGAGATAAAGACTCTTAGGTCGGATAGGGGTGGAGAATTTCTTGCAAGCTCATTTCGGGGTGGATGTGAGAAGCGGGGATTCCACATCAGTTTACAACACCATTCATATCACAGTAAAATGGTGTTGTAGAAAGGAAAATATAGGTCTATAATGGAGATGGCCAGATCTCTGTTGAAGAGCATGGAGGTTTTAGGGATTTCTTTGGGCAGAAGCAATAAGCATGTTGTTTTTCTTTTGAATAGGTTGCCAAATAAATCCATGCAATATAGAACACCCTATGAAGGATGGAAAGGTAGAAGACCCCATCTTGGACATTTGAGGATTTTTGGATGCACTCGACATGTGAAGGTTGTGGGTACACACCTTGATAAGCTTGATGACACGAGTGTGCCAATGGCATATTTTGTCATAGAAGAAGGCAACAAGGCTCACAAGATGTACAATCCAAGAACCAACAAGATTATGGTTAGCAGGGATGTGTTTGAGGAGTCTGTCAAGGTGAGATGGGAAGCTACAGAAAATGGTGATTTTTCAGAAAACAGAGATGAGAGTGACGGTGATTTCTTCTCAGGTACATATGGACAATTTGGATAGTCGGCTTGACAACGGGAGTGACCCTCGGGAATGTCGGGGACGAGGGGAGCAAGTAGTGTAGCAGATCGGTGGAGGGAGTCATGGTTCAAAGTTGCCGGTTGACAGGCAGCACAATGCTGACAAAAATCCGACAACAGGAACTGAACCAGTCACACCAGAGAATTCACCATAGTTGTCAGGTTGGGACTTTGATCATATGGATGTAGATGACACTATTGATCATGACAGTGGTCTAATCAGGTTCAGAAACCTAAATGAGGTTTGTGAAGACTCAGTGGAGGTTGAGTTGATGGAGGAAAATGTTGAAGCTCTATTGTCGAGAGATAGAAGAACCCACCTATTTTGGAGAAGTTGTAGAGAATCAGGATTGGGTAGATGCTATGGACCAGGAAATGTAGTATATTGAGAAAAACAAAACTGACAAATGGCTAAGTTGCGAAGTGGAAAGAAAACCATTGGTTTGAAGTGGGTATATTTAAGCTGAAAAAGAAATTCGAGGAGAAGTGGTCAAACACAAAGCAAGGCTGGTTGCTAAGGGATATGTGTAGAAAGAAGGAGTTGACTATGAAGATGATTTTGTACCTGTGGCCAAGTTAGATACGGTTAGATTTCTCTGGCATTAATTAGCAGACTAACCAATGTTGGAAGCTTCATCATTTAGATGTGAAATCAACTTTCTTGCATGGTCGGTTGGTGGAAGAAGTTTTGTTTCACAGAAGGGTATGTAGTGAAAGGAAAAGACCAGTGTGTACTCAAACTGAGTAAGGCTCTTTATGGATTTAAACAGGGCACCAAGGGCTTGGAATGTCGGATAGACAAGAGCCTTAAGAAACTAAATTTCAAGAGAAGCTTAACTGAACAAGTAGTCTATACAAGGGGTCATGGTGAAGATGAAGTCATTCTTGGGGTGTATGTGGATGATCTGATCATAACTGGGGGTATACTAGAGAATGTTAGTTTGTTCAAGAAACAAATGATGACTGAATTTGAGATGACTGACCTTGGACTCTTGTCCTATTATCTTGGGATAGAAGTGGATCAGAAGGAAGAATTTCTCACTGTAAACAGACAGGCCATGCAAAGAAGGTTCTTGAGCAGTTCGGTATGGCTGAATGCAATCCAACTAAAATTCCTATGGAACCTAGAAACAAGATTGATACAGACAAGGGAGTGAAAATGGTAGATGCAATTGAGTACCGGAAGGTGATAGGTTGTCTTAGGTACTTTTTGCACACCAGACCTCACTTGTCTTATCTAGTTGGCTTAGCAAGCAGGTATATGGAGAGACCTACAGTAATGCACACAAACGCAGTCAAACAGATCCTGAGGTATCTCAAGGGAACATTTGAGTTTGGACTGGTGTATGTCAAGGAGGTAGCACTGGTGAGTTGGTGGGATACACTGACGGTTACCATGCTGCAAATATGGTGAAGAGGAAGAGCACCGGGTGGGATGGCTTTTTACTTGGGGGATAATCTCATTAGTTGGTGCTCACAGAAACAAAAGACAGTTGCATTATCCTCTTGTGAATCTGAGTTCATGGCAGCCACAATAGCAGCTTGGCAGGCATTGAGGTTGAGGAATTTGAAGACTGAGATCACAAAGGAGAAGCCAAGGGCTGTACCTCTCTATGTCGACAACAATTCAACAAGGGCTCTTATGAAAAATCTTGTGTTTCATGGAAGGAGTAAGCACATTGATATTAAATATCATTTCATTCGAGAGTGTGTTGAAAATGGTCGGATAGATGTGAGGAGGATCAACACTGATGAGTAGAAAGCAGATGCATTGACCAAGGCATTGCCAGCAAGGAAACTGATGGTGATGAGGCACCTTCTCAGTGTCAGAGACATTGGTGGTTGTCAGGCTTAAGGGGGAGAATGTTAGTGTTAATCCTGACAATGATGACGTGGAGAACCGGTTGGAAGTTAGAGATGATGAGAGGTGGTGGGAGATTTCGAGTTTGAAACAAGCCATGGAGTGCAAGAACGGTAGTTGGCGGTGACCGCGCCCACGACGTCATCGGTTTCGGAAGACTGCATTTTGGAGCGTATTGTATCCAGTTTAAATTTGAATTTCGTATTTATGATGTGTGAGTTAGCTACTGGTATTTGTAGTCTGATGTAAGAGGTCTCGGGTAGAGCCTTAGTTATCTTGTAACCTTGTCTAAACTCGCAGTTGTCGAGAGCGAAAAGGGGCGTTGTCACCGCGTCGTCCTGGCGGTGGTTGCCGTAGAGTTCATGCGCGTTCTTGCTTGTTCTTGATTTGATCTTGATCTGTGGTCATTGTTAGGTGTAGCCACTGTCATACTCGTGTGTTTGTGATCGATTCTAGGCAACATTCTCAGGCCAGGACTAAAGACTTAGTCCCGGTGGACGGCTCCTACCAGGACTAAAGGTTCCCTCCTGCCAGACACACACCGTTGCGCGGGAACTCTAGTCCCGGTTGGTAGTGCCCACCGGGACTAATATATTCTCTAATCCCGGACGTAAAAGTATCGAGACTAAATCCACAAACTAGAGGGCGACTAAAGTTCGTTTCACTACTAGTGCACAATCATGTCGTTGTTTTTAACAATGAAATGGTGCAGTTAATTCCTAATACTGGGGACAATGAGCGTGATGTTTCTTATTACTCTATGGTTCATATCGTGCAATCATATAGTGTTTATTATGCCAACATGAATGGCCTATGGTTGGTATGGTGCAATCATGATCAATGAATTATCGTGATGTATGTGAACCATTACTGCTTCACATACTGACATCATACACAATAATAATAATCAATGAGGTACGTCGACCACATGTCATATATATATATATATATAACTGCCCACACTTTAAAGTAGAGCATTTTACTTCGGAGCCATTATAAAAGATCCCAATTCATTTGTGTAACTAAAACTACTCCATCCATTCTAAATTATAAGACTTTCTAACTTTTCTAGATACATTTTCTTTACTATACGTCTAGTTAAGTAAAAGGAAATGTATCTAGAAAAAATCGAAAGGTCATATAATTTGGAATGGAGGTAGTGTATGATTTGATATGATTAATATGAATTACACAAGTCATTTATTTTGTTGAGCATCTTGGAGACATCAGATGAAAAGAACTCAAAAACTACAAAGTTGCAGATCTTATCGAGATCAGAAGTTTGCATATAAAAATTCTCTTGATTTAATTCTGCGCAAAAAATTAATATGTCTACGAAAAATCTATCACTGCTTGGTTCGCGGTGGCTGATCCCTGGGTCGTCAACATCATACTGAAAGTTGTAATTACTAAAACTTAAGAGCAGCTACCTAGTGCCCTAGTACCTCATAGTGTTTTTTTTTTCCTCATTTTGGAATTGAATAGGTTAAGTATCTATGATAGCCGATCGGAAAAAAAAAGTGCTTTGTTGATAATCAGCACGGTGTGTCATGTGTGTGCGGACCTGTTTTGGAACATTCATGATTCCAAGTTATGGCAGGTAGTATCTAACAAAGTAGGTAAAAGTCGCTGTCATGTCAGACTCGGAAGTTTAAGATTCCAAGACAGACGAAGAAAACAATAAATAAACCCAATCAAAGAACAAAGACAACCTACTAGATGGTCGCCACAATCATATCCAACGGCCATAAATAGGAAGAGATTATTGAGCAGACCCATGCAAGTTACATACAAAGTAGGCCGGTATAGCCCCAATGGAGAAGGTGCTCATGGCCGTGGCCGTGGTGGTGGTAACCGTCATCCTCTTGAAGCTCATCAAGTGTTTGCTCGTCACCAAGCAAAAAAAGCTTAAGCTGCCCCCAGGGCCATGGACGTTGCCGTTGATTGGCAGCATGCACCACTTCGTCGGCAACGCATTGCCGCACCGGGCAATGTGCGACCTCGCGCGCAAGCACGGCCCGGTCATGATGCTGTGGCTGGGCGAGGTGCCCGCAGTGGTGGTGTCATCGGCGGAGGCTGCGGAGGCCATCACCAAGACGCACGAGGTCACATTCTCTGACCGTTACGTGAACAGCACCACCCGCGTAATCAGCTTCGACGCCATAGGACTGATGTTCAGGACCTACGGCGAGCATTGGCGTCAGCTCCGCAAGCTCTGCGTGCAAGAGCTGCTGAGCACCGCCCGTGTGCAGTCGTTCCAGCGCATCCGCGAGGAGGAGGTTGCGCTGTTTATGCAGAAGCTCGCCATATCGGCTGCTGCCGGCACTGCCATCGACCTGTCCAAGATGTTCTCCAGTTTTATCAACCACACCTTCGTTAGGGGAGTCCATAGGGAGCCGGAACAAGTATCAGGACGAGTACCTGGATGCCTTGCGCACTACGGTCGGATGTTCACAGAACTAAGCATAGTTAACATCTTCCCGTCATCTAGGCTGTTGCAGAATCTTAGCAGGACGCCACGCAGGGCCAAGGCGTGCCGCAACCGGATGGCGCACATCGTTGGCCAGATCATCCGCGAGACCAAGGAAGCCATGGAACGGGGTGACCTGACTTCGAACGAGAGCTTTATTTCTGTCCTGCTGAGGCTGCAGAAAGAGGCCAGCTTGCCCATCGAGCTCACCGACGACATTGTCCTGGCGCTCATGCTTGTAAGTCGCGCATTCCAAATTTCCCATCACTACGACTGCTTCATATATGTATGATTGATTCCTCTTCTATTTGTTATGCTAGGACATGTTCGGCGCAGGCAGCGAGTCCTCATCTTCCATGTTGACCTGGTGCATGACAGAGCTAATCCGGCACCCGGTTTTACGATGGCCCGAGCCCAGGCCGAGGTCCGGGAGGCCCTCAAGGGGAAGACCACTGCCATGATCACCGAGGACGATCTCGCCAAGGCAAACCTTAGCTACCTCAAGTGTGTTGTGAAGGAAGTTCTCAGGTTGCACAGCCCAGGGGTCGTGAACCGCAAATGTCGTGAGACATGCCAGGTCATGGGCTACGACATTCCTAAGGGAACATCTGTGTACATCACCGTTTGGGCAATTTGCAGGGACCCCAAGTACTGGGGAGATGATGCTGAGGAATTCAAGCCAGAGCGGTTTGAGAACACCAACCTAGACTACAAAGGGAGAAACTATGAGTATCTCCCATTCGGGTCTGGCCGCCGAATGTGCCCAGGAGCAAACCTTGGAGTGGCTAATATGGAGCTCTTATTGGCCAGCCTTCTGTACTACTTCGACTGGAAGCTACCGAGTGGAGTGGAGCCTAAGGATGTTGACGTCAGCGAGGTTACAGGACTGGTTATAAGGAAGAAGGAAAGCCTGCTTTTGCACCCTGTTAACCGCTTATTTGCTCAGGTTAATATTCCAAATTAACGCCAATGGAATCAAATATACAAGGGATCTGAGCTAGAATTTTTGTATACCTAAACACTCCCTTATATATATTCCACAATATGGGAAGTCATTCCAGTCAAGACTTGTAATACAATATGGGAAGTCAATCCAACTAGTCTTGTAATAAGGAACGTGTTGGTCGCGTAAGTCTAGGCTTACTGGGACCTTTGGTTGTATCTTTCTCTTCTTAAAAACAAACATGCTTAGGCATGATGTCGGAACAAAAAATCCAAGCAGTTTGACAACATTTGTTCTAGTGTGGGAAAACCAGTACAACGGAGGGAGGAAGATGGATTAAAGGAAGAAGATACAATCTAGCCGAAGCTAGCCTCGAGCAATCGCTAGCCTCAGGCCGAGCAGAGCTTGTCGCCGCCAGTTCAGGTTCTGGTCCTTCGACGCCTCTTCTGTTGACAGAGCTCCTGTATTTGTGCTATTCTGTGCCTCTCGTAGTTGGCCGCTGTGGACCGATGCAAGGTTATGTCCAGCCCACTCGTCTCTTGTTTGGCCCAATCTGCAATATACTAACCCCCTCCTTGAAATACGACTTGTCCCCAAGCCGTTCTTGCACATGTATCACCAAGAATAGGTCCACGGCTTGGCAGTTGTTAGGTAGTCCACCAGGATCCCAGGGCCTCAGCCTCGAGAATGAATTCAATAGAATGGTAGGTTCCCACGTATGTACCTTGTACTGAGTACATTTGGCGAGAAGCTGTAAGGTGATCATCCTTCCAAGTGCAAATCGTGCAGGCCATACTTGTGACTGATACAAATTTTGTCCCCAAGCCATTTCTCTGTCCAGCACAAGCGGCACCCAAACAACAATAGCAACGGTAGCCTTGACCAGCCGAACTTGGAGCTGTTATAAACAGTGCCAACTGCATGTGGATTGAACCCAGTTGTCTCAGATGCTAAATATGACATGTGACCCATTAGAATTGATAACTCATCGGTGCCCCAAACCCTCTCACACTCCAGGCATTTCCAATCAAAACACCTCTCCATGAGCTTGCTTACTGGTTGAGAAAGGAGGCAGTTGAAACATAAAAGTAGGAGCATCATCTAGAGTTGGGTGGTGGCCATGGAATCTTGAGCAACATACAAGGCAATTGTCCTTCTAAATATTCAGTCATGGATTTTTCTAGTTCTAGATCTTTCTTCCTGTGGTAATGAACATTTTCTTTCCTTGGTGCACTACTAGCCACCTTCAGAAGCAATCCATCAAGCCCATGCAGAGAATATGTGCTGATGTCCATTAATTTGCTGTCCAGCAAGCTGTCAGCAATTGCCTCTCCGGGGACAACTATTCCAGCGTGCTGCACCAAGCCTTTGCAACTTCAACAGGAAACCAGCATGTCAATGCATCGAAGATTTGATGTGCACCATATGACTCACATTCAATTTTGTCCAGGTCAACATTCACCCAAGGAAGTTGAGGTGACCATGGTTGTAACTGAGCAGAACCGGCTATGAAGAGCAGCTGTGATATTGTTGGTCATGGAACATGCCACTCCATGTAATCACTGAAGCAATCACAATATTTAGTGTGATAACTAAATATATCAGGTCCTTTGTTAACAGCAGCCTTGAGAAAACCACATGGCAATAAAAGTTCTGCAATCTCAGCTGAAAACATGATGCTAGGATCAAAGGTGGGTGTATAGCTGTTATCCATGCAAGACATACAGCTAGAATTTGATATATCTGGTGGGCGCAAAAGTGACAGTAGAGAGGCCAAAAGAACCCAAGTCCTGAACACTCTTGCAATTACCAATGGAGGCCATGGCAGTGGTCTGATTGACTGAATATGGACAGCAAACATGAAGCAGTGCCTCTCAACCATGGCAGCATGACAGTTGATGATGTCTTGTGTTGTAGTAGGCATGGTATAGGCTTGATGCAGGCCTATGTCACAGTTGAGTAATTGATGCAAGCCTGAATCACCATGTGGCACCATTCGACTCTTGAAGAAGACTGGTTCAAGCACAAACTGAATACAGCAATCACCTGTCTTCCTTCCCTTGTTGCAGTCCAGCCTAAGAACAGAAGGAGCATAACCAACTTCAGTGTAAGAGCTGTAACTGAAAGATGGCCACGGTGTTGGTCGTAGCTTGATGCCTTTATCAACAATCCCCACTTCTAGTGATAGTAGCAATTGCTTCGTCATGATCCTTGGTGGAACAGTATCAGGTACATCACAAGCCACAATCCAGTGCCTCAGCCTTAGTGAGCTGTAGTTGGCATTCCATCATATAAGCTGCAGGCGCCATCACGTTAGACTCAGATGCAAGCATCATGAACAAAGGCACTGCCGCTGCGCGGTGTCTGGCAGCAAGGTGGTCAACGTCCCTGTGGTTCGTGCCGAACAGGATGCAGATGGGCGTGTCAGGGAGAGCGCGGTAGATGTATAGGAGAGCTCAGAGGGCATTACCGAGGACTTGTTCACAGACTCTGCAACATGGACGCCCTGGTAGTGGCCAGGCGTCGAACACTTGGTGCGCGAGGTGTCAAGGAGCTTGGTGACGCCAGACTCGATGTCGATATGAGTGGAGCTTGGGGAAGGAATGGGTGAGGCCGAGGCGACCTTGACCAGATTGCTGGTGGTGGGGATCGCGACTCCGTGCTTGCAGTCGTCGTCGGAGTTGGTGATGACGAGAGAGCTGCAGGAGACGTTGGTGGGCGCTGATCTGGGAACGAGCGAGGTGGCAGTAGGCTCGACCTCTGTTCCCAAGTCGATGGCGAGGAGGGAGTACTCGGAGGCCTTGACGTGCGTGGATCTCGGCGAGGCGGAGCATGGGAAGGAGGAGCCAGCACCGGTGGTGATGTCGACCTCGAGTTTGCGGTAGTCGAAGTCGGCGACGGGAACGAAATGGGGACGTCCTGAGACGCTGATGGTGCGGCCGCTGCTGTCGTGGAGTTCACGACCTCGGTCTCGCGCTCGTCGGAGTTGGCGGTGAGCGTGGAGGCGGTTGCTGCAGAGGTCGGTGTAGACTTGCCGCAGAGGTCCTGTCGCAGAATACCGAGCACATCCGTAGATTCTGTATGCAGCGATACCCATCTGCCCGAGCTCCACAACCGTACGCAGTGATACCCGCATCGACTTCCCCGAGCCAGACGCAGTGGCGGCGGCACGGCGGCGGCTCGTACCCAGCACAGGCCCTCCTGCTCCAGGGCAGGGAGGACGACCACGCGACTACAGGGGAGGCGGCGCGGGTGCGGGAGGCGGCGCGGCTACAAGGAGGCTGTGCTGCGGCGTGGAGGCTGTGCGGGCGGTGCGGCTGCGCGGGAGGCTGTGTGGCGGCGCAGTTATGGGGAGGCCACCGCAGGGTGATCCTCGAAGTTCGTAAGGATTCCCCGTTTCTTCAAGTGCTCCTCCACCCTACGCTACCTCCACTACCGATTGAGCTCCGAATCGTTGGAGTTCGTCCACTTCTCTGCCACGCCTCTCCGATCCATCTACTTACCGCTACGACTACAAAGGAAATCGAGATAAATCCACGTACCACCGGTCTATTGAATCATCTTTTCAGTTCCTGTTTGATTTATGGGAATCGATTTGATCTATGTGAATACACTGTACTAATTATGATGCTGATATATGTGATCGATTTGTTCAGTTTTAATTGAGCAATACATTAAACATCACTGTGTTACACCTACCTTCCTTTTGGAATGAATAAGCTGTAGAGACATATTTGAATCTGATGATTCAAGTCGGTCCAAATCCTCGCCCAACCTCCCACACCCCCGCCGCCTACCCTCCATCCTCGTCCGCCTCCTTTTTCTCGCGCTGCTGTCCGCCCGTTTCTTTCCTCTCCGCCAGGTCTGCCACCTCACTGCACCCCTTCTCTCGCCCGCGCAAGTCTCGCTCCTCTGGTCCCATTCATCGCTAGCAACCTAGCTGGGCCTCTATTTCGCTAGCTATGGATCCTCATCCTCAGCTTCACCACCTCTCAATTTTGCCGCTCCATTCCTTCTTGGCAACGCAGATGTTGTCCCGATCTCGGGCATCGGCTACGGGCCGCCATCGTTGAAGTCTGTTGTCTGCCGCCATTATTGCTATTGCTATTATTTTTGCTGATTCAAGTTGTTGACGCTGGAATCAACCTGTTGGTGGGCACGATGAGCTCCCTGGCATGGAACTGCCAGGGCAGTGGCAGCCATCTTGGTAGTTCCAAAATGCAACACCTTGGTCGACTCATGGCTTCTACAAATGCATAGGTATTTCTTTGAGAGACTAGAAACTCCAAAATAACAAAAATTGCGCTTATTAATCATTTTCCTATTGACCAAGCTCATGTTGTTTCATCCAAAGGTCTGTCGTGTGGGCTTTGGCTGCTCTGGAAAAAGGATACGGATATTGATATAGTTTCCTCCCATCACAACCTTATTTTGGCTCGCTGCACTCACACACAATTTAATATTAAGTTTGGTTTAGTTTGTATGCACGGGACCCCCATCACCGCAACACTGCCATTATCTGGTCTGATGTTCAAATCTTTGTTGAAACATATCCTGATATGCCTATGTTCTGCCTGGGGGACCTTAATAACACTATGAACACTAAGGAAAAATTGGGTCCTAATCGTGCTCATACCAAATGTGGCTTATTTGATTTGGGTTACAATGGATCAGCTTACATTTGGACTGACAAGCGTTTCAATACTAATCCCACTTATGAATGTTTAGACCATTATTTAGCCAATGCAGAATGGTGTACAGGTTTCCCCAACACCATGGTCTACCATCTGCTGATGATGAAGAGCGACCATGCTGCTATTCCTGTAGTTCTAAACTCTTGCAGGAGGTCTACTTCTAAGCATTTCAAGTACAAAAACTTGTGGCTTCAAGGGAGCAAATCCAACTTTCTAAGAAAGTTCCCTAAACTAGGGATTCACCGAGACAAACAAGGGGCAAATGGTTTTGAAAGGGGGGTGAGCTATGTTTTTCTTTTATTTTTTTCTGCCTACTGAATAAAAAAAAGGTTGGATATAGCCCTCTACCATATCTATACAAATGGAATAGTCAATTTATACGAACCGCTAAGTGAAGAGATGGGAATAGAACCAATGACCTCAAGCCTCGTGAGCTACCAAACTGCGTGGTACCGCTTTCAAGCTCACTCAGGAAATAAATCAAATGATTTCAAATGTTAGTGTCTAAAATTCTTGTTTTCTGATTGTAGAAAGCATATAGAAGTTTTATGCAATCACGCATGTTAGTTTGGTATATATCGTATGGCCAACTCGCTACTAGGAGCAAAACATGTCGGGAATGACTAATCTCCCGCCTAAGCCATGCTATGCGAAGCGTGCCGCCCACATGTACACACGCGTGTTAGTTTGGATGGCTGTCAACAAAACCATAACAAGAGAATCACGTTCACGTCGATACTGTGCCGGCAACATCTTTTCCAGTCACATCACAAATGGACAGATCAACAAATAATACAGACCATCTTTCGGCATCGTGCACCTTTCAGCATCGTGTGCCGGCCAGACGGAGACGTCCAACTCTTGTGTCCATGGGGACCGAGCATATATAGACAAACGCCATGCATGTAATCCATGGGCCATGCATCGCTCTATCAGTGGGTGGTGATCTATCACAGCTTGTCTCTGTCTCCGGTTACCATTGCAGCAGGTCCTCTGTTTTACTTCTTGGAGCTAACAATGTGGTACTAACAATTAGCAAATAAAGATTTCCCAAACTATTGGGATGAGGTTTGAATTTTTGTACATATACATGTGCCTTATTTATATACCCAATTTCTAGTATTATTAACCCCATGTCATAACGTTCATAGCTAGGGAATTTTCTGCTACATACAGCGGTGAAGCCAGGGAAAATGGCGGCTGGGGTGCGTACTCACACTACTAAGTGCTAATTTGTAGGGTCCAACAATATAATACCACGCAAAGTATCATGTTCATAATAATAACAAATTAATAATTCATATGTCATTTGGCACTTTGTCCCCTAGGTAATCAGATATTCACCTATTTGTGAGATCATATGAAACCTCATCAAAATTTACCTTATCTCGTGACATCCATGAAGTGTGCCGAATGTACAATTAATGTTTGATGCAGTGTCATCTCTGTCTCTTCTTATTCTTCAAGTGTCTCCTGGATTATTCTCATATTATCACCGGCTGGGGGCACTTTCCTTTTAACACGTCCTTTCAAAGCGATCTGATTGCCTATCAAATTACTAAGTTAGTTTACATAATAATAAAAAAAACTAAAGGAAATAGCTTGTATGTGTACATTGTTAATACTATGTAGATACCTAGCATCTTGATGGAATAAAAGTGAATGCTCTTGACCACTGCTTTAGAAGAGGAATTTATTACAATATGAGATCAACTAAACAATACACCATAGTGAAAACATTCACTGCATAGTGCTCCTTATATCTCTGTTTCTTTTGTATAGTACATCACCAAAAATCATTATGTGTTGCCTTGCAACAGGTGCAAACTGCAGATTTTGTGGAAAGACCTATGCATGTATAGTCGATGAATACGGGCTACCTACAAGACATCCATGATCAAGACGTACGCACCCTTAATGCCTTCTAGTCTGGTGCGCGGTGCATATCGGCATCGGCATCGCCTGCCAAAAATGAACAGTGGTGATGCTGGCCCAAAGCGCTGGATTTTCGTATGCGCCAATGTCTTTCCAATCAGTGGCACAAAACTTGTACGAAAAATAAAGCTTAATTTCCGAAAAGGATGAAAGAACCCAGGCAATTGACAACGACCACGCAGCCACCAACCACGGGCAACTGTTTTGACTGTGTGCTCTGTAAAAGCTTCACGGAAGTCTCTTCTGCACTGCAAACCGTGGATTCCAAAGAGTTATGCAATACTAGCGCGCAACACAATCAAACTGCAGCTCACTTTATTCGTTTGCCTATCATTCTGGTGTAAATTGGATGTCAGGTGGGATAGAACCGAGAGGGAGAGTGTGAAATAAACGAACTCAATTTTGACACCCAATTTTTAAGAAAAAAATAGTTCTAGTGACAATTTATCTTGGCCCATAGCTGAGAAATAGAACCATCATCACTAGCAACAGCTGAATCGATTTTCAGTGACCATCGTAAGAAGCCCCAGGAATACTATGTCTCATGCCTGGGAATCACAAAAAGCAGTAACACGTGAGGTGAACCACCAAACTAAAGCCGCATATGGCTCTGTGAAAGACCTATTCTCAGCCAGGGACTAAAGTTACCTCCTGCTGGACTCACTGTTGTGCAGGGAACTCTAGTCCCAGTTAGTAGTGTCCACCGGGACTAATGTATTCTCTAATTTTGGACGCAAAAAAATACCGAGACAAAACCAAAAATTGGAGGGCGACTAAAGTTCGTTTCTCTACTAGTGCACAATCATGTCTGTTTTTTTTTTTAATAAATGAAATGGTGCAGTTCCTAATCACGTGATGTTTCTTATTACTCTATGGTTCATATGGTGCAATCATGTGATGTTTATTACACCAACATGAATAACCTATGGTTCGTACGGTGCAATCATGATCAATCAATTATAGTGATGTATGTGACCCATTACTGCTTCACATAGTGACATAAAACACTGACATCATACACAACAATAATACTCAATGAGGTACGTCGAGCACAAGTCATATATGTAACTACCCACACTTCAAAATAGAGCATTTTACTTGTGAGCCATTATAAAATAACATAATTCATTTGTGTAAGTAAAAAAATATGATTTGATATGATTAATATGAATTACACAAGTAAGATTTTGTTGAGCATCTTGACGACTTCAAATGAAAAGAACTCAAAACTACAAAGTTGAAGATCTTGTCGAGATCAGAAGTTTGCATATAAAAATTCTCTTCATTTAATTCTTCACAAAAAATGATTTGATATGATTAATGTCTCAGAAAAATCATATCACTGCTTGGTTCGCGGTGGCTGATCCCTGGGTCGTCAACATCATAGTAAAAGTTGTACCTACTAAAACCCAAGAGCTGTCACCTCATTTAAAATTAATTAAGTTCAGAATTGAAATTTCTGTCATACAGCCCCAGTGCCTCATAGTGTTTTTCTCATTTTGGAATAGATTATAGGTGAAGTGTCTGTCATAGCTGATCGCAAAAAGGTGCTTTGTTGATACTCAGCAAGGTGTGTCACGTGTGTGCAGACCTGTTTTTGGAACATGCATGATTCCAATTCGTGGCAGGTATCTAACAAAATAGGTAAAAAGTGGCTGTACTCTGAAGTTCATGATTCCAAGACAGAGGAAGAAAACAATAAATAAAGTAGCCAATCAAAGAACAAAGAAAGCCTACTAGACGGTCGGCACCATCATGTCCAACGAGCATAAATAGGAGGAGACTATTGAGCACACAAATTACATACAAAGTAGGCTGGTATAGACCCAATGGAGAAGGTACTCTTGGCCGTGGCCGTGGTGGTGTTACCCGTCATCCTCTTGAACCTCATCAAGAGTTTGCTCGTCACCAAGCAAAAAAAGCTTAAGCTGCCCCAGGGCCATCGACGTTGCCGTTGCTTGGCAGCATCCACCACCTCGTCGGCAACCCATTGCCGCACAGGGCAATGCGCGACCTCGCGCGCAAGCACGGCCCCCTCATGATGCTGTGGCTGGGCGAGGTGCCCACAGTGGTGGTGTCATCGCCGGAGGCTCCGCAGGCCATCACGCAGGAGGTCACGTTCTCCGACCGTTACGTGAACAGCGTCGCCGGCATAATCAGCTTCGACGCCATAGGACTGGTGTTCAGGAGCTACGGCGAGCATTGGCGCCAGCTCCGGAAGCTCTGCGTGCAAGAGCTGCTGGGCGCCGCCCGTGTGAAGTCGTTCCAGTGCATCCGCGAGGAGGAGGTTGCACGGTTTATGCAGAAGCTCGCCATATCGGCTTCCGCTGGCACAGCCGTCAACCTGTCCAAGATGTTCTCCAGTTTTGTCAATGACACCTTTGTCCGGGAGTGCATGGGGCACCCGTGCAAATATCAGGACGAGTACCTGGATGCCTTGCGCGCTACGGTCCGGATGTTCACGGAACTAAGCATAGCTAACATGTTCCCTTCATCTAGGCTGGTGCAGAATCTATCCACGGCGCCACGTAGGGCCAAGGCCTGCCGCGACCGGATGGCGCACATCGTTGGCCAGATCATCCGCGAGACCAAGGAAGCAATGGAACGGGGTGATATGACTTCAAACGAGAGCTTTATTTCTGTCCTGCTGAGGCTGCAGAAAGAGTCCAGCTTTCCCATCGAGCTCACCGACGACATTGTAATGGCGCTCATCCTTGTAAGTCGTGTGCGTTCCAAATTTTCCATCACTACGACTTGCTTCTCCTCCATCCATTGCTGCCGATTCATATTTGTATGATCGATTCCTGTTCTATTTGTTATGCTAGGAAATGTTTGGCGCGGGCAGCGAGTCCTCATCTACCATGCTGACCTGGTGCATGACAGAGCTAATCCGGAACCCTGTTACAATGGCCCGAGCCCAGGCTGAGGTCCGGGAGTCCATCAAGGGGAAGACCACTACCACGATCACCGAGGACGATCTCGCCAAGGCAAACCTTAGCTACCTCAAGTGTGTTATTAAGGAAGTTTTCAGGTTGCACAGCGCAGGGCTCGTCAACCGCAAATGTCGTGAGACATGCCAGGTCATGGGATACGACATTCCTGAGGGCACATGCGTGTACCTCAACATTTGGGCCATTTCCAGGGATGCCAAGTACTGGGGACACGATGCTGAGGAGTTCAAGCCAGAGCGGTTTGAGAACACCAGCCTAGACTACAAAGGGAGAGACTATGAGTATCTCCCATTCGGGTCTGGCCGCCGAATGTGCCCAGGATCAATCCTTGGAGTGGCTAATATGGAGCTTTTATTGGCAAGCCTTCTGTACTACTTCGACTGGAAGCTACCGAGTGGAGTGGAGCCTAAGGCTGTTGACATTAGCGAGGTTACAGCACTGATTCTAAGGAAGAGGGAAAGCCTGCTTTTGCACCCTGTTAACCGCTTATTTGCTCAGGTTAGTATGCCTAATTAACGCCAAAGGAATCAAATATACAAGGGGTCTGAGCTAGAACTTTTGTATACCTAAAGACTCCCTTATATATTCCACAATATGGGAGGATCCAATATGGGAAGTAATTCCAGTCAAGACTTGTAATACAATATGGGCAGTCATCAAATATACAAGGGGTCTGAGCTAGAACTTTTGTATACCTAAAGACTCCCTTATATATTCCACAATATGGGAGGATCAAATATGGGAAGTAATTCCAGTCAAGACTTGTAATACAATATGGGCAGTCATTCCAGACTAGTCTTGTAATAAGGAACGGCTTGGTCGCAGAAGTCTAGGCTTACTGGGACCTTCGGTTGTATGTTTCTCTTCTTAATAATAAAACATGCTTAGGCATGATTTCGGAACAAAAATCCAAGCACTTTGACCACATTTGTTATTATAAGCATTCTTTGGTTTTATACTTCCTACATTTTCTAGTGAGGGTATATTTTCTACCATATGGATTTTCTAAGCATATACTCTTTTAAATCTAACCCCATTAGAGATTTGTCTCAACATGCTATCTATCCACATCAGTGATCAACTAGAACTTGCAATAATTATAGCCAACTAGCACACATGTAATTGTGATAGTTATATCTTCATGCACTAACATACATTTAGTTGTCTACATCAATGTATCAGACTATTCACCAAAATTAATTTAAGATAAAATAGTTTCATTCATATAACTTTGAATATAACAAAAGTGAAGGGACTAGAATTATGGTGAACATGTACACACAAACATAATAACAGAAATATTTATTAGAAAAAACTAAGATCTTGTGTAGGGTCATAAACTAGGTGTACATGACTGCAAAAAAATCAAGTCATTTTGACCAAGTACGATTACACATCCTTCATAGAGGTACATAATCAAGCATGACGTGGCAGCATTGCTTTATCACTATCGGTCGCATTTGCTAACAAGCATTGAATAGGCATGGGGTGAAATTTTCCCGAGGCTATTTCAACATCATGCTATTCGCTCCCCACCGCTGAAAACTAGCCTTGCCGATATTTATATATATGAGTGGCTCGGGGTGAAATTTTGGCAAGTCATTTGAACACTGCGCCATTCGTTCCCGCTGAAAGAGCACCAGCCTTCATTGACAGAGCACACCCCAAATCCCACGCCACCATCCATCGTCCCCTACACCGCCCGGGCGTCTGTTCATGCATCCCCGGTCCTTCTGCGCCTGTGGAGTCGAGGCTTGACGGTGTTCCCCATGCTTTGCAAAACGACTCCGACGTCCCCAACACCATGATGACGTCCTCCCTCCTTTTACCCGGTGAGAACTAATTACCCCTTTAGGTGTTCGAAGTTTTTACCAATGATAATGAGAACTAATTCCGTTGTCCTAGCCTCGCCTCGCTCGCCGACTTCCTCCATGCCGATGGAGGACCGCCAACACACCTCACCGTCATCCACAGCTTCACGTTGTCCTCCACTTCCCGCCCGAACCCTTTCCCCGCTGCGACCTCATCCTCCTCGAATCTGCCGGAGCACCGCACCATATGTGTCCTTGTCTTCCCTTCGACGCCTTCATCTCGCACATCCGAGACAAGATAGGAGCCCGCGGTCCGCACGGAAGCTCGGTGAGTCGTCGGTCACTACCCCTTGAGGCATTCGTTGAAATGCCCATGTTGACAACTACCCTGTTATTTTCCTTTTATATTTAGATTTTGCTTTCAAACGCTTATAGATCCTAAGTAACAAAAGAGCTTAAAACATTATGGTCATTTACAACATGATTGAAGGCATATTAGTGCTCGAATTGTGATTGAAATGTGATTGATAATGAAATTCTTGAGTTAATGTTGTTCAAAATCTAGTTTGATGTTTAAATATAAGTGTTTGCTTATTGTACAACATTTCTGAATGATACAAAGATTATCATCCTAATTTGGTTACATGTATAGGGAATCATGGTGTGGTACATAGTGTTTGTTGGTTGTGTGCCGGGGGTCTATCTAACCTTGGGAAGATTGCTATGCTCAAGTCAAAGGCTTCCCTTATAATTGTTATAGAAAATACAACACCGAAGGTGAAGTTTTCATCGCCTACCTCGATGCAAACTAGCTGGCCATAGAGATTGAAGAGAAGCCACCCCACATAGACATGAAGATTATGAGAATTGCTCCTTGGTCTTGGAAAGATGTCATGCTTTTATGTCTATGGTTATTGTTTTTCTTATTTTAAAAATTGATGTAGGCTTAGTTTCGTAGAACATTAGGTAGAATTTGTTGTATGTCACCATTAGATCCCGTAATGATTTGACAATATTGATGTATGAATTGTTTAGGGATTTAAAAGAACTTAGTTCCCCAAATAAATTTAAAATTGAAAAATTTAAAACAAAAACGCAAGTTAGCGTGGGTCCCGACAGTGAATGACGAATAAACCGGCAGTTTTACTACAATAAACACTATCAGTTTGAATTATAAACCGTCATAGATGATAGAAATAGCGTTGTTCGCTGCATTAACCAACCGGCAGTGTCAACTTCAATAACAATATCAGGTTAAAAGTCAACCGACATTGTTAACAACAACAATGATCACTTGTTGGGTCCACAATAAACCAACATTGTTGTCTCTTCGCTACACTGGCGGCACAATGTAACCCGATATTGTTATTTCACTCACTTCTGCTGGTTGTTTGTAACCCGATAATGTTCTCAATATCAACGCTGCCATTTGACTTAATAACTGACATTGCTTGGACCAGAAATGTTGTCGGTCGAAGATGCGATTGGGTTGTGTTTGATCACATTGCATTGCCCGTTTGATAGCGAACCAGCAGGTCTCCCTCAAATCACCGCCGATGTTTCGACCCGACAGTGTTTCAAACCCCACATCACTACCGATATGGTTCTGCCGGTTCATTTTCCATCGGTGAAGGGGTTTGAGCCCGGAAGTAATGTACGAATCTGTAGTTCAGAAACGCAAGACACCGGATATATCCAGGTTCGGGCCGTCGGCGTTCACGTAAAACCCTACGTCATGTGCTCTGCTTTCTTGGATGGTAATTACAATGAGAGATAGTCGAATGAGGGAGGTCCCTACTACGCCTAGACGTGGGGTAGGGTTACGTAGAAACTACGAGGTCGGGTGGGATACGATCTGTTACATGATTTTTGAGATCGGAGTCTATCCTATCAGATCGGCATCTTTTGGATATCCTCGGGATGTCGTGCGGGGCGCGGTGACGGTGCCTTGGTCCACACTCTAGGTGACGAGCCGAGCTCCCGGAGATCGCAGCCTAGCAGGCCGAGCTATGGGTACCCCCGGGGAATTCCCCACAATGCTGCCATCAATGTCGTAGCCGGCAAAGAGGTAGGCCGAGGCAAGCACTTCCTCGTCCACCGGGACGCTCGAGAAGCTCCTTCTCTTCCACCTCGTCCGCCCAAATCTTCTGTCACGACGGCGAGCCGCGCTCCATAGGCGGCGGCACAGCGTGAAGGGGGCGGTCGACCTAGGGTTAGCCTGACAAAGCGTGGGCAACAGACCGCGAAGCAGGACCAGAGCTCAGCTATGCGATAGGGGAGATGGATGGGAGGTGTGGAGCGGCGGATCTACAGGAATCGCGGCTTGGGAGGGGCTGGAGGAGCGGGGCTAGCGGCCTGCGGCGGAGGGGGAGGAGTCGCCGACGCGATCGCCACTTACCATCTTACCGTTTCGTCCCGAGCCTGTTGAGTGTAACTTCAATGTGATACTATTATACATGTGAACTCAAAATTGTCCTTTCCAGTTGTTAAATGCAGGACGAAATGTTCATGTATGAGATACGTACCAAGCGTTAGCCTGTTATTTTCAACCATGATTGCTAAGTATTAAAAAATACAGTAGTTACCAAATTGAAATAATACTCCACTTCTGGGGTGTTTGTGTGCCTTTAATTACTAGGTGAATTTCAACGCGTTGCTGCGGCGGTACGAAGGGGAACCTGCAAGATAAGCTACGGCCACCAACACGATGGCACCGCAACAAATCTGCAGGGAAGCAATAGCCAATCCACACAAATTATAGGCCGGCAAACGAAATGCATTCGAATACAAAAAAAAAACATGAACAGGACCATAAATCTTCATACATTACATATAGTAGATTTAGAAGAGATACCTTTTAAATGTATAATCTTTAATCCACCTAGAGGCTAGTGGATCTCGCATGTATAAGTGAGCAATGAGAAGAATACTCACGGCATCTACGTGACAATTGACAAATGCACTTTGTACTCATTAGTATAATCTCTGGAGCAAGTAGTAATAAAAATAAGTTCTTTTGCTCGTATGTGATGCATGTTGTAGTAATGAACTAATGATTGATGATCTCTAATTTCAAAAGGGGTATTAATCACGGAGCAATTAGTATTGACTAGTATAGTGCCCGTGCTAACGCATTTTACGATGATACTTATGACCACAAATTAAACAACCTAAATGGTGTAGCTTTGGTGATTTAAAAAATCATCAATCACGTATTATATAATATTAGATTAAAAAACATGATTATGATGACAACTTGATATACCAAACAATAAAGATTTTTTTTTTTTTTTTTTTGAAAAATCTGGAGGGGCCGAAACCCCTACAGTACGTGCATGTGAACAATGATATCAAAATATAGTAGATGCATACACAACTTTTCAGTTATTTACGTACAAGAAAATAGTTGCCAAACACCTAGAATTTACATGTTGCAGCCTGACTGGTAACCCATGGGGCACAAACTGAACAAGTGACATGCTTCCCGTCTACATGCTTTGCCAAGGGGTAATATAGGCAAGCATAGCTCCAAACAAGTCTTTGCACTTTAAAATTAATTGCCACTGGAATATGTAGGCAAACATAAGTCTAAAACTACATAATCTTCAATCAGAGAACGATTAAGCATATCTCAAGGGTTGTGTTTCTGTTCAGAGTGAGCAGCGCTCCTCAGAGCCCAGTGGCCTCCCTGCAAGTAGCATCAAGAATTAAAAAGTCTGCAATTAAAGATATTCCTTTTTCTCTTTTTAAGAATAGTGCATTGCATAAAAGCTGACCTGATCTCTTCACTTGCTGAGTCAAGCTCTAGTGCCTGACCATCCTGTGAAGAGGACACTAACACTTGTTCCACACCACAAAGTAAGGAACCTAACTGAAACAAAGATGAATTTAGTGTTAAAATGCTCGCACAATGTTGAAAGAGAAATACCATGTATCTATCTCATATCTTCCCAGTTCGATTTTCGTGATATTTTTCAGCTTTGTTAATTTCATGTTCCTACAAGTTGGTTGCATCAAGCTCATGTCCTTGCTATCAAAATGATTGACGTCAAATGAGGAAGAAATACTTTTGAAATGGATGCACAGAGAGCTCATGTCTCAACTAACATTCAGATAATAAATCTTCACATAACATTGATGTGAAAATAGTAAATGTGTGATGAGTAATAACAATATGTAGCATAACTCCACATGTGTTTCTTCAATTTTAAGTCTGCGGTGCCGTGTCATCTTTAAGCTTGTTGTTGCCTGGATAAATATTAAAAGAGAATATATTGAGCATTCATCTTGCAAGAGCGGTATTGTGAATAATCAAACTGAAGAGCATAACTGCACATTCTGCAATCTGCAAGAAAATAGAAGAGGCATGAAAACACATTACTATGACCATCCTGACGAGTGACGAGCTCCAATGTGCTGCCGGATTGATAACCAAATTCAGTCTCCCAGCTTGATATCTCAGTCCCACCACAGTGGTGTCATCCCGATGCAACAGACTTGTGCCCAAATATAAATCCTATTGTACAAATGGAGGCCCTGTACAACAAAGTCGAGATACTCACAGCTGAATTCGAAGTTCACCTCATCCAAATCGGGCTTCCTGTAGTCAAAGCTTGCCTGTTACAAAACAAAACAAAACTGTAAAATCATTTGAGAGAAGGGTATATTAACAACTAAAGTATATTAACACGTAGCTGTTACATCAACGGTGTATCAACCGTCAGCTTCGGTGTCAAATTGAAATGGATTTGTTTCAGGCCAAGAACACAAGCAAGGAGCACCACCATTTGCAACAAAAAAATAGAGAAAAAAATTAAATCAGTGCAGGATCGTGGGGGTGTCAGCGCACAAGTTAAAGGAGGCTCTGGTCAGAGACTTGCAAGCAGAAGTCATACAGCTCCTCCTTGTTGATCCATTCCACAGAGACGCTTGAGCGCTCGCCGGACCTAGATCTGAGTGCCGCTGGTCAACATAAAATGCAAATTTGTGCAGAAAAAAAAAAAATTGGAGGATGTTGGAGAGCGCCGCTGCTCCTCGCTCCGCTTGTCCTTGCCCAGACCTAGATCCCCTTGGCCTCGTACATGTTCTTCCGGCTGGACCTGCAACACCGACGACAAGAGGCCCTCCGGACATAACGACGGCGGCCCCCTCCGCACCGAGGCGCTCGGCGACGACGACGCCCGGATCGGGAGCGGCGGCGGCGCCCTCCAGACCGAGGGCGCACCACCGCGGCAGGATCAGCTCGTGAGGATTGGAGATTAGCGCATGGGAGGAGAGGATTTACCATCGCTGCAGGAGCAGGACTGCAGGAGCGAGGAGGATATGCGCGTGGGAGGGGGATTTTGGGAAGGTCCGATTCTGTCATGCGTGAATAGCGGTGAGCGGCAGCACGCGTAATTAGCGGCGGCGGTGATTAACGAATACATGGCGCAGGCGCGAGGGCTGAGCAAATTGACACAAATAATATAGGCCTTTGGATTATGAGTGAGTAAGGAGAGAGAACGCTGAGATTTAATCTGGGTGTCCGTTTTGAAAGATTTTGTTTTTTCTGTTTCCATATGTAGGCTAGAGAAGTTGGTGCATTAGTAGGGTATATATAGATATAGATATAGAAGAAGGGTTTCGTAGCATCAGGTAGAATATTTGAACAAAAATGATAAAAAAATGCAAAAAAGTCATCTCAGTACCATACAGAATACTCCTTACTCAACATTTGTACATTGATCCTCACATCCATCGAGCATGGAGGTTCAGTCATAGTCGTATACCCAATTTTTAATTCCATTGTAGCTAAACAGATTTAAAAAAGGAAAGAAGAAAAAAGAAAAAGGAAAACTCTCTTCCACAGCTTCCGTGCGTCTCCTCCGTTCCTCGCACAGTCAGACGTACGGACGCGCACACACGGCACCGCCGGTCGGTCGCCGCTCAGCCCATGCGCAGGGCTCCCTGGACCTCGCGACGTTGCCGCAGCATTGCTGCAATTAGCGGGGAGGTTGCCCTAGGCGGCTGTGACGTCGCCGACGACGCATTGAGATCGATCGTCGCGGCGCGCTGCGTGCAGGTATTTCGTGGCTGCCAGAGCGATCGCAACCGTCTGCTCGGGCGGGGGCGCTGTACCTGTTCACGCAGGGCTTCCTCTTCCCCGGCCGCCAGGTGATCGACCGTCGCAGCAGCCGTATCTGCGCCTTCCGGCTGTCTCCGCCGCCGTAGCGGCACTGGCCAGGGACGCCGGCCACATGGGGCCATTGCTCGCATCGTCTCCATTCTCAATCTCACCGCTCGATGTCGCGGGCTGGGCCAGCGAGGTTGCTGGCGTAGGCGCGGCCACGGTCGGCGTCACAGTAAGCTAGAAGCAGGACGAAAGCAGCACCGTGCATCACCATGGTCATTGCATCCTCGCTAAATCAAACTTGCAATTGATCAGTCAGGATAGAGACCGGAGTTGCCGCTCGCATCGCCCTTCCTGAACTCGAGCCACAGGACGGCCTCTTTGGGCCCACGTGATGCCGAGGACACCGCCGTCGAGGGGAACCCATGCGAGAGACGTGCGGGCTTGGGCGCCGCCGCCATGCCCTACACGAGCTCGCACGGTTGCCGCCGCGGTGCTCAGCGCTCATCGGACGCCTATTTATCCCGGAGGTAAGGACCTTTCATTTCCCTTCCAATTGATTGCGGCTTGTGGTGGAGGGAGGCCGAGGGTCCGGGAACAAAGGACGGCGGCACGAAATCGCGGGGTAGGAAGCCGAAGAGGGCTCGGTGGGGAATGTATGTTACCTGTGACGTGGCTTCACGAGGATTCAGAAAACTACGTAGTGGGGGTTTGTTACTAAGAAGTAGTAGATATCTGGCTTGTATATACCTGTAGGAAGATACGATACATTAAACTAAAACTGCACTGAATCCCTCCAAACTTAATCTCAGGCGTCTTCCATCGAGCACAGGACGAAATGGTCCTAAATCTGGAATCACATGAAAAAAAAACACAAGCGTCAAGGGTGTTGCACCTCTCACTTCATTGTGCATCAATATTAGCTGCTTTCAGAATGGCTACTTGGGCAACTTATATTGCCTACAAGCAAAAGTTACAGTTATAACAGCGCAGCTTACAATATAGTAAATATAATTCACAACAAGTTTAGTCTGGATGCAGCTTTCAGACAATAACAGTTCATGACAACTTTGCAAGTTCCTTCTTGGTTGCAACTTGAATCTATTTCATGGTTAAAAAGGTTAAAAAAACTGCACAACATAGTAAATATAATTCACAGCATGTTTAGTCTGGTACAATCTCACTCCCCTCTCTGACCCAAAACCTTGTGAAAGACAAGTGCCTCTTCATAGCATGTTTAGTCTGATACAATCTCCAAGAGCAAAACCACTATCAACTAAAGGTTTTGGAGGACTAAAATAGCACCGACATTTGATAGTTAAGCAACACTCTTACCATGTCAAAATCTAACAAACACCAGATATATTTTTTTTTCTGTTTGTAATTTGTCTGAACTAAAGGTTCAGAAGAGCTAATTACAGGAAATGAGGAAAATCACACGCTCAACACTCTCCACAAAGGTTTGTGCTTGAGGACAGATATCGAAGGCTGAAGAAGTCAGAGGCCTGCCAGGCCGGGAGCCTCGCTTTGATTGGCTGGGCCGCGTTTGCATTGACTATGGGCTTTTGTTCCCCCCCCACAGGCACAGACAAAACGTTTCCAGCGATCTCCAGCGCAGTCGCTAGTTTTCGCTCCAACCACGGTGAAAGGTCTTTCCAAGACCTGAACATTTACAGCCGGCTGATCAGTATATAATAAAGTTATATATATGCCAAAGTGCCAGAGTGTCGATATGCCGATTCCAGCAGGGTTTTTTTTTTTTTTTTTGAGAGTTTCCGATTCTAGCAGGTGTGTAGAGTAGCTAAGTGGCGTGGGCCATTTTCTCACGGGCCCAGCTAATTTATACATGCCTGGGGCCGACATCCCAAAGCAAGAAAAGTCGACTATGCATCACGTCGCTCGGGCCCAGCTAATTTTCACGAAGCCCCTCGGGCGTGTCAAGTTTGTGGAGCTGCGGACTGCTCTTGGTGTCGTCGACGTGCAAATAACTTAGGGGTGATTTGTTAGCTGAAGTGTTGCAAATGAGTCGTGTAATCTCATGGTAGTAGATTCGAGCAGTAACGTTATAGGAGTCTAGCGTGGTTAAGAGTAAAACATGGCCAATGCCATGTTTGGTTATGATGAGCCCGAATCGGAGTCTGTAATCATCACGTCGTGTTGACCATGGCGCATGAGATGTACGTCGCGGGGAAACGACGTAGTGTACGTACCTAGCCGATACGACGTGGGGAGCATCATGGGTATAAATACTTGAATAAATTTATCATGGGGGCTGCGTTTGGGCAGGCACAAATTTCCAATCTGTCTATGCTTTGTTTTCTCTAGTTTCAGTCTATCGCTGGTGATCGTGGTCACCGCGTCACTGACGAGCGCTACATTCTACGGCGTTCCGGCGAGGACCGGATCCAACAGCTCGACGGGTTCCATGCAAACGAGACGACGACGTACATAATAGAAAAATAATGTTCACGTCGAGCCACATTGCCGGCAGCATCTTTCCCAGTCACATCGTGAATAGACAGACAGATCAACAATTAATACAGAGAGCCCATGCGCTGTGTCTAGGGACAGAGAGCATACATACGCTCTATCAGTGGGTGGTGAGCTGTCGCGGCTTGTCTCTGTTTCCAGCAGTCATTGCAGCAGGTCCTCTATTTGATTTCTTGGAGCTAACAATGCGTACTAAAAATTAGGAGCTAAGGATCCGAACATATTGGGATAAGTTTTGAATGCTTGTACATATACCTTATTATATATTCCATAAACAGATGGATAGAAGCCAGCATAGTCTATGGATTAGCATTCACAGTTTATTGAAATTGGTTGTACTCGTAAAGGGAGTATGAAGAGAGCAGCGAGAAGGGTGTGATACCACGACCTATCAGGCCCGACGAGCGGTCCACCAAGCTGCATCCGTCATGATTTATGGATTTGAGGAGACTTCAGGTTTGTGCCTCTTCCGGGCATTTTGTCATTTGAGTAGTTGGATCATAGTCTCTTGGCATAAAAATGGCTGCATGTGTAGCAGCACCAACTATTAGAAATCCGCCAATCCACTTGAACAAGATAGCTAAGGGAACTCGAATTGATCAGGCCTACCTTATTATAGTATACAACCAATCTCTAGTCTTATTAACCCCATGTCACAAAGTTTATATTGGCTAGCGAAATTTGCTCCTAAGAAGAAAAGGAATATTCAAATATGAGATCAAGTAACAATACACCTTCTTTTGAAAAAAAAGTTAAGCAATACACCATAGCTAAAAATAATCACTGCATGGTGCTCCTTGTATCTCTGTTTCTCTGTCTAGTACATCACCAAAAACTCATTATGCCTCGCAACAGGTACAAACTTTCCCATTGATGGATGGTCCTCTAGCATGTTGCTCAGCTTACGCCACTTTCTATCACCTCTGAATCTGAATACTACAGATACTTACGCAGTCCACATCGTCATCGGCATTGCCTGCCAAAGTGCACGTACGCCTTGATAATTGCCTTCTAGACAGGTGCGCGGTCCACATCGGCATCGGCATCAGCTGCCAAAGTGTGGCAAAGTGACTGCGGCGATGCTGACCCAAAGCGCAGCTTTTAATATGCGGCAATATCTTTCCGGGTAGTGGCACAAAACTTGTACCAACATAAAGCTAAATTTGCGAGAAGGATAGAAGTAGGCAATTGACAACGACCACCCACCCACCAACGGGCAACTGTTTTGACTATGTGCTCTGTAAAAACTTCACGTCAGAACTCTGTTGTTCCATTCATTGGCAGAAACAATGTAAATTAACTTCCCTACGCTCAAGGTATCAATAACCAATTGACGCTAACATTCTTCGTGGATATTTTAATTTTCCAATGTTGATATGTACGTGTATGTCATGTCAGGGTTCACGCAGACCCTCAAGGTAGTTCAAGTTTTTTATTTCTTAATCAGGCAAAAAACTTTTTTGTACGTCTTTGTATTAAGGTAGAGAAAGTGCTCAATACAACACGCCTTAGTGGCGCCCTAGTGTACACCAAGATATCCTATTACATTGGACAAAATTTGACCGAGACTGACGCCAGCTAGAAAGCCGGTGCTCTAGCATCCCGACGGCGGCCATGCTGCTTTTGCACGGGCCCACGTCTCTGTCGGTGGGGACAACAGCTGTAGCATCTCCACGTTGGAGTCATTGCTGACCATCTCCCCATACGCCCACACGGCCGACGCCGACGGAGGCTGAGTCACGCTGACTAGGCCCATGCGTTTCATGACAAGGTGCACACCACGCCCGAGCCGGGATATGAGAGATGCTGTGCACCGCTATTCTCTGGCCTCTGGAGGGGATGTAGGGCGAAGTGAAATGGCCGTAGGTCATATCCTCAGTGTGAAACTCCAGCAGAGGCGGCTGCTTCGGCTTTCTAACTCGCTTGATGAAGCACTTGAGATGTTCCACAGGTGGAGTCGCTTGAGGCGATGTAGCACGATCGACGGCTTCCATCACAACCTCATTCGCAGCGTCTCCCAACGCGTGCCAGGTTGGGGTGACCGGGTCCACACAAGGAAAAATGTCGCTTGGGCATGCTTCATCGTCACCAGGCCATGTATCCCATGGAGACGTTTCATGTGGCAAACCCCTTCCCGTGTAGGCGACGAAGCGAATCCATCAGCCATAGGTCAACCTTCGCCGGAGAAAGAGCGACCACACGCTTCTACCTCCAGAGAGGCGACCCGTATAGGGAGGCCAGCACCCAACCGCTAGTGCTAGGAGGATCGAAGCGGCAAGCTCCTCCAACATGGGGTCAACCCATGCCGGAGGCTCCTCCTCCGCGCACATCGTTAACACTAGTGGATCTGTCGCAGTGAAAAGGTCTAGAGCGACGACGAAGTCAGTGGAGTTGAGCGGCACACTCGTGGTGTGTGGGCGTACTCGGCGCTGCTAGTGTCGTTGTTGAACTTTGTCGGCGCCCACCCGTGCGGCCACCGCCGAGGCTATCCGTCATCCTTTGCTTTCGTGGACTTGGATGTTGTCAAGAGCTACAATGTTGCAGATCTTGTCAAGAGCTATAACTTTGTTATAAAGTATATTTTTCATCTTATTTTAATGGAAAAAAATGTGAATTTTATTGGGGCAGCTTAGATCACTACTATAGGATTCATTTTTTCAAGGTGGGCGTTTTTCATTTTTGGAGGCAGGCAAATGCGACCATCACCAGCGATAGGTCACGACAAGTCATGATTTACGGTTGTGGTCTAAATATGCTTGCCACGGCTAATCTCACTCAAAAAAAATAGACCCAACTGGGTCTGAGCCGGGTCATGATCTGGGCTGCTTGCAGCTGCACCTCGCTGCCGCCGTTGGCTACATCTGGACTCCGGCATTGGATCCGCACGTGATGCCGGGGGAGGTCTTCCTCACTGGATGCGTGACTAGGGAGGTCGTACTTGCTGGATCTAAGACCAGGGAGGTTGTACTCGTCAGGTCCCAACATAGCCTGCTTCCTCCACGCTGGATCTTAGCGCGGCTGGCCTCCACCTCGATGGATGTGCGTGCGGTCAGCCTCCTCCTCGCTGGATCCAGCCTTGAAAAAGAGAGTCAAGGAGAGAGGTGAGATGCAGAGAGAGAACAACGAGGCCACAATCTGGCTATGCACCTCATGACCATGTCACCGCCACTGCACGCCTAGGTGTGAGTTGGCTGGGCCGATGCTCCGCGCCATCGGGGGAACGGGCATGTGCACCGCTCAGCGCCCAAGGCTTCGCCACCCCACCCCACACGGCATGTCCAACGCCCCACGCCCGTTGCTGGGAAAAGACCCACGCCGGTGGGTGGAGATGGAGAGGGACGCCTGCAGGAGTGGAGAGGGGGAGACGGTGGATGCAGTGTGAGGGAGAGGGGGGGGGAGGAAGTCGCGATGTGAAGGGACGGGGTGTCGCGCGTGATGTCGGGGAGGGAGGAGGAGTCACGGTGGGAAGAGAGGGGGCCTGAGGAGAAAGAGGCCACTAACAGTGATGGCATGGTGGAGACAAACCCTAATTCTGGCTTATATAGTTGAAGACAAAAATCCGGCCTGGACGGCTTTGATGCCATCTATTAACTTATTATAGATTGCTATGATGCCATTTATTAACTATTAGTCATGTGTGTATGTGCCCCTTTTGGCTATGCATGTGAATGTTATGGGATGAAAAGGAATAAGATCATATTAGCAGTATGCCAAGAATAAAACAACAAATCGCCCATATAAAATTTATTTGTAGATATGGCCCCGGAGTTGCAGCCACCGTTGCTACAAATAGATTTGTAGAGGTGACTAAGTCTGAGTAAAATTATTCGAGTCAGCTGGGAATCTGCCTACATGTCAGCTGCTAGCATTATATAACTGGCTCTATAGATCGAGGCTTACATGCCGTCTCTATTGAGATTTTCTTTTCTTTAGTATTGGTAAAACCAAGTTTGAGGACTTAAAATTAATATTTTAGGAGTACAGGGACATGAACGAGACATTTCTAAAGTTCAAGGTCTTAAAACTAAGTTTGAGGACTTAAATCTTACTCATCAGAGCTATATATATAACCGTGCTAACAATGCAGTAGTCATTTGCATGTATACTAGCCATGGAACAAGCACAGTGGTTTCTCCTTCCCACACTAACCGTGATGTCCCAATTGCTTCTGGCGGTAGCAGCCGCCGCCAGCACTGAGAATATGGTGGCGCCATCACCGCTGGGAGCTCCACAGCCGCCGGATTGCCCTGACAAGTGCGGCGAAGTAGATATTCCCTTCCCATATGGCATCGGCGAGCGGTGTTCCTGGCAGGGCAAGTACTTCGTCACTTGCAACCAAAGCTTCAACCCACCGCGACCATACCTGGGAAGAGGTAACATCGAGGTCCTCAACATCTCGGTGGAGTCGGGCGACATGCACGTCCTTGTCCATATGGCGTCCCTCTGCATCAACGTAACCACCACCGTGAGCAGCAATAGTTTGCTCGACCTCGCTTCGCCGTTACTGGTCTCGGCGACACAAAACGAGTTCACGGCGATCGGCTGCAATACGCTGGCGTGGCTGCAGGGCCCGAGCTACTACAGCGGATGCATCACCTCCTGCGTCAGCGTGAACGCCGCCGCTCACGACGACGAGAGTTGCACGGGCCTCGGCTGCTGCCAGACCTCCATCCCGCAGAACCTTAACCACATAAATATCGATTGGGGCACCGTCAGGACAGGAAACACCAGCAACAACCCAGTTTGGAGCTTCAGCCCCTGCAGCTACGCGTTCGTCGCCAAGAAGGGCTGGTATGTAACTACTCTGAAACAGCAAGCTATAGTCCCTGGCAAAGTTGTGCAGTTCAGTCCATATGCCATAGGTCTAATTGATATCTTGAAAAGAAATAATGTTGTTTAATTAGATAGGATGATAGCAGTACTGCTGGAATATCCTTTTCCGGATAATTTTTTTGAAGGTCTCTTTTCCAGATAATGGAAGGAGCTTTATTGATCTAAGAGTGTAACAAAGTATGTGAGCAACTCCAACAGTTTACTAAATGAACTTGCTATCATTGAAATTGTACTCTACAACAGTTTGCTAAATCAACTTGCCATCTTTCTCAATTTGTTATCCCTGCCCTCCGCACGCATATATACGCCCTCGTATGCGTGGCGCATCCATCGGTATTAGATGAGGTGGAGGGCCATAAATATAATTTTGTTTCTATCTCAGGGTTGCTAGTGTAAGTTTTCAAAAGGTGAAAGGGCATAAACATAATTTTGTTTCACTCTCGGGGTTCCTGATGTAAGTTAGATCTGAGTTTGGCAAGTGAATTACGCGAGATGAGCTCTTTTTTTACTTGCCATATCTTTTCAGAAGTTGCCAAAACTTAACATTTGCCAAGTAAAATTTGCTAATCTCTTGGAGATGCTCAGTCTTCTTATGTGCACGTCTGAAACATAGAAATAATGCTCATTTGAGTATAGCATATTATATTTATATTTATATTTATACATATAAAAGATACATCAAGCCTCTACATTCTAGGTATCGTTTCCAGCGCAAAGACCTTGTTCTGAACAGTAGCTATATTTGGAAGCTTGGAGACAGAAATGTGACGAATGTCCCTATAGTACTTGACTGGGCCATCACGACGGATGGACCTTGTTCTCCGGCTGAGAAAGATGGGGTGATGGGCGAACCCACGGCTTCCGCCTGTGTCAGCACCAATAGCCGCTGTGTCAACGCCACGCAAGGCCCTGGGTACTTATGCAATTGCTCCAAGGGGTACACCGGCAACCCTTATATCTTTGGTGGATGCACAAGTGAGTACTATATGCGCATGGCTTAACTTCTTTCACTACTAAGAATGTTCTTGTTTAAAAAACTAATGCTCAAATTCAGAACCCATATATCTCTGAGTTTATTGTTTCGAAGTTAAAAAACAATGACATACTATAGCTAGTACTGAAGTCAGGAGGAGATAATTACTTTATGAAGTCTATAAGGGCCCGTTTGGATCCCCGGAATTTAGAGGAATTGAAATTATTTAATAAATTAAGCTATTTAGTTTGGAATTTGAGATTCCCTAACTTTCCAACGTTAACAAATAAGCCTATCTCAAATTCATAGGGTGGGAGATAGGAATTGAATTCCACTACCATGTTATGTTTGCACTTGCACTTTGCATTTTGGAATCTTGTTAGTCAGATTCACCATGTCATGTTTGCACTTACACTTGCACTAAATAGCTTAATTTATTAAGTAGATTCCAATTCCTCCAAATTCCAGGGATCCAAACGGGCCCTAATAGTTTTGTGGCAAATACTACTTAAACTAAGTCTAGTCGTGATAGCTATTTCAAATTTCAATGCATGTTCACAATTATGTACAGATATCAATGAGTGCAGACCACCAGAATCGAATTCATGTCCAAGTGGCAGCATATGCATTGACACAGAAGGTAGCTACAACTGTAAATGCAAATTTGGCCGACAAGGAAAGGACTGTCATCCCATATTTCCTGCGCCTGCTGCTGCAGTATTAGGTGAGCATAGAACTCACCATATAAGCTGATTCTCTTGGTCCGTCCTGTTTATTTATGTTTTTTGGGAATGGCATAATTTGACATATTCTTTGCAACAAGGCATACAATCCATTCATCATCCACCATCAAAGGTTCTCTGAATTTTGTATAGTTAGATTTTGAGTTGCAAAATAGACATAGGTAAGTTTTATGTATCCTGAATTGTAAACATTATTATATGAAGCCAACCTTATTTTAGGCAACCTTATCTTACTGCAGTAGATAATTGTTGAACTTGCCTTGATCCATGATATGCAGACGAATTTATTGCAGTAGGATCATAATATTGTGTTGTCACCTACAGACTACAGTTAATTTGGTTGAATAAAGATGTGCACTTTGTTTGCAGCATCATTCATCGCAAGCCTTCTTCTGGCACTCCTACTCTTGTTCGTTCACCGAGATCAAAAGCGTCAAAAGAAGGCAGCCAACTACGACAAAAATGGTGGTAAAATTCTGAATTGTGCTGCTGGCATTGTTATATTCAAAGAAAAGAAGCTCGAGAAGATGACAAACAATTATGGCACCCTTATTGGAGAAGGTGCCTTCGGCAAGGTTTTCAAGGGAACCACAGACAACAAGCAGGTAGTTGCGGTGAAACGCTCCAAGAAAGAAGGCAAGAACCTTGGTAAAAGAGACAACAAGAACCTTCAGCATGGGGATGACATTGTGAATGAGATCACCTTCCAGTTCCGCAACAGCCACCCAAACATGGTCCACCTTGTCGGGTGTTGCTTGGAGACAAATATCCCTGTGTTGGTCTTTGAGTTCATCAGCAGGGGCAGCCTCCACAAGCTGCTTCATGAAGAAACACATGTGACTCTGCAGCTGTCAACACGCCTCAACATCGCCATTGGCTCAGCAGAAGCTCTTGCCTATATCCACTCACATGGCGATCAAGGCCGCATCCACGGTGATATCAAGTCTGCCAACATCCTCTTGGATGATAACCTCGTGCCCAAGGTCTCTGACTTTGGATCATCCAAGATTTTGTCGGTTGATATGTACGCCCAGGCTGTGGCAGCAGATATGAGCTATATAGACCCTGTGTATATGAAGACAGAACGTTTCGTGGCCAAGAGTGATGTCTACAGCTTTAGCGTGGTACTACTTGAGCTGATTACCCGGAGGACTGTCAAGTATGGAAAAAATAAAATGAATAGCCTGCCTATAGACTTTGTCAAGTTGTGTAAGCCCAAGAACAATGGAAGGAAGGAGATGGGCAATGGAAGGGAGATGTACGACAAAGATATTTTATCTCATGGTAACGGTGTACAATGTCAATATTGCATAGAGTGCCTTGACAAGATCAGCGCTCTAGCAGTCCGATGTCTTAAGGAAGATGTGGATGAAAGACCCACAATGGCAGAGGTCCTTGATGAATTGAAGCAAGCGGCAGAGGAACTAGCAGATGAATGCAAGGAACAATGAATCATTATTTTTTCGTAACCTACGCAAGTTCATGTTTACGCACTATTATCTATGTCAAAGGAGATGCAAAAAAGTGTTCGGTCACCTCCTGCTAGCTACTACAATGTACTTCATAATTACCAACTTTAGCATTATGCATCATATATAACTACTTGTCAACCATGTACGGATTTATTCATGCATTGTATACTATATATTTATTTATTGTATATAATTCAGCACGATGACGACATTATGAATGAGATCATCTTCCGCTTATAGAATAGCCACCCAAACCTGGTCTGTCTTGTTGGGTGTTAAGTGGAGACAAGTGTTTTTGTGTTGGTCTGCGAGAGGAGCCTCCACAAGCAGCTTCATGATGACGGACATGAAGTTCTTAAGCTGCCGGCATGCCTGAACGTCGCCGTGAGCCGTGAAGCATGGAATTAGGGCAAGCTAACTAGAAATGTATAGCCAGGAAGGATTATGTCAGCGTCTCGACAACTGACGCAGAAGAAGCCACATCAGCCTCTGCTGCGACTATGCCTAATGCTGAGCCGACGACTTTGCAAACAGCCTCATGAAAGAATTGTTGACTTCATGCCCCTTGTCAATAAATGTGAAAGGAGGCTGGGTGGGATCTCTTCTATGCTAAATCTGGCAGGCAGGCTTCAGATGAGCAATGCTGTGTTCTCCTCCCTATCCATTTTCTATATGTGCACCTTGGAGATCCCCAAGACTATAATCAAGCAAGTGGATAAATATAGAAAGTATTGTATTTGGAGAGGAAATGTGATCAATGGAAGTTATATGCCAAAGGCTGCTTGGGATTTGGTTAACACTTCTAAAGAGGAAGGTGGTCTGGGTGTCATTAACCTTGATCTCCAGAATCAGGCTCTTCTGATGAAGTTTTTGGACAAGTTCTATAACAGGCATGACATCCCCTCGGGTGAACCTGATTTGGGAAAAGTATTATAGCAACGGAAAGCTTCCCGGCACTGCAAGAAAAGGTTCCTTCTCGTGGCGTGATGTTTCTAAGATCATACCCCTCCTTCAAAACCGTTGCTCGGCTTCAATTGAATAATGGCACCTCTCGGGTTTTTCTGAAAGATTCCCCGGTCGTGGGGACTCCTTTGAGACTTCCTTCCCTCACCTCTACTCTTTTGCGAAAAAGAAGTACATCACCATTCGTGATGCTTTTGCTGAGGAAGATTTCTCCAACCTCTTCTCCCTGCCCCTCTCCCTAGAAGCCTTCTATGAATTTGAAATAGTTCAAGAGAAAAGGTCGCAGGCCACCATCTCGGCTCATGATAAGGATGCTTGGACATATCAGAATGGCACCTCCAGATTTAAGTCTTCAAACATCTACAGAAAGCTCCTCACCCATAATACTATTGATCCAGCATACAAGTGGTTGTGGAAGTGTCCCATTCTACCAAAGCATAAAGTCTTTGGATGGCTTCTTTTCAAAGATAGGTTGAGTACAAGGAACATTCTGAGAAGGAAAAGCATGATACTTGACTCTTATAACTGCAACACTTGTGTACCTGGTATTGAAGAAACAGTGGAACATCTCTTCTGGGGGTGTCCTTATGCTCAGCAGTGTTGGGGTATTCTTGGTCTGGCCACTGTTCCTGATGGTTCATGCTTTGATAATATTCGTGCTTTGAAAACTCAAATTGAGTCAGTTCTTTATGAGTGCCACTATCATGTGTTGGACAATTTGGAAAGCTAGGAATGAAATGATCTTCAATAATAACCAGTGGAGCATCGCAGATTGCAAGACAGTTTTTTTTCAAGGAGTTGAAGCTTGTCTCCTTCAGAGTGAAACCAGGGGCCTCCCTCCAGTTTGAACAATGGATCCAAAGCTTGTAATTGGTTTTATTTATTTCCTTTCTTTTAAAGTTCCATAGCTGCCCTTAGTTCCTAGCTCCTAGTTTCTTTTTTTTCGACTCCTGTAATTTGTGCTTTACTTTCCCTGCATTTTCCTTAATAAATTTCTGCAGGAGCCTCGGCTCCTTCAGTTTCTTCAAAAAAAATGTTGTCCCAAGTAGCATCTCGTCTGCTTCCTGCCTAAAGCTTGCTCCCCTGCCTTATTCCAATCCCTGTTCCTTATCCTGTGCTGTTAACAGAATACACTTATCCAACCTCTCGACCATGTCATTAGATTATTGCCAGGTCATTGTCCTGTCTGCAGTCAATCTTTGGGGTTCAAAGTTGGTATGGTGGTTCATTAATTTGGTTTAGAAAGGACCCCTGAGTTCCCCGGCCCAAGCCCGGACATGGTGACAGAGGTGTAATCCACGTATATACCAGCAAGGCTGACAGCCAGAGCCATCAGAGATAAGCACAGCAGCTGGCATGGCCACACGAAAGCATGGTGTTTTCTTGGGCTACTCATTAAAGATAGATTAAGCATAAGAAACCATCCTGAAAAAGGAAGAATGTGCACCTCGACTCTTATAATTGTGTTCAGTGTAACCAAAACACTGATGAAACTTCTCAGCACCTATTTTTTCTATGTCACTTCGCAAGTCAATGCTGCATGTTCATTAATTTAGACATCCCTGCAGATGAGAATTTCCCTGAAATCACAGACAAACTCAAGGACATGATACACTCTCAGTTCTTTATGGCAGTAGTGGTGCTCTTATGTTGGGTGACATGGACAAATGATTTGATTTCCAAAGGACTTTAGACCAGTTTTACAGCTTCAAGAAACATCTTGTTGAATGCACTTATGTTGACTTCCCACAGAGTCAAATGAAGTCTTGCACTGCTTCTTGATCAATGGTCTCTGTTGTAATTTGTAGGCTTCTTCTGAGTTTCTCTGTTTCAGTCTTTTATTTTATTTTTCCAGAATTTCATCTTGTAAACCCCTCGAACCGGTCCACCATCCATCTCTCGAATTAGTCTTGGCGCTCATCCCGGTCCACATGACACCATGTCCTAAATGCTCAGCGCCCTGCTTGAATAGGTTCTCAAGAACAAGGGAGACACGGGAGTCATTGTTCGTAGCGTCATGGTCTCCTGTCACAACCGTGATGAAGACTAAAAGGGTGTCGCTGTTGTTCGCTAGGGTGGTGTGGCCATTGACCCTCCTGTTCCAAGCTGCAGGGATTGGAGGAGCCCAGCAGGCTAGCGAGTGCTATATATAGTCCCGTGAATGAACAAAATTACACTGTCAACACTCTCGCAGAACTCACTACCGCACAGCAGGTCTCTACAGAGAGCCAGACGTTGTACCGAGCGCCCAACGTGCAGCGCTTCGGTAAAGTCACGCCTACCCAGAGCCGTTCTTGACAAAATAAAGCTCTTGGTAGAGACATCGCTTTCCCGAGAGCCTAACCCTCAATGGAGGGCTCTCGGTAGACGGAGAGTGTACCGAGAGCAGCCCTCCGCAAAACTCCATCCTCGGTGAAGTTGACGCTCCCGCGTGCTGCCGCAGGACCGACGGACCTCTGCCGCCGGTTTCATCGAGAGCGGGACCGAGGGCCGTAGTTCAGGCCCTCGGTAAAGTATTTTCACGAGGGCTCTCTTGCAGGTCCTCGGTAAAGTATTATTTTTTATTATATTTTTAATTTGATTTATGTCTTTTATTTATGTTTTTATGGTGTCTTGGTCATTTGTTTTGTTCTCACAAAATTCGTATCAAAGTGCATAAATTGTATATATCAAAATTATTTAAATTCATATCAAAGTGTGCACAAATTGAGTTTGGAGTAAAATCATATGAAAAATAAATTAATATCAAAACTTGTGTGTTTCAGTAGGGTGGCAGCAATGAACTAGACCATTAGTCCGGTTTGGCAATGAACGAGACCTTTAGTCCCGGTTGTTAGTCCAAACCGGGACTACAGATCCCATTCATTGCTGCCACCTACCCGACCTTTAGTCCCGGTTTGTATTACCGACGAGGACTGAAGGTCCCTTGCACTGCTGCTACCTGCCTAAGTGCACGGTGGCTACCCATCTCACCTACCACTATGCATGTGTGTCTATAAAGACCGCGTGAGGGAGCTGAGAGCTTTGGTGTGAGCTTCCATGACTCGTACATGTGATGTCACTTATTTCACACATATTATTGTGTATCATGCATGTTTATTTTGATCTCTTTTGTTTCTTTCCCCGTTTCCTATACACAGATATGACCTTCCTATAGGAGAAAGCTCTCCACATTCAAATTAGACAGCGAATGGTACAAATAGAAACTAGAAGGGTGTTTTTGAAGACGGCTACCACGTTGCTTACAGAAGCTGGTGTGATACTCCTATAAGAGAAACTCCAAAACTAGCCTCTAAAAAAGAGCCCCTACTTTTCATTTGGGTGCTCCCCTACTTTTGACGCCCTTATTTTTTAGACTGAACTCCTAAGAATAGCCCCAAAACAGGGCCCCTATTTCTTAATTCCCTCTATTTTCTCACACTATATGTATAATGTACTTGAGAACATCATAATATAAAACAATTTACTTAAACAATGATGATAAAATCACCACACGTAAATTACAAATAAAATATGAAGTTCTAAATTTAAATTCAAATACATATTAGGTCCAAATTTAATGATAGTCGATCACAACTAACATAATCATGAAAAAATAAAGTCGAACCAAATAATTAACTTGCGCCATGCCGCGCCCACAATTGCTCCACAAGATCATTTCGAAGTTTCTCATGTCCCGCTCTATCTTCAACGCCCTTGTGTTACCTTGTGGCTTTTTGTAGCTCTTCACAAATGTTGTCCAAGAAGGATATATCCCATCTGCCAAATAATAACCCATGGTGTACTTATTTCCATTCACAGTATACTCAATTGGAGGTGAAATTCTAGAAGTTAGTCGCTGAAAAAGGGGAGACCTTCGAAGTACATTGATATCATTTAGTGATCCTGGCAATCCAAAAAATGCATGCCAAATCCACAAATCTTGAGATGCTACTGCTTCAAGGATCATAGTTGGACCATCCACATGTTCAGTGTACATACCTTTCCACGCAGTTGGGCAATTCTTTCCCCTCCAATGCATACAATCAATGCTTCCAAGCATACCCGGCCAACCCCTATTGTTGTTTATCTCTAGTAACCCCTCAGTATCCTCTACGGTGGGTGGCCTCAAGTATTGTTCACCAAAAACATCAACCACTGCTTGAAGAAAGTGCTTGAAAGCCTCAATCATGGTGCTCTCAGCAATTCTCACGACCTCGTCCCTGAAATCTGCTGGAACATCATAAGCTAACATCCTAATAGCTCCAATAACTTTCTGAAGAGCAGTTGCTCCAAGCAACCTAACTGCACTTGACTTTGCCTAAAATAGTCATCATGTGCCTCAACTCTTTGGACAATTCTCAAATAATGGTTTAGATATTCTAAATCTCCTCCGAAAGAATCTGTCATTGTAAACTGGACGATCTGCAAAATAATCAGCAACAATGCCCAAGTTACCAGCATGCATGTCTCTTGGCACCACTTGATGACCCGGCATTGAACCATGACGCCTTTTCTTAGTACACCTTTTCTGTTCAGCAAGCGCTAGCAGCAGCTCAACCAAATCATCATCATCTGATTCTTATTCCTCCCACCATTGCTCAAAAAAAATCATCTTCATCATCGGTGAAAACCATCTGCAATATGGACATATACATGATGAGAATTATCAGTGCGCCAAATTGGGGTAAATTATAATTTCAGTAACACATTATGGACAAGTACATGAGAACAGCGAGCCAAAACAAAATTGTGTAATCTGCCCAAATAAAAAACAAAGAGACCAAATGGTAGGATAGAGATGGAGTATGTCTGCTACCATGGAGAATAAAGAGAGCCACCTGAAGCTGCTGGTGCTGCTACTGCCGAACGCAGAAAGGGAATGGCAGGCCACCCGTGAGCAGATATGCAGCAGCGCTGGTCCCTTTCCCCTGGATCCAGGTGATCGTCCTTGCGTTGATGAAGGGCTCCACCGACAGCACAACAGGATGGGAGGGAGAGAGCCGGACGGGAGAAGAAGCAGCCGGAGAGAGGAGAGAAGATGCGGGGGCGGGCGACCAGCGCCGCCGAGGACCCATAGAGGCTCGGCGAGTCTACACCGCCGGGGAGAGGATCCAAAGGATTGCTGCGCGCAGCAAACCCTAGCGGCGCCAGATGGGAAAAAAAATTGACTCATGAGGAGATGGAGGGAGTGCGAGCGGAACAATTCACGCCAAGGAGGGAGATACCGACATCCGAACTAAAACTGCCGCTTTGGGGTTGGGCGAGAGGCCCGGCATCGGGTCCGAAGGGGGAAATTTTGGTGCCCCTACAAATTGCATGGCCTGAGTAGGGGGCTGTTGGACCTGTGTTTTTTGATCCAGCACCTAAATTTAACTATTGGGGCCTGAGTGGGGGGATGTTGGAGGTGCTGTAACACAGTTGTTACAGGGACTACGAAAAAAACGGAGAGACATTGATTCTTCACGAGCTGGTTAATTCTGTTCTTCAGTCCTCTGCCTACTTCACCGGCATTGCACCCACCATACTTCACATTTTTAGATAGATAGCACTAAATCCACCTCTAGCATCCGGATGGCTTCCAAATGAGTGGGTACAGGTGCTAGAAGGGTGTTTTTGAGGTGGTTATTTAATAATGTCTCTGTAAACTTTGATTGTAACATGATCATTGTGAAGGAACCACCAACTTTGAGATTTTTCTAAAATGCTTAGTAATTTTCCTAGTTTAACTTAGTTATCGCGTGACTTCTCCCGTAAAATTATACATTAAACCGATACGACACGTGAAAAGATCCGAATGGTGTCAAACTTTGCCACAAGGTCTCTTGTGCCCTAGGAGACAAAATGCAAGGCATTTAGCGTGACATTTGACCAGGTTTGACCAAGCCAAATTTGGACTTTTTAATTAAAGACACCATGCGCTTTTCAGTATCGTATTGGCCTCTAACTTTTTTCTCTGGAATTTAGATGCCCTATGTGATGGAACGACTAAGTTTGAGATTTTTATGAATTATTAGTTTGGTACTTTTTCAGTTTGATTGATTTTTTACGAAAGTGATTATCTATTGTCACACATTTAGACCATGGATGATCAAGAACTGAAAGGCCAGCATTAAAATGATGTGAAAACAAATTTCCTATCGATAAAAATAAATTTAGTGATTTTGAATAAAGACTACATTTTTATGTGTGCAGTAAGAAAAACGAAATATAACATGCTTTTTTACAAAAATTTTGCCCAGTAAACAAATTTTTGGGAAAATAACAAAGGTTCAGGATATAAACAAACAAAATATATAATTATAAAGTTACACTCAACATGGCGGGAAATGAAATTCAGCCTCACTTTAGTCCTAGGTGGCCATACCACCTGAGACTAAATCCCCAAACCCTTTGTGGCCTTTAGCCCCGCATGTCCTCAAGACCCAATCTTTAGTCCCGGGTCTCCTCAATAACCTGTGAGAATCGAAGGGCGATGCCTAGAGCGGATCTACCGAGAGCTGGAGTTGGGCTCTTAGTAGACTATGGTCACTTTACCGAGGGCATTTCTACAGGGATCTCATTAAAGTTGTTCTGCATGAGTCAGCTTCCGTGAATGGTCAGCTTCCGTGAAGAAAAATTTCAAATTTTTTGGTCTATTCCTAGATATGAGGCCCCGACATTGCACTCACCAATATGAATATCATTTTTCCCTTCCGTGTATGGTCAGCTTCCGTGTCTCCGCTCTATTCCAATGGCTTCCAGTTCAAATTTGACGTATGAAAGAAAATTCAATTAAAAGACAAAAAAATCAAAATATATAGTAAAGAGTTTAAAAAATCTGAACTTTGGACATGAACTATGAGGCATTGTAGGAAGCAGACACCAAAAATTTGGATGCCAAATTCCAAAAAAAGTTCATTTTACCGAGGGCAATAACCAAGGCTCTCGTCAAAATTATTTACCGAGTTTAAAATGACCACATTCTACTGAGGGTTTGGCCCTGCTCTCATTAAAGTGTCTTTCGGTCGGGATTCAAAAATTAGAAAAATTTCTAAAATTCAAAAATAACGATGGCTTCAATAAAAGAAAATAAAGATTCTTTACCGAGGACGGTTCCTTGGGCTCTCGGTAAAGGCCATATGAACAGGACTTTACCGAGCTACCGGGCCGGCCCTCGGTAAGGACCCAACCTAGGACTTATCCATTCCCCACCACTCTTCTCACTCACATAGACACACTCGACTCCAAATTCAACCGCCGCTGCCGCACTCGCCCGCTGCGCGCGCGCGCCCCGTCCTCACCGTCTGCAATGCCTCCTCCCCTCGCCGTGCATCATGCTCGCCCGCGCCTTCCTCACCGCTCAACCTCGCCCGTTTGCAAGGCCGCCACCGCCCGTGCCCCCACCGCCACCCTCGCCAACATCGCTATCCGTCCACCCGTGCCACCTCCCTCACCGTCTTTCTACGCCCGCGCTTGCCTGCCAACACCGCTTAGCCCCGCCGCCCAGCCCCACCGTCCCGCCTAGCCCGACCGAAGGAGAAGAAGAGGGGAAGGAGGAGGAATAGGAGGAGGGGAAGGGAAGGAGGAGGAAGAGGAAGAGGGAAGGGAAGGAGGAACACGAATAGGGAAGGAGGAAGTGGAGGGTGTGTTGTTCTCATGCCCGCACTCATCCTTGCCTCGGTCCCCCAACGCTACCCAAGTGGGAACCCTAGCACCGGCCCGAACCCAAGCACGGACGGTTGTGGATTGCCGACGACTGCATCGATAGCTCTGGGCTAACTCTCTCATAGATCCGAGCACGAGCATAAGCAATAGCCCCGCCTATACACCCACAACCGAGCCCCCGCACGTAAGCGTCTCGAAGAACTCCATGTTATTCCTTTGTCAAATGTAGCTTTCTTTACGCACCTTAATTAGGTTTGCATTACTAAAATATTGGATTGGAATACTCTAGCCCAGGCTAGAAGAATCAGAGTGGTAGCGGCAGGCAGTGGAGGCTGCGTTTCGGGCCCAACAGGAAAGCCCAGGTGAAGCAGCTATTGGAGCCCCGCTGCGTTTCGGGCCCAACAGAAGCCTGTGCGAAGCAGCTATTGGAGCCCCCGCTGCGTTTCGGGCCCAACAGGAAGCCCGTACGAAGCAGCTATTGGAGCTCATGAACTACCTCCAAACCTTGAGGGCCGCTCTGCTAGAGCTCACGAACTACCTCCAAACCTTGAGGGCAGCTCTGCTAGAGCTCATGAACTACCTCCAAACCTTGAGGGCCGCTCTGCTAGGTACGCTGCTAGCGGCGTTTGCTCCGCCTCCGCCTCAACCTATACTCCTGTGAGTATGAAATTTCCTTCACTTCTGCTTTGCTTGTGGATGCGGATCACCTCTAACCCATACAACCTCTTCTCCATTGTGCAGTCGGCTTCGGGCGGGATTGAACCACGCGCGCCTCCCGCCCATGATGATCAAGGTCTCCTTCGCTAGGCGTGCAACACCATACCCCTCTTTGATGAGCCTGTGGTGGACGTGTGGTATTTTCTTTGTGACTTTTGATAAGATGATGTGGAACTTGACGATTTGTGGAACTAGAGTTGTAAAACTTGATGACTATGAGTTGTGGAGCTAGACTTGATGACTTGTAATGGATACTGGATGAATTAATCTATGTTTTTATCATGGATGTGATATATATGCCATAAATGAATTGTATCAGTGCATGAATGTGATATATATGTGATATATAATTTATATGTTAAGTTTGTAAAGTGGAATGCAAAAACAAAATTTAAAAATATATGTTCGATTTACCGAGTGGCGCACTCGGTACAGCAGGGCTTACCGAGTGGTGCACTCGGTAAAGCTGGAAAAATTGGGTTCCTGGGATCCACAAATTTCTGAGATATACCGAGAACAACACTCGGCAAAAATGGCGCTCGGGGAAACTATGGTCGATTCTCCGAGCGCGCCTTGGATCTCGGTGAAGTGGCCTCGACTCTGAGCACTTTGTTGAGGTGGCGCCGGTAGAGATGTTTTCACTATTTTTTTAAATATTAAACTCTACCGAGAGCCCATCCGGTGCTCTCGGTAGATGTAGTTTTAAAATTTTTTGAAATAAAACATCACCGGGAGGGTTTGGGAGTGTGGCCCTCGGTGAAGTTCTGGGGTCTCGGTATAGTTTGTTTTAAAGTTTTATAAAATAAAAAGTCACCGAGAACGTTTGGGGGGTCGCCCTCGGTGAAGTTTGGGGCTCTCGGTATATTTTGTTTTAAGAAAATTAAAATAAAACTTCACCGAGCGCTTTGTGGGTGCGGCCCTTAGTGAAGTGGACGACGTTGGCGAGAGGGAGGGAGGGCTCTCCTAGAACTTGACGTCGATGGTGGTAAACGCCGTCGACGTCGGGCCAGATATAGCGAGAGGGGGCGTAGCCTTCGATAGAGATTGTACCGAGAAGCCTGGTTTGAGCTCTCGGTAAAAGGCCATTCCCTGCATAATTTCACCGAGGGGTGTCTATCGAGCGGCCCTTGGTAGAGCTTCTACCGAGGGCTCTATGCCCTTTACTGAGCGGTTCCGGCGCTTGGTAGAGGCCATGTGTGCGGTAGTGACTTATGGTTACTGGGCTGGGCTTGTGCTTGAGGACAGAGGATAGAAATCAAAGAGCTCAAGTAGGCAGAGGCCAGCTGCCAGGCCGGCAGCGTCGCGGTGATGCGGCCGCTCATGCATCGGCTATGGGTTTTCGTCGCTTCATAAATAAAACGTTTCCAGTCATCTCAGCGTGGCCGTCGCCCTCGCCGGTGCACAAGATGATAGAAGCTAAGGAGGAATCATGTTCTAAGCCAAATTTTAATCATTTTTTGTTTCTACAGGAGGATTCTGTTGGCTCCCAGTCTCTGGTGCAATATGCGACTCGATTTGCATCGGCATCTTCCGCCATAGCCCCATCCCCCATGCATCAAGTGGTTGCCAGCCAGGGACAAGGAGCATATATGCCTCTCTTGGCCGGTGGTGGTCCGGTCCAGCGTGCCTGGGATGGTACCATTGGGGCAGCTAGCTCTAGCCTTTAGGATCCTTTTATTGTACTAATGCCATTTTTCTTAGACGAACATCATAAAGGAACCGCATCTAGAAATGTTTTTCAAGGAGCGTTTAAATGCCCAATCTTATCTTACTATTACTAATTAGAGGCTCCAACGAAGGCTCCACGTTAATTCTCACCAGACGCGCTAGAAAAAAGATAAATGCTAGAAATTCTCACATTAATTAGAAACATCTGGCCATCAATCCACAAGCCTCCAACAATTATAGCCATTGATTTATTTTTATTTTCTAAAAAATTACCCACTTTTGCCATTACAAAAACATCAAAAAATAACCCCTATGCATACATATAAATTACCCACCAATGCCATTATAAAGTTTATATTATTAAAAATTAGTAAAACTAATACCTTACGTTGTCTAAAAATACTAATACTTACGTGCTGGAAGGATTATCCTAATCGCCGTCGAGCAGATGGGATTGTTTTCCAACAGAGGAGGAAAAAAATAAGGCAGCGCCTCCGGACGGCTCCACGCGGCAACTCTGAGCGTGGCAGCAAACTTCTAGTTGCCGGCCAAACATGCTAGGAAGGAGGCAAGGAGACAATACAGCACAGGCACGTACGCCCGCATGCCGACTACTTCGAAGTTGAGGCATTCGCCATCCCCGTCGTGTACCAGAGAGGTCCTTGCTCCTACTCCCAGTTTCTTTGTTTAACTGCTTGCAGCTCTCAATGACAAGGAGGCTTCGCTGTGCAGTTTTCCATTGATTGATTCCTGGCGACCTGACCGAGACATGATCCAACAATGTTTCGGTGACTCTGCTTTCACCGCTTGCCTGCATAATCAAATTGTATGGTGATTAGGTGAGGTTCGAGTAGTACAACAACAATGAATGTTTGAGGAGGATTGTAGTTAATCACCATGAATGAATGTTTGAAGTTGCGGTGTTTACATGTATGCCAAATGGTTTACTTCATATTAGTCCGAAGCTTCTGTCATATACGACTACATGCTAGCAGCTCCTATTTATATTGAACACTATTGTCCCTTGCGAAATACTTTATATGATAATTATTGACCATTAGATATAATTCTTCTTTTATTTGCAATGTTTTTCAATTACATCAAAAAACAATTGACAGGTATAGTTTTTCATACGCACAAAAGTGATCCCAGATCATCATATCTCTAATGGCCACAGATGCACTCAAGCCAGCTCTCCATAAAATAGCGTATAGAGCTTGCTGCTTAGTTGTAGATGATTGGAGCAGACAGATGTATTAGTAGCACCTGCTGTAGCACGACCAGTTTGTGCGCGGGCAAGGCATTTAGCTGCTTATTCATGATCAACACCTACTTCATCTATCTGTGTCTTAAGCTCCCACAGATCATCGCACGTTTTGCACTGTGCGCTAAAGATCGAAGACTTCACGTTCGAAGCCAGGAGGATGATGGCATCCACGTCGTCCTCCATAGGTACTAATTTGATTTCCCCTCATATTCTTGCACAACTCCATTTATGTTGGCTGATACTGTCTTGATGCACGAATGAGCAAAAACCCTATTGAAAATGTCCCCACATCTAGGACATTACTGCACCGGGCGACGTCAAGACAAGTATGGATGCCATCTACAATGGCTCCTACCCCAACATTGCTGCTACAAAGAGAAGGCAACGCTACACTACCGGTCGACACCAAGACACTAAACAAACTATCTATTGGCGAACAAGAATGAGGAAGGAAAGACTACCAACCGACGAAGAAAGCGATGATACACCGACTACCTCTTGGCGAACACCAACGAGACAGGTGGCGTTCCATCAACTCAATCTACTACGACACTACACCAGCCAACACCGATGTCATTACGGCGTAGGTGGTCGAGCTAACGTTCCAATTCCACCAATCCAACTTCACCTACTTCAGCCATCAAGCACCACTCGACGTTGACGAAGTGGACAACATCTATTCTCTAAGCCACTAATGAAAATACCCTAAAACCAAGCATTGAGAAAAAAATTGAACTTCTGAATGAGGTGACGGTTTCATCCTAAACTTGAGCATACGCATGAAGGAAGTAGGTGTCCAGCCGTGCACCAAAAACTGATGTTAGACGTAGCAGCATCAAGAAGACTAATTAAGGATAGGCATGTGCCAGCATCATAGGGATGACAAGGAGATCTACATCAAGAAAGGGAAGGCAGGAACTATATTAGTTTCCCTATCATAATTTCCAACGGAGGACGAATCAAGAGCACGCCGCCTCATGTTTCCTCCAAAATCAATCTATTATCTTTCCCTACCATGCACATTTCCAACGGAGGAGAAAAATAAGAAGCATCGTGAGGACTCCGCCACGATTCCAAGCTACGATGCCTCACCATGGCTCTACACAGCACCTGCCGCCGTTGCCACCTTGTGTGGCCGTGCAGATTTCTAACGGAGGAGAAAATAAGAAGCATCATGAGGACTCCGCCATGATTCCAAGCTACGATGCCTCACCATGGCTCTACACAGCACCTGCCGCCGTTGCCACCTTGTGTGGCCGGTCAAGCTAGCAAGGCTGAAGCCAATATAGGGCAGGCAGCGTACATCTACACAGGCACCTGCCGAGGAGTTCGATGCCCCGGGCGTGTACTAGCACAAGGTCTGCGTCTACTGCGTCCTAAAATAGATATCTGGCACATGTATCTGCTCTCCTGTAGTACTGTCTGAACTCATGTTCCTCTTTGGTTTTAAATTGAATGAAAGACTGCAGCCTGTTGAGTGCCACCGGGAGCTCCAACCACCAGGTTGAAGGTCAGATTGCAACTTAATAATAATGACATTGCATAACCTGAAACTATATTCTAATGTTACTAAGAAAATTCGGGGACCATGATCGGTGTAGGTGGAGTTGTCAAAAAAGGCTATATGGAAAAATTAAAACTTCCAAAGTTACAATACATAATAAAACTAATCCAATAATATTTTTTATAAATTATCCATCTTTGTCATTACGTAAGATAATGCTTTCACCAATAAGTTTGAGTTCAAATTATCCATGAATGGCATCATTATAGCTAATGTAGTGTAATATATACCTATATAAGTTGTACCTAAATTATCCACCTCTCAACCATTATAAAAAAATAACAAAAGTCTCTCAAATCTACATATAAATGCTAATATAAGCTATTATGAACAATAATTCAACATTTATGAGTTAAAACTTAAATTTGTACAAATAATTATTTTTATGTACTAATCCATTGTGGAGATATATCTGTAGCATACTATGTATTGATGTTACTTATAGCTCACTTTAAGTTATATTAACTTTCATGAGGTAAATTTTGTATGTCATTGTCTTCAAACAAATTATGGATATTAATAAAAAATTGTAATATGAATATTAGTAAGTTAATTTTAGGAATTATTTTTTTAACAAAAAATATTAATATTATAGAATAAATTCATCATCTTGAATGCCCTGGTGTTGAAACAACTATTTATGACATCGTCAAAACTAATCTAGAGTATTCATAAAATAAAACATAAAATTTAGGTAAATGATATAATTAAAATTAAAATTAAAATTTAATATAATTAAAAAATTACAACAACTGGACCGAAGGATAAAGGTTAAACTATAGATTTCTATGATATCCGTATAGGGATGAAAAAAAGAATGTATACACTATAAGTTTGCTTATGTTTCAATTGAATACATATGATTCCAAATAAATATTAATCATAAAAGTTATTACTCATGAAAATGGTACAAACAAAAAAGGTAAATCCTAAAATCCATACTAAAATATAAAAGATTCTCAAATTGGTAGACAATAATCAACATTGTAAATAATAGCTATTGTACCTTAGGAATTAATAAACTTAAAAGTTAGGAAAAGAATCAAACTTTAGGTTTATGTCAAAAAAATAGAGACTGTGGCGAAAACTATCATAGTTTAAGTAAATGTTTCAATCTAAATATATATTGGAGATATATAGAGTTGCTACATAAAAAACCTCCTAATATAAATGAAAAACATATAAATCATTTTTTAACTAATATAGACTACACAGTACCCATTATACATATTATTTTAGAGTATTGGTGAAGAGAAAAATATAAATAATATAAATAATTTTAACTAGTTAGTAACATATGTCCCATAATATTCTAACCCGTGCGAGAGCACGGGTTGGTGAACTAGTGCTATAAACTCTATTTTTATAAATCAATGGTGTAGTGGCGTTTCTTGTACTTGCCCTTGAGATTGATTTTGACCGTCAGTAAAAAAAAAATTCTATCCTAGCTAGTCTAGCACGCATGTGTACATATACTGTGGGTTCGGTTCGTTGTAGAAACAGAATCATACATCTAAACCAGATAAGCTTGACAAGATATGATGCAATCTTGATGTGCCATCACTCTGTGTGGTACGCAGAAGCTTTGGGCACTTCTTTAAGCACGCCTCTTCGTGATTCCCAGGTCACTGTCGTCTTTAGTGGAATCGGGTGCAGCTATTGATGGAAAAGACGAATACGCACATGTTCTTTGGGAACATGCATTATTGTGGTGGAGAAAGGAGAAAAAGCTATCTGGCTCGGTACGCAGCACCAATAATATTTAGGCCGCTTTGAAGATAGACATGCTTTCCTACCTAGCTGTGCATCCTTCCACTCCTAGCAAGCAAGATGAAATATTGCAGCACCTTCTCCTGTGCAATGCAGCAATAGTTTCTCACATCTCTCACTTTATCCCCAAGATTCTATTGGTCTTCAACCTTGCCCATCGATCTATCATTGCAGCTGGCATGGATCTTGTGGCGGTGCAGTGGGCAGCATCGTCTCAAGCTCGGCGAACTGCTGCAGGCAGAGTACAAGCTGCAGAAGGGCCTGTCCGAAAAATCGGGTCTCTGAAAAATGAGCTCGAGAGTGCACAGACGGCTCTCCGCAAGGTGGGCGACACACCACCGGAGCAGCTGGATCCACAGGTCCAGCTCGGGCTCGCGAGGTCGAGAGGCGTCCTACGACATGGAGGACATCCTCGATGCCTTCCTCGTCGATGTCGTGGAGGCTTCGCCTCTCTGCTGAGACTAAAAGCAAGAAAGGCTTGCTCAAACGTCTCAAGAAGAAGATGGCTAAACTGCTGAAGAAGAGCAAGGCACGCCCGCGACATCGCCTGCGCGATTGAGGACATGAAGAAACGACTCCAAGAGGTGTCGGACTGCCGGAGACAGGTACTCCGTACCCATTACGGTGCCTTCGCCAGCCACAAAACTGGATCCTCGCCTCGTGCACACGCATAACGAGGCAGCGCAAAATTATCGGCATCGAGAAGACGAGGGCGGAGCTCATAGCTATGCTTCGCCATCGACCCATGGCCATGGAGATGCTGGTGCCTCCAGCGGCAACAACCGAGCAAGATAGTTTCGTGGTCGGAGCTGGTGGTCCAGGCAAGACCACTCTAGCCAAGGCAGTTTACGACGAGCTGAGTACGGGATATGATTGTCGAGCCTTTGTTCCGGTTGGCGCAATCCTGACCTGGTGCAAGTCTTCACCAGCATCTTCTTCCGTCTCGATCAAAAAAACCGTGCCATTCGTGATGTAAAGGACCTGCCACTTCTCATTGATGAACTCCGAGCATTCCTTGAAAACAAGAGGTATGGATTAATCGCTTGTCACCTGCTCACCTATAGTTTCTCTCTTTTGTCTTATGATTAATTGATTATGTATATGCTACACTTTGCTTGTGCTGTGTACATACTATTTGGGTACAATACCCTCTTCGTTATGTATCAAAGATGCGCTTGTGGTACAGTACTTCTTCCTGCTAAGATGTTTATATTTCATAATCGAAATTTCAAGATGTTTGTTATGAATTGAAGCTGCAGTTGTGGCACGATACTCTTTCCTCCTACGGAATTTATATTTGATAATAGAAATTTGATCAAGTTTCAACGGTGGCATTGTAAATATTGGAAGTAGAGTTGTTAAACCTTTGAACATCTATAAAGTACCACTAGTATGTAAGTTTCCAATACTAAATTAAAATTAGACATAACCCGTCTTCATTATTAGTAGAGTACAGATGTAGGGCCGCTCTTTTTCTCCTTTATAGAGAATACATGCTCGAAGGTTTACTAACTATACATAGTCATTTGTACTGTCTTGTTGGTAGGTACTTCATCGTTGTTGACGATGTATGGGATATAAAAATCTTGGGAACAATTAGGATCAGCTTTGGATCAGAAAAATAATGGCAGCAGAGTAATAAAAACTACACGTAATCGAGAAGTAGCCTGCAGCGATGAAGTTTATCAGCTTGGCCCTCTTACACATCAGAACTCAAAGAAATTATTTTACATGAGGTTATTTGGTGGTGAACACAATTGTCCAGCTCATCATCCTGAAGAGGCATCTGAAAAGATTCTACACAAAATGTGGTGGTGTGCCATTAGCTGTCATCACAATGGCAAGCTTGTTGGTGGGCAAATCAAGACAGGATTGGATTGAAGTGTGTAACTCTCCTGGTTTCTATGGTGGCGAGACAGCAAGCAAGTAGATGATACTTGTGTGGATATTGTCCCTTAGCTACCATGATCTGCCTTCTCATCTGAAGACTTGCTTACTGTACCTATGTGTGTACCCCTCAAGACTGCCGGATTCGTAAAGATGATTTGATATGGAAGTGGCTAGCGAAGGTTTTATAGGGAAGAAAACAGAACAAGTCTGTATCAGCGGGGAGAGGAATACTTGCATCGGCTAATAAATAGGAGCATGGTCCAAGGGGTGGAGTCGAAGAGGAGGGCATCATAGTCGGTTGTCGTGTTCATGACATGGTTCTTGATCTTATTCGTGACATGGCAAGCGAAGAAAACTTCATCACTATCTCAAGCAGTGATGGAGGAACATCATCGTCACGACACAAGATGCGACGGTTAGCACACCGAAACAGGATAGTGTTGGATCAATTTGATCCTAACAGTCATAGGGATATGGCACAACTGAGGTCACTGGTTGTCCATGGGTGTGATATTCGTGGTTGGGTCTTGCGTCCGAGCTTTAAACTCTTACGTGTGCTAGCTTTGGAGAGCTGTGCATCATCTGATAATGATGAGTGTGACAGGCGCAGGCTTGAGCACATTGGAAGTCTAGTCCATTTGAGGTACCTAGGCCTGCGAGGAACAAAGGTCAAAGAGCTCCCGAGGCAATAGGGGCTCTCAAGCTTCTACAGACACTGGACTTGGATTTTTCCGATGGAGGTATGGTTACCCGACTGCCATTGAGCGTCAGCCTGCTAGAGCACTTGGTCTGCCTACGACGTTGGGCAACTGTGCCCGATGGGCTCGTCATCCAGAAATTGGCGTCACTGGAAGACCTGGAGATAGATTTGGGGATGCTGTCTGTTAAGTCCAAGAGGCAATTTTTTCAGGAGCTGGGCAACTTGAGCCAACTGAGGGTGCTCCGTCTGCGTAATATGGGTAGCCTGGATCTGAGCATGGAGGCAGAAGTTTTGAAGTCAGTAGGCAATCTGCTGTTGCTCCAGCATCTGGATCTGTATTCCTTTCAACCTAGAGCTGCCTTAATGGAGTGGAACAAAACCGTGCTTCCAGAACATCTCAGGCATTTGTGGTTAGGATTTGTATCCTTCCCTTCTGTGCCATCGTCATTCATAAATCCCATGCTTCTCCCCAACCTATGCTACTTGGAGTTGTATATGGATCATATAGACGAGGCAGGTCTAAGAGTCTTGGGTGGGCTGCCAGATCTCCGTTACCTCCGTATTCGAGCTCTTGGGATGGCTTCTCATAAGCTGGCTACGGTAGTTAATAATATTGCTGTGCACGATGTCTTCTTCCACAAGTTGAGATGCCTACAGTTGGAGTCCTGGATGGTCCAGTTTGCGACCAACTATGACTCGACTGGTGTTTCGTTGAGCATCTGGAGGGAAGGAAAGGCTGCTGATATGGTATTTGACTCCAGAAAAGCAGAGGAGGGGGGCCGCAGCAGAGTAGCACCGGTCCCGTTTGTGATGCCAAACCTCCGCAAGCTTGAGTTCATGTTCCCAGTGAGGGCTTTCTACAAGGATGGACACGCTACCTGTGATGACAATCTCGGCTTGGGCTTGGAGTGCCTTCCTACCCTACGATTTGTCGAGGCAAACGTCGACATGACCGATGCCTTGATTGATGACGTGAAGAAGGCAAAGGAGGAGCTCAGGCGGGTAGCACACCTCCATCCCAATACCCCCGCAGTCCATACGACTGACTTTAGATACTGTTACAAATAAATGGTAGCATGGATTTGTTTTGTTCTCGCCCAAGAGTTCAGCTATACCTATTGTAGTTTTGTGAGGTGTATTTTTTTTGGTAATATTTTATCTTCCATGTACTAAGTGAGAAAACTTTATTGGACTCATTGTTAGCTCATATATAGTTTTAATGGATTTCTGTCTAATTTGCTTAGTTTTTCCTCGGCGATGCCCTCATATTCTGTGTGATTTGATTTCTTCGATTCTCACACGTGAAAAATTATGCAAGAATTTCTTGATATTGCTTGCTTTTGTATTGGATGAAGGTGAACGGAGGTGTTCATAGTACTGTGTGTGATTTTAAGCCCTGTTTTCCATTAATTTTGATTCTAGTTATCTTACTATTACTAATTGGAGGCTTCAATTAAGGCTCCACGCTTAACTCCTCACCAGATGCGTTAAGAATAAAGATAAATACTAGAAATTATCACATTAATTAGAAACATCTAGCCATCCAATCTATAGGATCGTACAACCAGTAAGCATTGGATCTAATTTATTTTTCTAGAAAATTACACCTTTGGCATTATTATATAGATAGAAAAGAAAAAGAAAAAGATATACCAGGAGCCGCACGGGGTCATCACGCGATTTCCATAATCACCTGCCCTTGGAGATTTTCCACCTGCCCGTGGAGAAAAAAAATTAGAGGGCGCCGCCTCAAGATGGATCCATGCACCGATCGCCGCCGGGTAGGGCACCTACATCTACACCAGCTCCCTTCTCAGATTGATGGCATGCAATACCTGCAAGTGAAGTCTGGCCGCCCGCACACATGCATCCTACAGTGGAGCTTCTGGACAGGCACAACCCGGAGGTCGGAGGTGGAGCACGTGCACGAGATCTACTACGTTGGTGGAGGAGCAGCAGTGTTGCAGCAGCATGCATGCACATCGCTTTCACTCCCGATGACGAAGTTGCACGTGGAGGAGGATGTCTACAACGCAGCCGCCGGGCGCCATCTACCAAGAAGTGCATTTGATGGCTGAAGCAAGGTGCATGGCTAGCTGGTTGCAGCGTTCACCATGCACATCGTCTATAAATACTGAATCATCGCTGGCTGATCTTGCACCACCTCTCTGTTCTGCTTTTCCCATGGACAAAAGCGATGAGATTGCAGATTACAATTGGTCTCTTTTATGATCCTTGAGACAGACGATTCCATGCCGGTCCATGCATATGCGACATGAGTTCTCTATCTCTATTGGACGGCATGCAAAAGAAACAGATGTCCTGGCGTTGGCACAGGCATGGCCTCATATCAACATCTGAGTAGGGCACCAGAAGGCTACCGCCAACCCATGGGCGCCAAGGGATCTAATCCCCGGGTGCAGGAGGAAACGAGAACCTCTCATCTGATGCTCACAAACAAAAGGCTCCTGGCAAATGACATCTTTGATCACCATGGATGCACACATCCCGACTGTAGTAAGAGGAACAACAGCCAGGCCTCGGCTCTCCATCATTGGTGTATAGTTTGCTGGCCGGTTGGGCAAGATTGGAGCGTAGGCATTTTTAAGGAGCAAAAACTGCAGCACACAGGGCAGGTCGTGTCCGAGATGGATGGACACAAACCTTCATCGTCAACAACTGCATCTATCAACAAATGTCTGAAGTACCCGCGGATCAGTGCATGATCTGCGATGGAGATGGAAGACGACACATTTTAGAAGAGAGCACGGTGATGATGTGTGCATGCGTCACCCTCCATGGGTGAGAAACTAAGCCCATTTTTCCTCTATTCTTGCACAACTCCATCTATGTTGGGCCGTATTATATTGTGCAGCTTCAGCCACGAGATGGCGAGGATGGATGAGAAGTCAACAAAGATGACGCCCTGTTGCCAAAAGGATCCATCAACGTGTGGATGCACGCAGTTGACAAGGATGCCACCGAGACCAGCTCCACATCTACATCAGCGCACCAGGCGACATAGAGATGAGTATGGACGCCATCTCCATTGGCTTCTCTCCCAATGAGGCTACACTGAGAAGACAATGCTACACTAACTTCCTGGTGGTCGATATAATCGTGACATGCCATGCTACACCAACTATCTATTGGCGAACACCGACAAGGAAGATGACTCTACATTGCTACCGACAATCAACAACAAGGAAGGTGATGGCTTGCACAGTCGAGGAAGCCAACTGCACCTACTTCAACAAGCATGCACCACTTGACGCCAATAGTTGGATGACATGTGTCCTAGCCACTAAAAAGAATATCCTAAATTTTGTCTAGGCATTAAGAAAATTATCAACTACCAAACGAGCTGACAATTTCCATCCAACACTTGAGTGCATGGCGTTTGGCCATCGTCAAGCATTAACATCCATTTGTGCAGTCTCCACTAATGTTAGATCCAGCTACATCGAGGGGCCAGAAGGACAGGCGTGTGCTAGCATCGTGGGGATGAAGAGGAGATCTACGTCAGTAAAGGAAAGGCAGGGAAACACAGGACACGGTGCTACGACATCCGACTTCCATTGCATCTACGTCAATGCTGGCACTAGCTGCACCTATAGGTTAAAGGTATGTCCACCTTTGCTGGATCCCACAATTCCAATTTGATTTGTCTCCTACAATGTACAAGATATGAACCTTATTGACCACTATGTAGTATTTCATTTTAATTTTAATGTCCTCGGTTTCCTATGCACAAACTTATTAACGATCATGTATTTTTTCTATTAATAACTTAATTATAATGTCACTGAATCACTTCAATTTCATGCAAAAAAATTAGGTGACCATGATCCGTGGAGTTATCAATAAAGCCTATATGGAAAAAATTGAAACCTCCATAAATATAAGAGGTATTTAAAATAATAAAAAATATCTCTTTACTAAATTATGCATCGGTATGGCTTTCATTCCAAAGTTTGCATTGAAATTTCCAATTCATGGCAATATGAAAACACAATGTACCTAAATTGTATAAAAGATTAATGAAATTCGCTCAAATCTACATGTAAATGCTAATATAAGATACTAGAACAAAAATTCAACATCCATGTAAGTACAAATGTTTGTATTTATACGCTTATCAAGCATGGAAATGTATACTTAGCAAACCACTTAATAATGACACTTATGGTACATTTCAAGTTATGTTAACACTCGTGACAATAAAATGAAAGCACTGAACAGGTTAGTTGCTGTGGCGGGCACCAAAGCTAGTTGTTGTTTCCACTACATCCACTTCTCCTTGTCAGCCAGGTTTTGTCAGCCAGGTTGTGGTCCAAACCGAGGAAAAACTTTTATGGCACAGCTGCAAAAATGAAAGCACTGAACAGGGGAAAAAAAGAAACTGGCTTGTACTACGTTAGTGGATCAGCCCAATTCGATCCTCCAAGCCCAAATCAAGGCTGACCCAATTCGATCCTTCCTTTTGTTATTCAATAACCAGATATAGAAGCACTAATAAGGGAATAATATGGGACCAGGAGTAGAGTTTTTGCAGCTAGGTATTATTGGCAACGCGAGAAATATCAGCTTATTCAAATTAGCAATGTGGAATAATTTGGTCAATCGTCTTGTACAAATCAATCTTAGTCGAGAATGATGAGTTCAGTGGGACCTTGACCACAAAGGTGTCTTCTTGGTTAAATCACACTATCGTGGGCTGATCAACCAAGACATACCTAATGTCAATAAGCGGTTATGGAAGTTAAAAATACCCCTCAAAATTAAAATATTCCTTCGTATCTTAGGCTTAGGCGTTGTCCTCACTAAAGATAATCTGGCTAAACTAAACCGGCAAGGATCTCTAAAGTGTTGTTTCGTCAGAAAACGAGTCGATAACATTTGTTCCTTGATTGTCGTTTCACAAGGATGGTATGGGCCACGGTCCGTGCGGCTTTGGGGTCTAAGGAAGCCAACTAGTATTAATAACCTTTTTGGGGATGGCTGAATGGAATACCAAAAGATTTTAAATCACTTGTTCTTGTTGTTGCAAGCGCCTTGTGTTAGTCCATCCGGCTTTGCAGCGTAAATGCAAATGGTTTTTGAAAACATTTTTCTTTTTGCAGGTACTCTACTTCGATCACGCACCGGCTCCGCGTGACGTGGGCTATCCTGCAACGGCCTTCTTCCCATGAGGTGCTTGTAGCGGCCTCTCGGTTCTTGGAGCGGGTGGCCATGGACTTTTTTTTCCCAAAGCATGGGTGGCGGTTTAGTCTTAGGATTGACATCATTAGTGTGTGTGGTTATTTCAAACTATCAAAGGCTGTGTGCCCATGGGCAGAGGCCGGGAATGTTTCAAGACATTGTATAACCTTGATGTAATCTCTTGAAATTAATAAAAAATTCTCATTTCCAAAAAAAAAAAAAAACATAAGAATAATTAGGGAGATGCAAAGTTGGTCCAAATTTCTGGCGATTAACATACCAAAACAGATTATTGTCATTTCCTTCACCGGTTCATAGCAAACTCACACTACAGATTACAAGTTCTCGGCTAGAACTTACCGTTATCACCAATTTCAAGTTTCCACTGAGCTCCTGCTGCTGCTGCTGCTCTTGTTTTGCTGCTCGGTGCTGATTTGCTCCTGTGGCGGGCACCAAAGTTAGTTGCTGTTTCCACTAGATCCACTTCTCCCTTGTCAGCCAGATTGTGGTCCAAACCGAGGAAAAACATTTGTGGCACAGCTGCAAAATGAAAGCACTGAGAGCATCTCCAGTCATGGCCTGTAAATTGGGACCCTAAAACTTCATTTGCAGGCTAGACAAAAAATAATAGGGTCCCAAATTCGCATCCAACTCCAGCGGAACCAGGCACACGGAGACCCTATCTATGCAAAACGCTGCAAATGGAGGCCCGCCCGTGAACGCCGAGCTCCGCCGTTCTCCGAGCTCCCGCCGAGCCGGTCGGGTCACGACTGCAAGTCCGATCGCTCGTTGAGGAACGACAAGAGCGGGCGTGAGCACCGGATAGCGAGCCTCGCGACCGCGGACATCGGGCGCTGCGAAAGATTTCCTCGAGATGCGTAGATCGACCGGCGGGGGAAGGGATCCGCGGGCGCGGCGCTTAGCGCGGCGGTGTCCGGCGAAGCGGGCGCAACGCGTGCTCGCTACGCGGCGCGGGGCGGCGTGCATCCAACAAGCGGCGTCCATGGCGACTTCCTGGCTTGGGCGTAGCCGAGAGGACCACGGAACCCCTTCCATCCATGACGCCGGCGGTCCTAGGGGTGCGGTGGCATCTTGCCGGGCCCGGCGCCGGAGGTCGATGGGGCGCCTTCCGCCGCGCCATCTTCCCCCATGGAGCACCGCGGCGCCGACACCGCGGTCCGCCTCGCCTCGCCGCTCTTCCTTCTCCGGGTCGGCCTTGAGCTCGACTTTACGCCGCGCGCGCCCACTGCGGGCATCGCGGTTGCCGCTCGCTACGCGCCGGGCCCGTGCCGCTTGAAATCCCGCCTCCCGCCGCCGGAGGCTCCGCCGCGGCGGCCCTTCCTCCCGCCCCGAGCCTGCCGCGCCGCGCCTTCCTCCGTGACGGCGCTGCCCGCGCCTCGCATGCATCCTCGCGCGAGCCTCGCACGCCGCTCGGGCGAGACGGTATGGCACCGCAGCCGAGCATCTGGCGGCGGAGAGGGGGCTCCACGCTGAGGCGACGCCACGGAGCTCGACGCTACTTGCCGGAGGCGGCGGGCATGGCCGCGCGGCGCGAAAGCGCACGGCGCGAAAGCGGGCGGCGCTGCCGTCTTCCCTCGCACTACCAGCCGCCGGGCGGTGCCGCCGTGAACGCCGCCGGGCGGTGAATCCGCTCCGAAGCTTCGCGGAGGACGGGCGAAGCGCCAAGCGGGACGACGGGAAGTCGGGCCGGCGGACCAGTGGCGCCGACGCGACGGGGACGGAGAGAGGAAAATGTGCGTGGGTCCCACGAAGAAAAGTGGAATAGGGTCTTTCCGCATCTAGGGTCTTGGGACTATAATTTGGGGTGGCATGAAAAATAAGAGCTCAAGTAGGGACTCCATTGGAGTTCATTTTTTACCAAAAACCTCAAATTTTAGGGTAGGGGGCTCAAGTAGGGCCCCCCATTGGAGTTGCTCTGAACAGGGAAAAAAGGAAACTGGCTTGTACTACGTTAGTGGATCAGCCCAATTCGATCCTTCAAGCCGTAGACTCTTCTTTGTGGGCCAGGACTGTTACGGCAAACTGAAGCACGTCATCCGACTATGCTCTGTATCAGCATCAGGCTGCATTGAGGAAAGCATTCACATTCTTAAGCCGGCCATCAACAAGGCAATGTCCAGTGAAAACAGAGTAAACAGAGCCCGTTCACGTCACCCAGTGGAGATCAATATTGAGGACGATAGCAGCAGCTGTGCAAAGCGTTGGGGATCGACTCTCTCTGGGTCGTGGCAGGCCAAGTCGACTCCCTCTGCTACTCGGAGAAGTCTGATCAAGTTGGAGCAAATATCTCTACGTTCTGATATACTATTAGTATACTAGCAAGGACACGTTTCGGTGTTCGTTAGCAACGACCCGTAAATTAAATTGAACGTAAGTTTGTAAAGAAATGGGATCAAACAGATGGGAGACCCAATCGTCACCATGGGAAACCCTGAGAGTGTTGTATTCAATAACCAGATATAGAAGCACTGATACGAGATTAATATGGGACCAGGCGCAGAGTTTTTGCAGCTAAGTATTATTGGCAACGCGACCATTATCAGCAAAATTGAATGCACCGAACACAGAAAAAAAAAAAGGAACTGGCTTGTAGTATATTAGTGGATCAGCCCAATTCGATCCATGGAGCCGCTCTTGTTTATGGCCCAGAACTATATGCAGCCCAAATCAACGGTGACTCAACTCTCTTGTGCTTTTCATTTCCTTCATTTCTTATTCGGAAGTGCACGTAAAGGACCACAGAAATGATAGTCTGCATACATATTTACTTTATAAATATAGAAAGAAGGAAAAACCGATCGTTTTATATATGCTCACGACTGCTCACGCCATACCATCGACTGTGCACGACTGTTGCGGCGAAATGAAGCACGTCATCCGACTCTGCTCTGCATCAGCATCACTGCATTCAGGCTCCATATTCACATGTCAGGCTGCATTGAGGAAGCATTCACATTCTTAACAGTCTTTCATTCGTTAATCAAGTGCGACCATCAACGAGGCGATGTCTACTGAAAACACAGGAAACAGAACCCGTTCACAAAGTGTCTCGGACGTCTCGTCACCCAGTGGAGATGAATATTGAGGACAACATCAGCAGCTCGGCAAGGCGTTCATCATGGTGTCGGCCAGCGACTTTATCAGCAGCTAGTTCAGGACAGAGAGGGCGGTAACATAATACAATCAGTAAAACATGCAAACCAGGAGATTGAAATCAACCAATCCGTACTTCTCGTGCACCACGTACAACCAGCAGGAAAACTATGCACATCATTTAAACAAATTTAAAAAGAAAGAAAGAAAGAAAGAAACCTGATCACGTGGCAGCAGATACCTCAGAATTGTCGAAAATGGATAATTGTTCACACAATGTTCTGCATCCTATGATTTTGAGAGTACACACAGACGACAGCAACAACTTGAAAACAAATGTTCTCCTTATTACAGGGTTTCTTAAGGCACACAAATGCATATGTCCACCTAGTTTATTACTCGGCTGAAAACATAGTTGTGATATAAATTTTGTAGACCCACAACAAGACATATAATACTCCTGAGTCGACAAAAGCGAAACACAGGACTCACAAGCCGAGGCCATTTTCTCCCTGAACAAAGATTATATTAGGATGCTCTGGATGGTCATTTCACTGGCACTGATTATATATACTGATGGATTTATTGATACGATGACTAGTGAATTAGCTCCTCCACTTGTGTTTCAGACACCGAGGCTTCTGAATCCTCGTCGATTACCTCATTCTCATCTTCTTCCTGCATATGATATAATAATATAGTTAGTGGAATTGGGAATGGAATGTGTGGTTATTAACTAAAAACATGTTAGGCAGCTGGTACGTACGTACATCTTCATCGTCGCTGTGTATTGGTTGTGCCATCATATCCTCACTAACTTTGAATACCTCCAATCTGAGTGCGGCGCTATTGGGATGGAGTTGTGCCAGGCGCCTGAGCTCAGCCTCTGCCTTGTTCACGTCATCAGGGAAGGCATCAAGACAGTTTAGAAATGCCGTCACAGTGCGTAGCGAAGGGAGGCACTCCAAGTCCAAGCCGAGATTGTCACAGGTAGCCAGTCCATCCTTGTACAAAGCCCTGACTGGGACATGGAACCAAAGCACGTGGAGGTTTGGCATCACAACAACAGGGGCCTGTTCTACTCTGCTGTTGCGGTCCCCATCCTCTGCTTTGTAATCAAATACCATAGCATTAGGATCCTGACCTCCCCTCCACAGGCTCAACGAAGCACTTGTCCAGTCACCGTTGGTCGCCAACTGGACCATCCAGCGAACCAATATGAGGCTTCTCAACTTGGGGAAGAATTTATCATGAGCACTAATATTAATTACCGTAGCCGGCTTATGTGAAGAAGCCGTCCCATCATTATCATGGGCACTAATACAGAGGTAATAGAGTTCTGGCAGACCAACCAAAGCTCTCAAACCTGCCTCGTCCATATGATGCACAATCAACTCCAAGTAGGAAAGGTTGGGGAGATGCGTGGGATATATGAATGATGGCACACAAGGGAACCCGATGCCTCTTATACGTAGATACCTGAGGTGTTCCGAAAGCACGACTTTGTCCCACTCTGTCGAGGCATCGTTACTTTCAAATAATTCATCCCAATCCAAGTCCAGATGCTGGAGCTCCTTCAGATTGCCTAGTGACTTTGAAAGTCCTGCCTGCATGCTCTCATCCAGCGTGTCTACGCCATCCACATGGAGCACCCTCAGTAGGCTCAGGTTGCCCACCTCCTTGACAAATTGCCTCTTGGACTCAAAAGACAACTGGCACACGCCCATCCTTAGCTCCTCCAGTGACGTCACCTTTTGGAGGAACCCATCCGGCACGCTCATCCAACGGTCACATCGCAGGCACACCAACCGCGTTAGCAGGCTAACGCTTGATGGCAGTTGGACATCCACACCATTTTTCCAGTATCTTCCAAGTTCAGCGTCTGTAGAAGCTTTAGAGCTCCTATCGCCTCCGGGAGCTCTCGGACCCTTGTCTCTCGTAGCCCAAGGTACCTCAAATGAATTAGTTTTCCAAGATGCTCAAGCTCATTCCAGTCATTCCCAAATTCAACTGATAATTTGCACCTCTCTAAAGCTAGCACACGTAGGAGTTTAAAGTTTGGAGACAACACCAAACCGCGGATGAAACATCTATTGGCAACCAGCGTCCTCAGCCGTGTCATGTCCCTATGATCAAGTTAGGATGAGATTGATCCAAGAGTATCCTGTTCTGATGTGCTAACCGGCGCACCTTTGTCGTGTGACAATGTTCCAACATCATCATTTGAGATTGTGATGAAGTTTTCTTTGTTTGCTAGACCACCTAATAAGATCAAGGACCATGTCATGAACATGACAGTGATGTATGATGCCGTCATCTTCAGACTCCACCCCTTGGATCATGCTCCTGTTTATGAGCTGATGGAAGTACTCCTCTCCCCACTGTAACAGACTTGTTCCTATCTTCTTCTCTATAAAACCTTCGCTACCCACTTCCATATCAAAGAATCTTTCTCAATCTCATAGTCTTCGGGATACACACTTAGGTACAGTAAGCGACTTTAGATGAGGAGGAAGATCATAGTAGCTAAGGGACAATATCCACTCAGTCTCATCTACTATTTGCTTGTTGTCGTTGCCACGATAGAAACCGTGGAGAGCTGCAAAGCTCAAACCAATCCTGTCTAGATTTGCCAACCAACAAGCTAGCCACTGTGATGATAGCTAATGGCACACCGCCACATCTGTCCAAAAATCTTTTGGGATGCCTCTTCAGGATGATGAGCAGGACATTTATCTTCACCACCATATAACCTTATATAAAAGAGCTTCTTTGAGTTACCATGTGAAAGAGGACCCAGCTTGTAAACTTCATCGCCATAGGCTACTTCTAGATTTCGAGTAGTTTTGACTACTCTAATTCTGTTATTGTTCTGATGCAAAGCTGATCCTAATGCTTGCCATGAATTTATGTCCCATACGTCATCAATAATGATGAAGAACCTACCAGTGCAAACAAGACAACACAAATAAATAGCAAGAGTTAGTAAGGAAACCTTCGAGCATCTATTGTCTATAAAGGAGAAGACTGGCACTACATCTGTACTATACTAGTATTGAATATTGCTGATGTCCAATTTTAATTTAGTCTTCAAAAATTACATACTAGTTCTACTTTTTTTTCGAAAGCATGCAAGAAGATTACAGACTTCGAAGGGGGTGTGGTGAGAGGCCATTCCCGTCCCGGAGGGCACACTAAACACGAATCACCAGCTAGTGGTGGATACAAAGGTCGTCTGCGAACAAAATGAATAGTGGTGGGATGGGGGGAGTAGGCACGGCTCAGGCGATAAGTGCAGTGAGTAGCGCCAGGCTGCGGGAAGCCAGCTGCAAGCCATGTGCTCTCGAAGATGACTGTGAGCAGCCCAAGCGCCGATGAACGCCGGTCCAAGGTACGGTGGTCGCCCTCTTTCGACAGGCACCGGGAGAAGTAGCACCAACGAGTTGAATCTCCTACTCAGTTCCTACGCAACGATGCCTTCCCGTGAAGCAACCTATCCAACAAAGTGGATTTCTATTGAGGCAGTGCTTTGTCAGCGAGCCCAAGGCCGACAGCAGCCTAGATCATACCTCACGGGTGTGGAAGTACTTCCAAGTCCAAGATTTACAATGTCGATCTTTCAAAAATAGTTACAATGTCACCGTCGAAACTTCATCAATTCTTTATTATCAAATATATAGTGTCTAGCAAGAAAAGGAGTACTGTGCCACAACTGCAGCTATGATTCATAATGAAAACAAACATCTTGAGATTTGTATTATCAAATATAAATATCCTAAGGAGAAGTGTTGTACCACTATTGCGTCATTGATACTTATGTAAAGGAAACATCTTTAAATTATAAGTGGTGGTAAACGTATGCAAATAGTATGTACACAGCAAAAGCAGTGTGATGTATATGTAATCATAAGATGAAACAGATTATGTATGCTCCCAAATAGTATCCACACAGAACAAGCAGGGTAGCATATATAGAATCATAAATTGAAACAGAGAAACTATAGGTAATCAGGTGACTACTGATTAATGCAAACCTCTTGTTTTCAAGGAACATTCGAGTTCGCCAATGAGCAGTTGTATGTCCTTCACATCACGAATGGCCCGGGTACATATTTCGGTCGAAGCTGAAGAAGAGGCTGCTGAAGACTTGCAGTGGGTCGATTGCGCCAACCGAAACAAAGGCTCGACAATCATATCCCCTACTCAGCTCGTCAGAACCGCTTTGGCAAGAGTGGTCTTGCCTGCACCTCCAGCCCGACAAATGAGAAATTATCTTGGTCCGGGTTGCTACCGGCGGAGGCGGCAGCGTCTCCAGGGCCGTGGGTCGATGACCAAGCATGGCTATGAGCTCCGCCCTTGTCCTCTCGATGCCGATAATCTGTCTTTGCCTCTTTGTGCATGTCCACAAGGCGAGGATCCGGTTTGGTGGCCGGTGCGAGCCACGCAACCGGTATGGAGTACTGTCCGCGGGCGGTCCGACACCTCCCCGGAGTCGCTTCTTCATCTCCTCGATCGTCTTTGGCGATGTCGCGGGCGTGCTTTTGTTTTCTTCAACAGGATGGCCATCTTCTTCGTGAGACTTTTAAGCAAGTCTTTCTTGCTTTTAGTCTCAGCGGGGTAGCCCCATCCTCGACATCGACGAGGAAGGCGTCGAGGATGTCCTCCATGTCGTAGGGCCCTTTACGTCGCCAGCCCGCACGCCGGACACGTGGATCCGTGATGCTCGGCCGGCGTCTCGCCCACCTTGCAGAGAGCCGTGTGGGCACTCTCGAGCTCATTTTTCGGATACTCGATTTGCTCCGGCAGCCCTTCTCGCAGCCTTGTACTCCCCGTGCGGGAGCTCGCCGAGCTTGGTGACGATGCTGCCCACTGGCCCGGCCACAAGATCCATGCCAACGCCAGTATGGAATATTGGTAAGGTTGAAGACCAAGAGAGATTTCGCACTTGCGAGCGAGGAGAAGATTGATGGCTGTCACCTTGCTTGCTAGGAGAGGAGTGAAGAAAGCAGAGCTAGGAGAGCAAGCCAAACTTCTCTTGATTGAAATCTAAAGGGTGCAGGGCAGGTATTCCCTCTGTCCCATGTAGTTCGTCGTTTTTTACTTTTTAACTTCATGTTTGACCATCCGTCTTATTCAAAATATTTATGCAAATCATAAAATAAATTAATCAATATTCAAGTATCTTAATTGATAAAATAAGTCGTAATAAAATAATTTATATTTATGCAAAAATTTGAATTAGGCGAAGATCGAAAAAAAAATGGTGCGGGCCCGAATAATGACAAACTCAGTGGGACGGACGGAGTACTCGTCAAGTCAAGCAAGATGCCTATGATGGTCCAGCCACTAGCGCCAAGTGAATTATTGAGCCAGCCAGAGCTGCTGCCGCCCTGTGTGCCCCTACGCCGGCCATGTGGCAAGCAAGTCACTGCATGAGGGTCCTTGCGTTCTCATGATCACATGGCTTTTGCCAGAAGACCAACGGCACTCGCACTCATCAAAGTCATCAGGAAGATGCCCATGATGAGGGTCCGACCAGCGCTGGTGGGAGATGGCTAAAATTTCTAACATTTTTCCCACTTTCTCTCCATCACATCACATTAAATACATCAAAAGACATATGTTTGGAGTATTAAATATAGGTAAAAAAATAACTAATTACACAGTTTAGATGTACATTCCGAGACGATTCTTTTGAGCCTAGTTACTCCATGATACGATAATATTTACCACTAACAAACAAAACATCTTCAAAATGTCCGATTTGACATACGGTTCCAATTTTTAGCCATCTAAACAAGGAGCGGCGTGCTGCTGCCCTACAGCCCTGCACCGGCCAAGTGGCCAACCAATGCAAGGCCACGTTTAGTTGACAGAAATTTCTAACTTTTTCCCCAATTTCTCTCCATCACATCACATTTAATACACCAAAAGACATATATTTAGAGTATTAAATGTAGGTAAAAAAATAACTAATTACACAGTTTGGATATACATTCCGAGACGATTCTTTTGAGCCTAGTTACTCCATGGTACGATGATATTTGCCACTAACAAACGAAACGTCTTCAAATTGTCGATGTGACATCCGATTCCAATTTTTTGCCATCTAAACAAGGCCCAAATGTGTTCGTCCTTGCGTTTGCGTCTTGTTGAATTACAGCACGTCACTGCATACGTCATGCTATGCCCAGCCAAGCATGAGGAGATCCCGTGAACCGAGTCTGTCGTTAGCACGAGGAGACTGATTTTACTACAAGTACTATCATGGTGGTGTGGCAAATCCCGTTCAAAGCTTCTGCACTTGCTGGATTTTTATTTGGACTTACTAGGAGGAAATGGCTCATTGGATAGTGCAGTTTCTTTGAACTAGTAGTTTATGGGATAGGTTTATCGTTACGACTTCTTCACCGTATAACTTTCCATCTACGTGCACTCACTTGGCAAAAATTCAAATATTGCATAGCCTTGCTGGCCGGGCTCCGGGCTCATCCACGCTCTTAGCGCAGCTCACCGCCCTACATATTTATAACCCCTATAAAGATAAGACCCATGAGGGAATTCTCTGAATATGCAGGGCATACATGCAGCATCCACGGTGTCACGCCGGTTCGGTCATCGCTGCTTGTCTTCGCGAACTCCAGCGGCGATCCATCTTCCCTCCGCGAAGATGCCGTAACGCCGCCGCCCGCGTCCTCCCACGACGGCTCCCACCAGCCCTCGCCCACCCCCCTCGCCTCCCGCCACCCACTCGCCTCGTCACCATAAAAAGCACGATGCACCGAAGGGGACCATGCGCCGGTGCGGGTACCAGCCTCGCAAGGGAGAGTCCTCCGCCGTCGAGGAAGACTTCGGTCCGCGCGCCGCCGCCGACCGAGTCCGGCCGCTGAAATCGAGTCGAGTGGCCGTGGGCGAGGGCCGGCCTGTCCGCGACCCGACGACCGCGCATGGCGTGAGAGGGCTTCGACACCGCCGAGGAGCCCGCCTCCCCTCTCTTCAATCGCGTTATCTTTTTTGCTCCGCCATGGGGCGGCACCTAGACCGCCGCCCATCGGCGCTGAGCGGCTTGAGTTCCTCGATCTCCGCCGTGTCGCGCACAACCATCTCCTCTAGCCCGGTGTCCTCGGGCCGCTGCGTTCACGTCCATCTCCCGATGCCCAAATGACGCCGCGGCCTCGAGCACCTCGGGCGGCGCGACGATGGCGGCAACCTTGACAGACGCCCGCGGCGATTGGGCCTCGATCCGCCCGTTCTGTTGCTATTACCTTTGAAATTCCTATACCCAACGCAGGCAGAGTTAGAATCCTATTCTCCCGTGATGCAATTCCAATTGATTCACGACGCGCACTAATTTGCAAATGGTCCCAAATTTTTTTGCGGGCTTGATTAGACAAAGGTGTATACTGCTTGATTGAGCCACTGTCTTCACAGTTGATGCAGAATCATTGAGATTTTTCCTCTTCGAATCAGGTTCCTCTCAAAAACATAAACCTTTGTACATTGCTATTGTGTCCCATTTAATAATAGGCATGCCGCACATGCGTGAAGAAGTGGCATCAAGGTAACCAAAGTTATCTCACAGACATTAAAGTTGTTAGAATTTATATATGAATAGTTCCCCTAAAATTCATATGAAGAAATTCTCGATAAATCTCAAAGGCCCAATATTTGTGTTCCCTAATGGGCTTTATTGTTTTAGCCCATGAGTAAAGGTGGGAGGTGCAATATCAATTAGTACCATATTGCTAGTTGATGTAGAGGTAGGGAGTTCTCCTCCCTATATAATTGTACCAAGCCTCACGAAATAGACACAACAAAACAACTACAATTGGGAGTTTCAATTAGAAAATCCTATAGTAGTAAAACAGTATTTTCCACTTCTCACTATCGCTGCCGCCGGCCGGTCTCCAGCCCGATCGTTCACGTGCACGGCCGGGCGAAAGGCGTCTCCCGAACCCGTCGTCTTTGCGATCCCCGCACCGGGAGAAGGCGAATAAGGTTTTTGGGAAGCGCTCTTGGCTGACCGCTCCCAAATCTTCTACAACTACTTCATCAACAAGTCATCTCGTCGGCTAAACTCGAAAGTGATCGCCGACTGCTTCTTCACCACCAAGTACTTCTACATCGGCAGGGTATACATCCGTGATCTAATTCTATTGTTTTATCATGCTCAATCTATCCAATTTCTATGGTGTGCTAGTTGTGCTTACACCTATTACTATGATCATGCTATGCTTGCTATGCTATATGATATTAAATCATGCTATGATCTGTGATATGAGTTTCTATCATGCTAGTTTGTTAAACATGCTTAATCTAGTCTTTCAATTTGTCATGATTTATATTATGGAATTAATCTGAAATTGCCTAATATTCCAACAAAAGTCTCCCAATTTCTAGAATATTTTTTCTAGCACATATGTTGCATAGACCAAACAGAGAAAATAAAGTAGGGTCCGCTGGCTTGAGATCTTAATGAAGGACTTTTTTTTTTTTTTCATTTCCTTACTGTTTAAAACATTGAAGTTATCTATCTACTATTTTCTAAGAAACAAGGCTTTGATTTCTTTGAAAGTCTAGGAATCTGCTCCGGCAACGTGATGTGATCTGCTCAGTGTGGGACAAGAATGTTCGGCCATTGAACTCATTCATATAAGTTTTGATTTGAGGACAGTCTTCGCATTGCTTGGTGAGGGGCTTTCAGTGTTCATATTATTGGATGAAATCTTGAGGCACAACGGCAATGTCAGAAGCCACTTATCACTTTTCTCAAGGTACTAATGTAGTAATGTTTATTTAGTAATGTAATGGGTTCATTTAGTTTGAACCATCTAAGGTGATATGTGGACTGTTTAATGTGGATATAATGCTGAATGCACAGATCTTGACCTACTCAAATATTGAAAAGTCGAATACTGCAATGTTTAGTTAATTGTGATTTAATGGCTAGAATCAGAAAAGTGTATTGAATGTAGAGTGATAAGATTAATATTTTTCTACAAAAAAATTATACCTTTGATAGTATAAAATTAATATCAATGACATAGGTCATATCTATATTCAAACAAATCCAAAAATGCTTCAGCTGTGGGTCAATGTTCAGTCATGAAATTGTGGAGGTTGCTAAACAAATATGCATGTAATATCACAATGCTAGGCAAAAATCTACGTAACTTTCTTTCCATTGAGAAAAAAGTTCTATCAGTTGTATTTTGTTCACCCATATATCTTAGACAACACCTTAACTTAGCATTATCAACTGGATAAGCATAACTTTTGTTTCCATTGAGGAAAAATTCTATCAGTTGTATTTTGTCCACCCATGTATCTTAGACACCACCTTACCTTAGCATTATTAACAGGATAAGCGTATGCAGAAAAATGATCAGTTTTGGTCTTTTCTCATAGGATGATGAGTAAAGTAAAATCAGAGGTCGATGTATTTAATATGTTTGTTGAGGATGTAGATTTCCTTGATCAAGTAGTCCATAACTTGCAGAAGATTTTTGACAGTGGCTTCTTCCATGTAAGTGTTGTCAAATTAGTTGACTGTTTTCCTTTTTTTATTAAATATCTATCATAAAGTACTCTGCTATTTGTCTCACTGTTTCTAAAATACCACAATTGAGTACCTTTAACATGCATTGCAGGAGAAAACGACACCGTGCTATGTTTTAAGTGATCAGAGCTCCGTTTGTATCAGGTACCTCCCTACAACATATCTTCCTGCATCTTTCCTTCCCTCCTGTCAGTCAAGAAGATTACGCAGTCCATAGGTTTCTTTGACCTGGTAAATATCATCTCTGCATTCCAGATGTGTAAATGTGTCTTCCATTTATAATTTATTGTTTAGACCAAGAGATTTTGCTTGCATCGAACTACCGTTCACATTCACAGCAAGATAGTTTCATTCACCTCAATTATTTATAATTTTTGATGAGTTGGTTTAATTTGCAAAGACTCAATTTTGCCTTTTTACAATTTGCTACAGGATGGTCCTGATCCACAGTTAAAGATTTTTCTAGATTGATTCAGTTTGAAGCCTACAGGGCATCTACAGGTCAGTTAAATGTTGTATATCCTAGATAGTGGATGATATTTATCATTTATTGTTTGTAAATCATCAAAAATACATAGAGAGACCAATAGATTTTGCTTGCATCGAGCTACCGTTCATATCGACAGTAAGATGGTTTCAATCACCAAAATTATTTCTAATTTTTGGTTGGTTGGTTTAATTTGCAAGGACAGAGTTTTGCCTTTTCCCAATATGGTACAGGATGTTTTTCGTCCACATTTAAAGATTCTTCCAGATTGTTTCAGTTTCAAACCTACAGGTCATCTAAAGGTCAGTTCAATCTTGCATATCCTAGATAGTGGATGATATGCTCCATTTTGGTGGCTTGGTTTATTTTGCATGGACTCTTCTCATTGAGGTATGCAAGGAGGCCAGCATTGAGTGCTGCCGTGTACCTAGAGACTTGAGTAGGTGTGGCCGCTATGTGCATCATGTCCTTGCCCTTCAATCAGATTGATCTCAAGTTCTGAATTGAACCCTCCCTCAAGAGGCAAGATAGACCTTTTCATTTAGGGTCGTCAACAGTCAAGAGACGATGTTGAGCAAACCAGCCAACTGTGTGCTACGGCCTGCAGTAGCATCTAGGAAAATTGAGCATGATACCTATAGTTGCAGTATACATTAAATAGTATATGTATATATGCATGGATTAGTTCTCCATCTTTGGCCATTACAATGCCATTTTTTTGGAATAATGTTACTGTACCCATGCACTGCTTGATTGTATCAGAAAAAATGATACTAATTGTTAGCATGTTTCAGCTACTAAGGATTCCCATTAGACTAAACCATAGCATTTGAAATATATCAATGTTATTATTTCGTTTGATTGACTCTATATGGACTAATATTAGTTTTTTACACTAGTCCATCAACCCGTGCTCGCGCGGGACAGAATCTTGAGACATAAGAATTAGTTATTGTCTAATACCATTGGCTAATAAAAATTCTAATATTAAATTGCATGATTTTCTCTTTGTTCATTTTCTAACATAATAGACACAAAAAAGTAATATCTTATATCCATCTAGTTGTCACAAACATATCAATTAATCTTTATATTTTTTCATCTATATCCATAGTTTTTCTCCAAATATTCATGGCACCTAAGTTTATCTTTACTATATTTTTGAACTGAAACTCTATGATTAAATATTGTGGTTGTTGTTGTTGCTGATATGTTATGAAGTTACGCATCTTTAAAATGTCTAAATACCTAAACTTAAAAAAATATAAATTATTTGTTAGTATCATTAGTTCTAAGATGTTAAGATAATATTACTTTTATGATTAACGAAACATAACATAAATATTCATCGCTCATGCATGCATATATTTATTTCAAGCAATATTATATTAATACTAATATATGTTTTATATAGTTACTAAAAGAGGCAAAGATGTTGCTAGCTTTTTTTTTTGAAATATTAAGTGATAATTGTAACACCCGTGTTTTTGCATCATTTTAAAATTCACTAAAAATTTGAACTTTTTTATAATTACAACTAAAACTTGATTTATTTTTCCGCAAACCCAAAACCGCATTTCAAAACCCCGCATCAAAATCCACCATATAGAATTTAGCCTTTGTTTGAATGTTTGAATGTATGCTTGAATGATTGCTTGCATGAGTATTGAGCTAGAATTTATTTATTGGCATCAAATAATATTCCTTGTTACCCTCCTCTAAATATTTACCTAGACCTTTCCCTTGAATTTCCAACCACCAAATAAATCCTTGATCATCCTTCACCCAAACACTCTCCTTGTCAACCCCACCACATACCCCTTGACCCCTCCTTGAATTGTCAAACAATATCCTTGATCTCTCCACCAACTAATATTCCTTGACCGAATAAAACCCTTGATCATCTCGACCAAACAATCCCTTTGACCATCTCCTTAAATTACCAACCACCATCATATTTCCAATCCTAAAATTCCAAAGTACTTAGTTTATTTTCTGGGAAATAAATATTACCGCATGTATACATAAATAAATACGAGCACACCTGTATATATATGGATGTATGAAAATACAAGTACACACATATATATATAGTGTGTGTAACCAAAACATGTATACATGGGGATATATAAATTACAAATGGAAAATGGGAAATAAAGTGCCGACGGGCTCCTCCTTTTGGCCCAGCAGCGCAGCATCAGCAACAGCCCAGCAGCCATTCCTTTCCCTTTCTCACTATGACGCGTGGACCCCGCCTCTTGGACCCACCTTCCACCTCCATCCCTTTCTCCTCTGTTGCCCGCACGAAGGGCGCACACAAACAGCGCCATTGACCGCTGCACAGGAACCTCATCGACGAGCTGTCCAATCAAGCACGAGCGTCACAGCGCCGTCGACCAAATCACAGTGGGCGAGCTGACCACGCCGGGGAAAAACCTCCAGCGAACCGTCTTCACTTCCGCGTCGCCATCCGCCGACTTCCACTGCTCCTGCCGACTCGGACACAGCAGCAACGCGGACCGCCTGTGCCCTGCCGCCCATCTCCGACGTCGCGACGTGCCGACAACCGCTGTGCCCGACGACGCCCACACAGCTCCGGTCACCACCTCCACTGCACCATGGACGCCAGCTGGAGCTCATCAATGGCGTCGAGCTGGAGCCTGCTCGACTTGCCGGAAAATATCTCCGGCAAGCCGCTGCCCTCCGCGCCTATAAAAGGCCGACCATGGCCACCGGGAACCCTCGCCCCTCGAGCTCGGTCTCCACTTCCTCCTCCCCGAGCTCCCTTCCCCTCCTTCCCTCTGCCTCTTCGCGAGCCATGCCGGAACGCCGCGCCGCCGCTCTGCTCGCTCTGCTTCCCATCCTCGCCAAGCTAGCCGCGCACGTGCCCAGCCTCGCCACGCCGCGCTCGCCACCCCCAGCCCGCCGCCGCACGCCTCTGCCCCGCTCGCGCGCCGCCCGCCGCGCGCTGCCGTGCGACGCGCAGCTCGCCACCAAGCCGCCCGCCGTTGCCCCCATCACGTCCCACACCACTAGCCACCACACCATCCCCATCGGCGCCGCCCAACTCTCCCTTCCCTCTCTGCTTCACTCGATTTGGGATGAGAACGACGACGACGGGAGCTCCCGTCCGCCCGGGAGATGGCGTCCCGTGAAGTCCCGTGAAGAGATATTCCCCTTATCCCTTCTGTGGGCCCCGTTCGTCATAGACTCGGTTCACGTGGACCAAACAGATGAGCAGCAGGTCTACAACACAGTGTAGACCAGGTCCATGGCACAGTACACGCGGACCACGCCAGCAGCCTGGCCCCGCGCGTCAGCCCTGGCCAAATCGCTAGGTGCACCCGAGGAAGCATACACAGGAGGCTGAAAACACATTTTCCATATATACAAAAATTCCCAGAAAATTTATAAATAAACTAGGTACACCCCAGACCCTACCCAAGCTTTTACATCCCAGTTCCATAAATTCTAAAATTCCAGAAATAATTTCCAAAGTTTAATTCATTTATAAATCCTAAATTAAACTTTGGAAATTCACATCTTTTCCGTTCCAATTCCAAATCACTCTGTTCCAGTTCCATAATTCTTCTAAAATCATGCTCTATTTATTCATATCCTTGTCATAATATTTGATGCCCAATTAAATTCTAGTTGTTGTATGATTTATATTTATTTAATCGCGCACCGTAGATTTACGTAAACCCTAGCTTACCCCTTCCGCTAACCCACACCTTGCACCGTATATTCTTGTATGCGTGTACACTCTCACGTACATGAATACTCGAATATACACACACGTAGTTGTCCACATGCTAGATATACGCGGTAGGTTATGTGTGTATATAAATGCATAGAGTGGTATTGTGAAATATAAATAAATATACGTATATACCTATCGACTGTATCTACGCATGGCTAACCCCCCCTAACCTAGCCGTATACTCGTGTATGTGTACTCTGTGACACACACTCTAGTATACATGTCCTATACACACATAGGGTATGCCCGACGTACGGGTATACGCAAATGTGTGGCTAACCCTAGATTAGGACCCTAACCCTGCTAACCCTAGACACATACATGAGCGTATGTGTCGTTAACCCGGTGCGGTCCTGTAGGAAGTTTACCTAAGCCACATCTTTCAGGTTCACATGATAGTGAACGTTAACAATGTGGTTTGGATCTCCCTCATGCAACCGCACTACACCAACCTAGCCCGTAGGAACAACCTAGATGGATGGATTCTCTCTCCTATCATACTTCAAACTTATAGAATAATGATAGGAGTAGATAATAATCTATCCATCATCCCCTAAAACTAACCCGCGGAGGAACGTTGTTGCTCTTAATGTTATGCTTGTGTGTTGTGTTTGTCGCCAAGGATCGTACGACCGTCCGATATGTACCGGAGCATCGCTACGCCAAGACACAGGAGCCGGAGCACACAAGACAAGAACCTTGGATATACTCTTCAGCGGATAGAGGCAAGTCCTTACCCCCCTTAATCATGACCTTAATATAATGATGATGAACTATGATATAATATCACTAAGTAAGATCGATGTAACCTGAGTTATAAAGTGAACCCTCCAACAAAAAGGTGAGTGGTGATTGTCTACATGGAGGTGGACTAATCACAATCGGGGATGAATCCCGCGGAGAGATGCTCGCCTCCCTAAGGACCGGTTCATAGACCTTCTACCTAGTGCGATATTTCGCATGCCACACGTCGTTTATGGGATTCGCTTGATTCCACACCCCGCTGGGTTGAGGTATAATTGGAGCCAAGGTGGCCGGAGCAGGCAAACGATCGATTAGGAGCAGACATGGGGAGAGTGGCCCCATGGTCCGGTTGGCGTGGATGCTGAGTGGTCTTCCACGGAAGTGTTTGGGCGCGGTGGCGCAGTGCTAGAGGCACATATTGATGATTTGAGATTGAGAGTGGTGTTGACAGTATAGGTTGGGTAATTAGGTATTACCTGTAAAGCCGCGGGTGATTTGGTATCACCATATTGTCTAGGGTGATGCGTCATCCTCGTGGTGGCGTGTTATCCTTCCAACCCCTGAGAAGTCGTGGTGAAGATTATACCAACATACCTAGGGTAGCACCCAGGCGGGTACGGATCTCGTTAGGCCTGTCGAACCAACAGCTGTGGTGTAGACAACGCCTATCGTGTGGGGAAATTTGTACAACCTCTGCAGAGTTAACTAAATCTATTCGAATAGCCACGCCCTTGGAATGGGCAAATGCTAGGCCGAACATCTATGATTAGAAACACAATCTGGTATGTGACTCGTTACCTTGAGCTTGGATAATATTTAACTTCGGGGGAACTAGCGAGAGCAGTTTTAGAGACTCGCTAGGGCCCAACCCCTAATAATTACCACCCCGTGCGGACTTGCCGAAAGTGCGAAAGTACTCACCCCTCTTTTCTATTTTTTTAGAATGTCACCGCAGGAGTGTATCCAAGGAAATCAAGCTACGAAGGTCGACGCAAGGATGGAACCATGAGGAGTACCTTAGAAGACGGAGACGCACATGAAGAAGTTACGATGTTGTGACCGAGTTATAGGATCGTGCAATAGGAGTAAGTCCAAGGGTTTGTCCGCACTCCAAGCTTGCCTGTAGGGAATGGAGCCCTGTTATAGGTGCTGCGTAGGATCTCCCCGATAGGTTCATAACAATAGGCCTATGGCCGAGTCCTCAAAACCCAAACCATGTATCATATTTTCTCCATAGCAATAAAAGTATAGTTTTTGATATCATATCTATACTTAATTAGGCGTATTTGTGCGTGATCCCGGCGCAAATACGTGTGATTAAGGAACCTCGAAAATGGGGTGTGACAATAATTTTATATGCAAATTTAATTGATTATGCAATAATTTTTTCTTAATAGTAGGTAGGCAATTAGATGTAAATTTAGTTTTTTATCATGTTTTCCATGGTGGGTAATTTAAATAGATTCGTATGTTATTTTGTTTACATGATCAAAGATATGGGTAATTATTTAGAAAATACAATTGACTATTAGTATCATTTATTTTGCACTTTTGTTTTGGGGAGAATTTCTAGGATTGATCTTTCTTTAGCGCAATATATATTTAGTTAAATTCTAATCTTAAGGATTGATAGCCAAATTAATATGAGTTGTCCCTTGTTGTTGCTATGATTTTTTAAGGGACAAATTTCCATGTTTGGTTAGCAGTTAAACTAAATATTTGTGCAAATGTGTACATGTTTACTTGATTTACATGATGGAGCATAGCATATGTTTATCGTTTGTATTAAGAGTGTAGAACTTCGCATCTTGGAAAGATATATATCATACTTTACAAATATTGGACTATTTTTCATAAGTTTTCCATGTTATATTAGTATTTGCATGCATATTTGAAAGATATTTTTGTATAATGATAAGTATGGATAACTTCGATTCTTAAGTGTTAATTTAGGAGCATTCTAAACACATAGGAGCTACACTACATTATCTTTTCATAAAGGTAGACATGGATGGTTTATAAAAGATAACAAAGGTGGATTGTTTAGTTATAAATTTAGGTCATTATTTTTATTAATCTTTCACAATGAAAGAGATATATAGTTGATATGATCTCTCATGTGTTAATAGGTTTTACACAATACTCATTTAATTATTTTAGCTATTGTTATTTGCTTATTATGGGGTTGAGTTGCCAATCACTTTGTATAGGTTTCACCTTTGGGTTGTACCTTCATATATGATTACCATATGTTTTCCCAAAACCTCAACCATATATTTGGCTTGAAAATCAGATGCTTGCTACATGTACTTACATATATGAATAGCGTTACACAAATTAATATTCGAGTTAGTTTTTTGTATATTTATAATAACATGAGTGAATAATTTATGTTAAGAGAAACTCTAAATGTCGATGGAATAAATGATTTATACAATGTGAACAGGTGCTTGTGACCGAAGGTGAAACTTGCCCCATACGTAGCCTTCGAAGGGGCCTAAACGGTTATCATCATTAGCAATTGCTAATGATGGCAATTATCCTAATTGACCACTAATTAATTAATACTAATTAATCCTAACAATTTAGTCTATCATAAAAGTATTTTTGAAAACTTCTTCATAATTATTAGCACTATGTTGTATTGTTGCTAACAGTATAATGTAGGTGGTTAATTAGATAGAAACTTATGGGTTACTTTATATTATTTCTCATAATAATATATTTTACATGAATATTCGAGGTTACTTTTGCATATTTGTACAAACAATAGCAATGATATTAAAATAGAATATTATAATGATTGCATTATCAATATAATATATCAATGATTATATAGTCGATCAAATACTTGGCCCCAAAAAAGTTAAACAGAACTTTACTCCTATGTATTATTCTATTTGAGAACATTAATCTACCACGCAGAGGCTAAATGGCACCAGAAATAACTTCTACATTCAGAATAATATAGCTCTGACCTGTATGGAGTCACCATGCTGCATCATCTGATAACAGCTTCATCAGACTTCAATACACCACCTTCAGGCTTCAATACACCGAGGATTGTTAGCCGTAGAATGCTTGTTATCTCGTAGCTGTCGCGGATACAGGACATGGCAAGCGAGCACGATTGTACGTACAGCTCAGTACCCTCATCCATGGTCCATGCGTATTTACGTGGTTCTTGTTGTCATGTCTGGCCATATGAGCATTTTTGTGCATCTACATTCATGCCGACGAAGGACGGGCAAACGACAAGTTCTAGGTCAGTTGCATCAATGCCTCATCAGCTTGTCAATGATGCTGTGGTAATGGTACATACATATACGCTACCTCCTTGAGATCAGATCCACAACAACAGAAGATCAATTAGATTGCAACTACCCAGGATCGAGAGATCAGGAAACAAAGTGTTCGTACTTCATGCAACTTCTCCATCAATGCTTGCGTTTAATGCCATCTAATGGAAGGAAGAGCAACACAATGTTCTGGCTTCCTTTTTCCAGATTGAAACTCGACGTGATTGCAGGATGCGGCGGCGGTGGCGCTAGTTTTCCAAGCGCATGAGAGAGAGATAAGAGGAAGTACCGGCGACAATAAGTACCTACATACGTAGATTTATTTTTGATGCGTAGGATTTTTTTTTTTTTTTTTTTTTTGTGATTAGGTGCGTAGGATATTTTTATTTACGTGAATCACTAAAATGAATTATATTAATTTATCTTAATGGCATACGTAGATTTATTTTGATAGATGCGTAGGATTTTTTTTTTTTTGAGATTAGATGCGTAGGATTTTTATGTACGTGAATCACTAAAAAATTATATTAATTTATCTTAATGGCAGTGGTGGGTAAATTTAATGTATATTTAGGGGTTATTTTATGGTACTTTTATAATGGCAATTGTGGGTAATTTTTTAGGAAATGTTACGGATCGAATGGCTAAGATTGTTAGAGGTTGATGGACCGACGGCGGATTTTTCTAATTAATGTGAGAATTTCTAGCATTTATCTTTTTTTCTAGCGCAAACCGGTGAGGATTAACGTGGTGCCTTCATTGGAGCCTCCAATTAGTAATAGTAAGATATAAAATTTAGCAGATGAAAACTGTTCTCCCAAAAATAGTACACAGTACATTATCTTAAAAAATAATTGTCCTTGCTGATTACATATTAATCCTTTAACAAATTCTACTTTACTTACCGCAGCAACGCCAAAAAAATGCCCCTAATTTTACGAAAATGAATGCACGAATCCAACTTGTGTAAACGAGCGTGACTACGCCAATCTTCGGCGGCCTTCCGACCACCCCCGTACGCTTGCTTCTTCCCGCGCTACGTGAATGTGATGACGGCAGCCCAGGAGCAGGCCCAAAGCACATAGGAGCACGGCCCACACCTACGCAGATTTCGCGCGCAGCGTGGTTCACGTACGACGTGCCGGCATTCCAGCTACGTAGATGTTTCTATTTTTCTTTTCTTTCTTATTATTATCAATCATGTTTCGTTTTTTCTTTGCTTTTTTTCTTCCTTTTTTTCATTTATTATTTCTTCCGTGGGTACGTAGATATTATTATCATGTTTCTTCCCTTGTTATTCCGTGGGATGTTCATATCTTTTCTTTTTAAATCTTTTCTTCCTTTATCTTTATTCTTTTTTACGTAGCTTATGGCCTTGGCCAGTTACGGAGGAGGTGCTTGGGTGTTTCTTCTTATTCTTCTTCTTTTTTTCTTTCTTTGTTTTATTTATTTTTCTTTTTTACTTTTCTTTTCTTTTTATGTGGTTTTCTATTCTTTTTAATTTTCTTTCTTTTTTTTTTTACTGAAATTAATTATTTTATTTTTCAGTTTTTCTTTTCTTCCTTTTCTCTTTTTCTTATGTTCTCTTATATCTCTATTTTGTTTCAGTTTCCTTCTTTTTTTTTTTCTTTTTCTTTTTAAATTTATTATTTTTACATTATTACTTTTTGTACTTATGAGATACTTGTGATGTTCACGCAAAATATATGGGTTGTTATATGATTTATTCTTGTTTATTTACACTATATCCACGTCAATTATGGACACTAGTGTAGTGTCGTGAGCTCCTACACGCGCTTATCCATTTATAGTCATTGGGTAGTTAATTTTTAATGTGTCAAATAACTGTGCATGTATATGCGTGATAAAGGTGGGAGATGGATGCATGGTGTATATTTTCCTTTTCATTTTTTCATTTATTTTTGTTTTTCTTACATTCCTTTTTCCTTTATTTTGTCCTTTTCTTTTTGATGGGATTTTATTATTTTTAAAATTTCTATTTCTATCTTTGTATTTTATTTTATTTATTTATGGGATGTTTTATGGTGTATCTGAGAATGTTCACCTATTATACACGTGATGATGTTCTGTGGTGTATCCGGAGATGTTAACTTAGTGTATATGGGATGTTCTATGGTGTATCTAGGGATGCTCAATCGTAATACATGTGATGTGTTTTCTCGGGGATGTTCATTTAGTATACACGTGATGTTCTATGGTGTATCTAGAGATATTCACTTAGCATACATGTGATGTTCTACGATTGTACATGAGATGTTACATTAGTATAGATGTGATGTTCTACGGTGTATTTAAGATCCATAAAAAATTTGAACTTCTAAATCTTTCTTTTGAATCATGTTCTTGAGTGTTTAGAACTAATGATGACACCACATTTCGAATTTTGGAAGTGCTAGTAATAATGTTAAGTGGAAGAAAGAATAGGAAATAGGAAAAAGAAAAGAAATAAGAAAAGGAATAGAGCTCACGGGCTCACCCTACTCTCCAGCCCAGCCCACCATCCACTCCATCTCCTCCCTCCTTCTTCTCTCCGCCTCGCCGAGCCAAGGCCGGGCCCGATGAACGAGCCAGGCCCCCCTCCCTCCCTCATTGACGGCCGGGGCCGGGCGTCGGACCCTCTTTCCCCGCGTCGGGCGCGGCTCGCCGCCGCCCGCCCGGGACCTCCATGCCCCCTCGTCATACGCACCAAGGTCAGGCGGGAAGGGAGGCGAGTACGCGCAACCGTCTTGGACCTCTCGAATAGTCATTTCGTCCTCGCTATCGTCTTCCCCCTCTTCCTCAATGCCAACAAAGGCAAGCGTGGACCATTCCGTCGAGATGTCGGCGCCGACGAGGGGGCGAGATCGACGAACATGCCTTCTTGTGGCTCGAGGTGAACACACGGAGGTCAGCCGGGGGGCCCATGGAGGTCACCGCCCGGGGGTACGGTGCGGCGCGCAGTAAACGAGAAGATATTTTCTTCCACCCGGCACCACCGCCATTGGCGAGCTATAAATAGCCCCCGCCCGAGCAATCCACCTCGCACCTCAAGGTCCAAGCCTCGCCCCAGTCTCGGGAACGCACCATCTCCCTCTCACTTCCTCCTCTTCTCCTGCCCCTCCACCCAATCCGCTTTTCTCCCAATTTGGGAGTGCGAAGCCGCCGGCGAACTCCGGTCGGAATAGGCAAGGCGAGCTAACTAGGGCTAAATTGGAGAGCGGTGAGTTTCCCCCCGATAGCTACACTCTCGATTCCACCCCTTTCCTCTACTCCTTTCCCTCTGTGATGACAAGACCGTGAGCGCCGCAGGCCGCCAAGCCACTCGACGGAGCCGCTGCCGTGGAGCTTGGCCTCGACCGCCGGTCCAACACCCCTAACCGATGCGGGATGGCAGCGCGGACACCGACGAGCCTACATGGCAAGCCCCGAACGATGTCCGTCCCCTGAGGCCAGATTCCGGCGAGCCTCCGCCGCTGTGCCAAGGTAATGACGAGCGGGGGGAACACGCCATCCCTCTATTACTCCGTTTCCCCCTCCTTCTCTCTCGCCCGGTGGGATCGGGTGGGAAATGGCGTACGCCGCCTGATGGGAAGACGGGAGCACCGATAGGCGGGACCCACTCGCCAGACACACGCCCCCTCTCTCCCTCACACAGTGCGGGGTGCGCTTAAGAAAATGCTGGGTACACCCGGTTGGTGCACACAGAGTATCAGAAACCTATTTTCCTAATCTCAGAAAATTCCTAGAAAAATATGTAAATAAACTAGAGGAAATATGGATTTTTATCATATATTTGGTATCAATTAATGAACCATAAAATATAGGTATAAAAATCCAACTTGGTTTATTAACTAGGAATAAATTTCTAAAATTAATAACTTCCACATTCTAACTCCGATTTATGTCAAACCACTACCAAAATTCCTCTAAAATAGAACTCTATCTATTTATCATGGTGTCACCATAGTGTTCTACCTTCGCTTTTTTTTGTTATTTGTTGAGTGTGGTTTTAATCTGTAGTTTTGCGTCGCCGCCCCAATGGAGAGCAGACGAAGATCTCTACCAGGAGCACGAAGACCCGGACTATGACGTGGAGCTTGACGGAGTGAACAATGAAGGCAAGTCCTAATCCCTACCCCTCCACCTTTATAATAATTTGCTATGTTTATATGTGCATGTGATAATGAGTAAGCTTAAGAAATAGATAAGATAATATGGTGTTATAACCTGACCTTAACCAACAAAAGAGGTGGGTGGTGTTAGTCCACAAGGAGGTGGGCTAACACGTTTCGGGAATCATAGAGAGAGATTCCTGCGGAGAGATACTCGCCTCCCTAAGGACCGGTTCGTAGGTCAATCTACCTAGTGTGATTATCCGTGCAGCCACACGTCGGGATGGGGTGACTTGATCTCACACCCCGTTAGGTTGAAGTATAATTCCTTACCTAGGAGGCCAGAAGCAAGCAACGGTCTATCAGGAGCCGACGTGGGATGTTATGTGATCTTTCGTGGTCTGGTTGGCGTGGATGCCGGGTTCGCTTCCACGTTAAGCCCTTGGATCGACGACGTGCGCAAATGATTATGATTATGATTGCGATAATGTAGTGTGCATTGAAGCTACGTGGGCGGGGATGACTACCTCCGTAGTGTGCATTGAAGCTACGTACTGGGTTGTATCTACCGTCGGTACTACGGGATGGTAGCCTCCGTAGTGTGCATTGAAGCTACGTATAGGGTTACATCCTCTGTAGTACGTTCCAACCCCTGAGAAGCCATGGTAGGAATTATATGGATATCTAGGGTAGCACCCATGCGGGTACAGGATCTCGATGGGACTTCTTCGACCACCGATCATGGAAGGAGTTGCGCCTACCGTATGGGGAAATTTGTACACCTCTCGCAGAGTTTTACAGAAATCTATTCGAATAGCCGTGTCCTTGAAATGGGCAAATGCTAGGCTAGTTTACCTATGATTAGATTCATTTATTAATATTGTTTAACCTGAAATGTGAACCTGTGACTTTAATATGACTAACTCGGGAACTAGTGAAAGTAGTTTAAACTCTACTAAGGCCCAACCTATAATATGTATCTATCCAACCATGGTTAGGGCTTGCTGAGTACGAAAGTACTCACCCATTGTTGACTCACTAATTCAGGCTCCAATGAAGGCTACGACGACGACGAAGGGGCGCACCAGGACGATTAGGAGTAGGCGCGACGTGCGACCTTAGGACCGTGATGTTGAAGCCGGGGTTTCGCCTACGCTGTGGGGTAGTATTATGTTATGATAGGATATATCGTGTAGTGGACTGCTATGTAATAAGATGACGCTCTGGCGGCTATGGCGTGGACTATGCCTAGACTTCTAACCTTATAATTCGTGACCCTCAAGTCACAGCTTGTAGGAACCTATGTTTTATTCTTATCAATAAAGTTCGGTGTTTCTTTTTAAATTTGTGTCCACTTCTGTTATTAATTAAACATATTTGTGCTTGATCCTCGAGCAAATACGAGTAATTAAGGACCCTTGAAATTGGGGTCTTACAAAGTCGAGCTATAACGAGCTGAGCTATAACTAGTCGAGCCACTAATGAGCCGAGCAGGCTCGATATCCAGCCCTAGCTGGAGCTGAGAACGCGAGGTGGGCTGGAGCAAGCACGCGGGAACGCACCTGGGCTGGATATACGAACGTGAGATGGGTTGGGAGCTAAAGGGACCTGGGCTGGAGCTCGCGAGGTGGGCTGGGAGCTAAAGGGGGCCTGGGCCGTGCGACCTGGTCGGACGGGTGCTGGTGTCCGATCAGGTCGGGACCCTAGCACGGCCCGCATGAATAGGCTCCTACAAGTTCCCTCCTGCCTTGCTCTATTTTTTTTTTTTTGAGATTATCCTGCCTTGCTCTGTTTCGAGAAAGAAGAGTGTACGTAGGACACTACCGATGCTCTCGGGCCTACACTGCTTCCTCCAATCTGGGCCTGCGAAACAGAAATATAATTGGGCTTGCCAGTGCTCCTAGTCGTCTCTGGTGGCCCAGTCGCTTCTCTAACTTCTAGCCCAGCAAATCAACATGACCTGCCATGTGGTTGGTTTTACTTGTGTTGTGAAGCATTATGATCTTACTTGTATAGTGCCCGTGCGTTGCCACGGTTTTATTTTAAAAAATACATTTAAAAACAATCTGACGATGATTATTTCATGGTTTTTGTGTATGACCATCAAGTGGGATATTTCAGAACACAGGAGAGGTGTTCCTTCAAGGTAACAAAGTTGTTATGTGCCAATATCCCCTTGCTACAGCTGCCACGATGCAGTAGCAGTACAGGGACATCAAAAATAAGGCGAGCATTAGTTATTCTGAAGATAGTAGGATTTTCAACTCTTCCGTTATTCCTATTATCATTTCTAGCTGTCATTCTTTTAAAGAAAAGAAAGAAAGCTAAACAAGCATCTCATCCATCTCGTAAGGAGTTGAAGTTCTCATAGGCCGATTCAGTCAAAGCTACAAATGGTTTTTTTCTTAACCAACTTACTTTGTTCAGCAAAATCCAGTTCAGTCTACAAAGGTAGATTTGGGTTTGAAGAACATACAGTTGCTGTCAAAGTTTTCAAACTGGATCAACTTGGCACCCCAAAGAGCTTCCTTAGACTTAGAGAGTGTGAGACATTGAGGAACACTCGGCATCGTAATCTTGTAAGGTCAGTGCCTGCTCAACATTTGATGCATTAGGACAAGAGTTCAAAGCTCTTACTTTCCTGAATATATGCCAAATGGTAGCCTAGAGAGCTGGCTACCAATTTTAGAACAAGGGATTACTTATTCCATTATCTAAAGAAATCATCAGGAGAGAGCGACATTGTTTTTAGAACAAGGGATTACTTATTCCATTATCTAAAGAAGAACAAGGGAACCCGGCCTCGCCCATGATGCCTCGCTGGAAAAAAGCGTCCACGGCTTCCCGCTTGGCCGGCGACAAAGGCAACGCATACAAAAAGCCTCCTAGTAAACTTGTCTGGTGCTAGGTTGTGTGTCGCGCGCGATTCCGAGTATCTTCATGAGCACTTTCCTTGCCATTGCCTACGGCTCAGGTTTTGAAATAACGATACATGCAAATGAAAGGGTTCGGCTGTGCAGGCACTCCGCACTCGTCAGGAGATGCCTAGCTACGAGGGTCCAGCGACAAGCGCTAGTGGCAGTGGCGTCTTCCTGCAGTTGAATTACCGAGCCGGCGTGCTGCTGCCCTGGCCATCCGCCCCGGCGAATTGGCAGCACCAAGTCTGTTTGTCCTTGCGTTTTTTTGTCACATTACTAGTTTATTATTACACAGCGCGGCGCTGCAGGCCCAGCTGACAGCAACCCACCTATGATCACATTGCTTTGCCAGTCGGTGGAAAATGTACATCCATTATTGCCGCAATGGCGCCCAGTCTGTTGCAAAGAACAACAACTTTACCAAAAGTCGGTGAAGGCAAACACCTTTACCGTGATTGCATCTTCACAAGCATGGAAGACAAGACACAAGAGTTCCTATAAAGACGCGTTTGCTGGAGCCATGATCGAATTTACATCCTTCCGCTGCGTGCAGCCAGCATGAATCACTATTAGCAAGCAGGAAAGACCCCGTGAGCGGAGTCAGTTGTCGTCGTCACGTCAGTGGAGGCTAGCTTCTCTGATGTACTACTGTGCTCGTGGCTATCATCAGTCGACTGGTGTAGTCTTTTCTAATAAAGAAAAAACAACATTATTAAAGCCAACTAACTTAACCTTGGATAAAGCCGAGTAGTACATGTGCACACAGAGATAGAGAGTTCCTTTTTTTATTTATTTTTTGACTGGAGCTCGTGATATTTGTCGTAATTAGAAGAAGAGAGAAAACAACATACGTAAAAAAAACAAAGCAACAGCCTCCAACGAAAGGTCACTGTTACTGGTGACCTAACAGAGGCGGGCAACCCGCCAGCCTCGGTTTATCGATTAACCGAGGTAGGCTAGTAAAGACAACCGCCTCGGTTAATGACCATTAACGAAGGCAGTTACCATAACATGACCGCCTCCGTTAGATATTAACCGAGGTTAACTGAGGCGGAGCAGCTCTCTGCCCGATGCCATTGGTTTTGGATCCTGCGGTTGATAGATAGCAAGTGACGTGGCCATGCTGGTTGGCCCTCTCTTTGGTGCCGGATTCGTAGGGTGAAGATATGCCAGGATCAAACAGACGCACTGCTGCACTGCACAATCGATGGCAGCAGGCCAGGGCCCCCATCGCAGCCTGCGGAATAGCATGAGGATCACGAGCTTGCTTGTCGACGTACGCAAAGGACATCTATACTATCCTCCAAATGGAGGGAGTATAGCATTGTTGTTCCATCCATTCTTGTTTTGATTTCTGGAAAAATTCATGACTTGTTCACCCACCAAAATATCGGTTGCAGTTCTATTCTTTATGAGTTTTAAATTTGTCCAAAAAATAATATTCTGCAAAAAGTGAGACAATAAATACAGGAGATACAAAAGGAAAGGAGTCGACGATATATGGGTCCTTTACCAGAGTCTTTATTTTGTTTGAAAATTTCTAGAAAGTTATTTATTTTGTGATGGAGGGAGTATTTCATAAAAAGTGCTTTGGAATAATATTTCAAAAATTTATTGGTAACATTTCATATATACCCATATTGAGTATTAATGTTATGATATGCTTATAATAAGGGGTCTCAAGTTTAACTCCCGCTCTAGACCCTGCAGAAACGAGGACCGACAATGGCCACTGGGCTTGTTCCTGAGGATGAAAGATTCAAAGAAAAGCCAAAATTTTTTATATTTTTTAAATTAGTATTTTTGAAAAAATATTTGGTCAAATAAACTATACTAATGCCACCGATTGAGGCTGTGGAAAGTGCTTACCACTGATTGAACTGGGCGGAAAAGTACTTACCACCAATATTGATACGACATTCAGATGTCTATTGTAGACCTGTACAATAAATAGAATATTTAGCTATCAAGATGGCTTTAAACGAAAGTATTATAAACTATAAAATTATTGCCTTCAATTATTGCCTAGGAGGACAAGCATGATCTAGACGGACCTTTAATTATTGCCATCGGAATTGGCATCGCCTGCCAAATTGCACTGTTGTGCTGGCCGCAAGCACAACTTTTCATATGCACCAATGGCTTTTCTAATGGTGTTCTCAAGGAGCAGCTCTATTCTCTGACGTGGATAAGAAAGAAGCAGTTAAGTACAAAGCTCGTCTCTAGCGATGAACACGATGCTGAGCTCGCACAGTTTGCCATGAAATGTTAGTCTCTGCCTTTCGGACCCTCATTCATTAGCTGTACAGCTAGCAAAGTTTTTACTATTTCATTCTTACAGGTCAGTTGGCGGTTTACATGGTGCTGTTGAAGACAGCCTAAGGTGAATGGTGCAAAACTAATAGCAAAGTAAAAGACGACCAAAAGGACCTGTTTCTCAAAGACCGGTGCCCAATGGGAACGCCTGACCAGTTTTGACTGTGCACTGTATAAACGTCACGGAAGAAACCCTGGATCATCTCTTCTTCCGTTGTTCTTTGGCTAGTAGCTGCTTGAACATTGTAAACTTCCGCCTAACTGAGGATTGCTTACATTTTCAAGCATTTGAAATCTCAAAAAGCAGTTTAGCTTGGCTACCATTCTTCATGGATATTTTTATTCCGCCGTGTTTATAAGTGTTCTGGTTAGAAAGAAATGACTTCATCTTCAAATCAATCCAGCCAGACTCATGATGAAGGTGCAAGTATGGGCTCTTCAAGGAAATTTCTTTGTTGCTACACACTGCCTTTTAGTCAGGTGGATAAAGAGACTTTTTGTTACCAGTTTTCATTTCGTTGTCTTCTTTTTTGCCTATTGCACTTTGCTTTTGTTGTCCTATCCTTTCTTTGGCTTCTTTCTTGTAGTTTGGACCTGTTTCATTATATACTCCCTTCTTCGCAAAATAAGTGTACTTTTAAAATCGAGAGACAAATAATAGTACCATTATAAAATTACATATATACCCCTACCTATAAAAAGGTAGGGCAACATATAATAATTGCACATTGGCAAAAGACAAAGTTGCAAAAGATACTAGTTCTAAAAGGGTACATTTATTGTTGGAAAATTTTTGAATACTAGAAATTTACTTATTTGGAGACTGAGCGGGTATGTTTTATTAGCATTAACCAATACGGACTTTAATTAGTTGCCCCTCCTCTTTCCTTACAAAAATGCACATGTGCGTGCATCGATGTCTATGCTGTACCCGTTGGACGACGAGCGTGGTGATCGCCATGGAGGTGCTCCTGCCGGCGGGCCTAGAGGCAAGAAGTCTGGGAGTTTCCCATTTCGCAGTGCCTCCAAGGACCAAGGGTGTGCTTCAAAGTATACCCAGGAATCACCACAAGCCAGGAATGGTACTGTTTGCAAGCAGTAACGTGTCATCATTTTCTGAAATTTGGGTAGCTCGATGTCAAACAAAGTGGGACTACATCCATGTGAACATTATATAGTGACACCACCATTTTTCTCGTCGGGGACCTCCGCGAGTTGGAGGTCATTTTCCTCGCCAACATCACAATGGGCGTATGACTTGACGACGGGCGCAGTACCTACCCCTTTATTTTCTCTCGATTCCCTCTATATGCACAGGGTTTATCAAGCTGCTGCTGCTCACATGGCATATATAGCTAAATCTCCTGTCCTTTTCACCCCAAATTTCCGGTTTTGTCGTGTGTTGGGCATGATCAGGGCATTTCTTTCCGTCTTCGTCTCGCTTTAGTATCGTCGTCCCAATAATTGGTGTTCATCCAAAGATCCGATCCTACCATAATAAAAAAATTTACCATGTCAACAAAAAAATATTCAGATGGTGTGTATTTACCAAGACAACAAAGAAACACCCATATCTCGCAAATAAATTCTTACAGGGGCATCTTAGATGTCACATGCAAAAATGGACATCCTATAAGACCCACCTAAGCAAGGGATCAACAAATTTAAACATTTATATAGTAGGATGAAGTCTATTTTGACCCCCATCTAACATTAGTAAAAGTTTTTAATTATCATTGATCATAATATGATCCATTAAATTATCATTAATAAAAAAATTTCAATAGTATGAACTAGGATAATATCATAGGTGGCTCGAACCATGCACCTAAGCAAATGATACAATAACTTTGCGGGGTAAAGATAAGAACCGACAATGATATTCTAATGCTAGGTCGTGGCTTGACCCGGCATCGCCAAAATAATATCACTATAATATCACTACCAGGCTTTTTGTTTGAGCCAAAGAATATAAGATCAAATTTGTAGCTTGTTATTTCGTTATATTACCTTTTGATTCTCATGCTTGTTCTTTGTGATTTTAGAGAGTATTCCGCATAAATATTTTCATAACCTAATATATAAAAAATCCAATAAAAGTGTAGATAAATACTTCATTGCACATAAATATTATCAATAAGTAAATCTAAATATATAAATTTTTGCACAAACATGCTAAAGGATAAAGTAATTTATTATATCCATTTTTGGCGCCTCAACTCTTGCCTTGTCTAACTTTGGCACTTCAATTATCAAAACCGCTCAATTTTGATCTCTCGAGACGCTTGTGAGAGGTTTTGATGGCTCTAAGCGCCAAAATTAAACCATTTTGATTGTTCATTTGTTAAAGTTAGATGGTTCACCCACCAAAATATCGGTTGTAGTTCTGTACTTTATGAGTTTTAAATTTGTCCAATAAAAGAACATTCTACAAAAAAAAGTGAGACATTATTGAGGAAGCTAATCACAGGTGCTTGCATGCAAATGATAACAGACCAATAAATACGATAAGAATGAATTTCTAGCAACTTTAGGACAGATTTGCAAAGACGATAAAAAGACCATGCTACCCCTCATTAAATTGTTGAACCTTAATTAGAAGTCTAATTAAGTAGTGTTGTTTCGAGTATTCAATAACAGCGTAGGAGAGAGATGTTATGTTAAATGCCAAACGCCTTGTTATATTGTTAAAGAAGAGGAGTTCGAATAGATAAGGAGCTTCTTAGAAGAGAAATAGGTCTTCCCAAAAACCTACCCAAAAAAAAGAAAGATATTTTGAAAACATAGATCAGCCTTTTAGGTTGAAGATTAGAGAAATCCGCATCCGGATATGATAAAGCAAAAGAAGTATATAGTCTTCTTTGATTGGTATGAAAAGAGTCCGATCAAACATTTTGAAGAATTCTTCAAACCAGGTCGACAAAAGAACAAGGTTCAACCTGAGTCTGATAATGATAAAACATCCTTAGTAAACAAGACTTCTAAAGATCGGGCTAAAAGGACAAACGGTCGAATCTGTTAATCCACCTCTTGAGCCCGTTCGGTTAGAAGCCAATATCGCGAGGGAAAGCCTTAAAACTTGTCCTCTCGAAATTATATCCACATCTAATCATGATGAGGATACAAGCCTAGGAAACAAAGGTCATTTTGAAGAGCAACAAAGCTTTTCAAGCATACCTTCACAGAGGGAAAGCATTAAGACTTGTCCTCTCAAAACTATATCCACATCGAATTATAATGAGGATATAAACCTAAGAAACAGAGGTCACCTTGAAAAGCTACAAACCCTTTCATGTGTACCTTTGCATACCCTTGGACGGAAAATAGAAGCCATAGAAGCTATTGTCATAAATGAGATAGAGCCAACTAAAATAGAAGTTAGGGTAGACGTTCCGCCTATCCCTCATTCTATTGCTCTCATCACACATATAGCTTTTCCGCCTATCATCCCAAATATGCTTTCTTCCAACTTCGGACATAAAGCCATGGAATCTTCTATTCCCCGAGAAACAGAATAATGATTTATTCCAATCCCAACAAATAGATAAGATTGAATCGAGTCCGATGATGATAAGATAACCATGATAAAAGTTTCTAAAGATTGGGAGACTTCTAGTGGCGAACTGATGGAATCTGTTCATCCACCACTGGAGCCTATCCAGTTAGAAGACAATACCAAAAGGGTAAGTGTTAAAACTTGCCCATTCAAAGATCTATCCAAAACTACTTATGGTGAGCCCGTGAAAAGTAGAACATTTATAGGTCACCAAGTAGAACAAAGAAAACTTTTCAAATATATCTTTGCATGCCCTTGGCCAACAAAACGTAATGAATAGAAGAATGAATAGAAGCCATTCTTATGGATGGAACAAAGCCCAAAGGTGAAGTGAAGGTTAATGTTCCTTCTAGCTCTCACTCGATAGTCCCAAAGACGCAAATAGTCGTTCCACCCTTCGTTCCTCATATGGTTTCCTCCAACTTTAAGCTTGGAAAGCGAAAAGCTATGGGATCCTCTGTTTTTCGAGGAACTCATTAGTGAGTTATCCAACAAATTAGGAAACCTAAAGGTCAATAAAACTATTAATCAAATCACCGATGGTGAAAGTGAAGATGTGATCAACAAAATTAAAACATTTAAAACAACTACCCAAAACAAATTATGACTAGGAATTATTATCCTAGGCCAACCTATGCAGACCTTCAATTTGAAGAACTGCCTCATATAGGTAATATGACATCCTTCAATGGCAAAGAAATCGTTGAATGGAATCTTGATGGGTTTGTTGAATATCAAATATTTACTATGTGCCATCAAATGATTATGTACGCAAATGCTTGCATAGCAAATGGAAACAAAGAAAAGAAGCAAAGACATATGATTGTTATAGGGTTTTCGTGGCAACTTAGAGGTTGGTGGGATCACTACCTAAGTGAAACCCAAAGGAAATCCATAATAGATGCCGTTAAAATAGATGAAAATGGAAGGCCAATTGTCCTAACCAATGACCAAGGACAACCTCTAGGAACAGTTTCAGATGCCATCTCCACTCTTCTCTACAATATAGTTTACCACTTTGCTGGAAACTATCAAGATATCTATGAGAAGAATAGGGAACAATTGATTAATATGAGATGCAAAACCATGTCAGATTTTAGATGGTATAAAGATTCTTTCCTATAAAATTTATATACCCTTCCAGATCCTAATCAGGTTTTCTGGAAAGAAAAATATATATCTGGCCTAGATATAGGGAAAATAATTATCAAAGCCTAGATATAGGGAAAATAACCCAAAAAATCCAAATGGTAGGAGCTGAGCTATGCAATGATTTAAAAATCAAAGAGCGACTCAAGAAGCAAAGGGCTATTGGGAAAAAGGAATTGGGAGACTTCTGCTACCAATTTGGTTTCCAAGATCCCTTTGAAACTAAAAGAAGAAGTTCATCAAAATCCCATAAGAAGCACCGTGCCGACAATAAGAAAGTAAAATACCCTATCAAAAGAAGAAGACATAAAAGGATATATAAGAATGAGGGTGCCTCTAAATATTTCAGAAGAGATCCCGCACCAAATGATTTAGTCTCGCTTTAAGTGTGGTCAAAGAGGTCATAAATCCTCAAATTGTTTCAAATCAAAAGTAAAACAAGAAATCCAAGCTTTGCTTGAATCGGATTCTGAAGACGCCAAAGAAAAAATTGGGTCAAATCCTAAATCATATCCGTAGTAACTCTAGATCTAAAGATGATAACACATAGGTAAATTGTTGTGAAAATAATGAATGTTCATGTTATGAACAAGGTACCTCTAAAGATGAATCAGATGAAAACATCTTTGTTCTCACCGATTTAATACAATTTGTATTAGATACCTTTGACATTTGTGTAGGACCCGTAAGAAAAAGAAATTATCCTTGAAAAATTCTTATCCGGGGTAAAAAATAACAAAGATAAATTGGTAAGTGATATCCGAGAAAAAGAAATTTTGTTCTGCGGATGAAGTCTTTAAAAGGGTAGAAGATTTGAAAAAAGAAAAATAAGCAACTAAGAATGGATGATCTCTCAAAAGAGTATAATATTATTAAAGCAAAGTGTTAATGGATGTTAAAAAGAAGAATCCACATCCTCAAATTTCATGGGAAGAGTGACCATAAAATTCCTAAAAAGCCACCGAGAGGATGAATTAATTGGCTTTATAGGAAGGTATCTTAAGCAAAAATGGCACGCCGAGGTAACATATGAACTCTATGATGGATTTAGCTTCACATATGACACTCTTCTAGATTCTAGAGCTGATGTAAATTGCATCGGACAAGATATCATCCCATTCGTATTTTATAAAATCTACTCATAAGATCCATTCTCGCTGAAGGTCACCAACTGAATGTAAATTACAAAATTCCGAAGATGTCTTTTAGTGTTGGTGTTCGCCGTGGATTTGATATCTTTTGATTTTGGGCTTCAAATATTGCAAACAATATATCTATTTTGATCATCTCGACAAGCTCTTCGTAATGGTGCACTCCAATTCATCATTTGAGATACTCTTATATGGTGAAAAATTGTATATTCTACAAAACACTTGAGAGCATTCAGAGGTGCGTGCATGGTATCGGCAATCTCTGGCGGGTGAGTAATCTACTAAGTTCTATCTACATTAAAAATCAATGTTAGTGATCATGTTTAAGGCTAAAATCACATTCTTATTTCTTGTATATGACAAAGTCCCCGACCATATATACCAACATTGAGTTGAAAAACACGAAGGTAGGGTTCATTATTCAATAAGCAACTACAGTGATAAAGCCATATCATCCACATATGCAAAGGTGCAAGTTTCTAATGACCGGTTATGCCATCATGGTACTTAAGGATGCGAGTCTATGACCTTATTCCTTATTTTTAAAAAGTATAAAAGGGAGCTAATAAAAAGAATCTCTAGTACACGAACGACTTTTACTCCCGGCAAAGATTTTATGGGTTACTCCCTTGGTTTTTTGTCCGAGAGTAAAGGGACCTATTCTCCAGTAGGAGTAAACTCCCTCGCCCAACGGCTCTCTCCGCCGCCCCAACGGCTCTCTCTGCAGCCAAGGACTTTTACTCCTGGTTGAAGACTCCAATCGGGAGTAAAGGTTGACCTTTACTCCCTGGTTGGAGCCTCCAACTTGGAGTAAACATTTACTCCCCAGTTAGAGGCTATGATCGGGGAGTAAAGTCGACTTCCACTCCGAAGTTTTGAAGCACAACCGGGGAGTAAATCTTCCCGTATACATACTTAGCACTTCTTCTCCTCTCCAGCCCCGGCGTTTCCTTTGCCATTTCGAATTCGAGCTTGTTCTTTGTTGTTCTTCGCAATTGCTCCCTTCTTCGTCGTTGCTTCGCCATTTGGAGCACAAGAACGTTTGCTTTGACGACTCCATTAATTCTTGTGTTGTTAAGGTTCGCCATCTCCTCTCTCCTCTCATCTTCATCCTCCATTTCATGGTTTAGAGATTTATAGAATTTTAGTTTTTTAATTTCTTTTTTAGAAAAAAGAGGAATTTAGAATAGTTTACAAAAATGAGTATAGAGAGTAGATGTGAACTTTTCTGAGGCTTCTTTAAATTAATCATATGTCATTCATGCATGTTGTGTAATTAATATAACTAATGATGTGTTAAGATTTTAATATGGTATGTATGTATATCGTGGTAATTTACTTGAGATGAGCCGGAATTGGATGTACAACACCGATCGGCGCCCCCCAGAGTTCATTCATGTGGTGCATTATTGTTTAGGTGTGGCCGAGGCAAACAAGCGAGACGGTTTTATGTGTTTCCCATGTGCCATATGTAGGAATTCGAAGGAATTTTTCTACTCAAGGAATATTCATTCACACTTGTGTAAGTCAGGTTTCATGCCAAACTATGTTTGTTAGACCAAGCACGGAGAAACCGGTGTTATAATGGAAGAAGGTAAAGACGAACAAGGGGACGATGACGATGTTATTGTTGAATATACTGGTGTCTTAGATGATACTGCAATGGAGGATGCTGAAGAGGAGGTACCAGAGGTAGCGGCTGGAGATGAGCCTACTAATGATCTTGGTCAGGCTATTCATGATGCATAGAAAGAATGCAAAAATGAAAAGGAGAAGATCAAGTTCGAGTGCATGGTAGAGGACCACAAGAAGTTGTTGTACCTGAGTTGTGATGCAGGGCGTAAAAAAGTTGGGTACCACACTGAATTGCTGCGATGGAAGGCAAAGAAGGGTGTTTCCGACAAGGCCTTCATACGGTTATTGACTATCCAAAAGAAGATGCTTCCAAAGGCCAATGAATTGCCCGCCACTACATACGAAGCAAAAAACGGCTTGTCTGTCCTTTGGGATTAAAAAAATCAAGAAGATACATGCATGTCCTAATGATTGCTTCCTGTACTATGGTGAGGAGAACAGGAAGTTGGATGAATGCCCGATATGTCATGCATCACGGTATAAGATTAGGCGAGAGGACCCTGGTGATGTTGAGGGCGAAAGTCCTAGGAAGAAAATCCTCGCCAAGGTTATGTGGTATGCTCCTATAATACCACGCCTGAAAAGTTTGTTCGTAAACAAGAACCATGCAAAGTTGTTACGATGGCATAAAGAAGACCGTAAGATAGACAACATGTTGATACACCTTGCTGATGGGTCCCAGTGGAGAGCAATCGACAGAGAATTTGAGGATTTTGCAGATGACGCAAGAAACTTGAGGTTCGCCTTAAGTACGGATGGTTTTAATCCTTTCAGGGACCAAAGCAGTGGCCATAGCACTTGGCCTGTTAATCTATGTATCTATAGCCTTCCTCCCTAGTTATGCATGAAGCGAAAGTTCATTATGATGCTGATACTCATCCAAGGCCCGAAATTGCCTGGCAACGACATCGATGTGTACCTGAGGCCACTAGTTGATGAACTTCTACTTTTGTGGAAAAAACCAGGTGTACGTGTATGGGATGAGTACAAACAGGAACAATTTGACCTGCACGCTTTGTTGTTCGTAACAGTCAATGATTGGCCGGCTCTAAGAAATATTTCAGGATAGTCAAACAAGGGATATAATGCTTGCACGCACTGTTTCGAGGATTGTAAGGGTATTTTCTTGAAAAACTATTGAAAGGTCATGTACCTTGGCCATCGTCGATTTCTTCCTAAGAATCACCCCCTATGAAAGAAAGGCAAGCATTTCAATGGTACGACAGACCACTAGCCCAAGTCTCGCAACCGGGCTGGTGAGGATGTACTAGAGATGGTCAAGGATGTGAAAGTAGTCTTCAGGAAGGGACCTGGCAGTGAACTAGTTCTGAACGACGCTGAAGGCCACGCACCCATGTGGAAGAAGAAGTCGATATTTTGGGAGCAACCCTATTGGCAAGTCCTAGAGGTCCGTAGTGCAATTGACGTGATGCACCTAACAAAGAATGTTTGTGTGAACCTGCTAGGCTTCATGGGTGTGTATGGGAAGCATAAGGACACACCTGAAGCCCCACAAGATGATGGACGATGCCAATATAAGCCCTACTAGCTTCACTCTTAGCAAGGAAGAGAAGGAAAGCATGTTTGAATGCCTAAACAACATCAAGGTACCACTTGGATTCTCCTCGAATATAAAGGGTATAATAAATATGCCAGATAAGAAGTTCTAAAACTTAAAGTCCCTTGGACGCCATGTGCTCATAACACACGCTTGCTTCCAGTTGTGCTAAGAGGAATTCTAACTCCAAATATACGTCGGCCACCGTGAAGCTATGCGTATTCCTCAATGAAATTTCTCAGAAGGCAATCAATCCACTAGATCTAGCTAAAAATGATGTGGTTCAGTGTCTTGTCAGCTTTGAGTTGTTGTTCTCTCCATCCTTCTTTAATGTCATGACACACCTCCTAGTTCACCTGGTCAAGGAGATTGCTATTCTCGGTCCTATGTTCCTACACAACATGTTCCCCTTTGAGAGGTTCATGGAAGTCTTGAAGAAATATGTTCACAGCAATGCTCACCAGAGGGGAGCATCGCCAAGGGTTACGGAACAGAGGAGGTCATTGAGTTTTGTGTTGACTTTATTCCTAACCTTGACCCGATTGGTGTTCCTGAATCGCGACACGAGGGGAGGCTAAGTGGAAAGGGGACACTAGAAAAGAAAACATATATCGGTATGGAGGATGATAATTTCAATAAAGCACAATACACGTTCTATCTGAAATAGCACCTTGGTGCATCCCAAGGAACACAAGGAGGTACTACGATCGGAGTTTCCTGGCAAGAATGAAGCTTGGATTACGTGTGAGCACATGAAAACTTTCAGCTTTTGGTTGAAAAAAAAATATCAGGGTGATGGGAGTCTTCCATGAGCAACTGTATAGGTTGGCTATGTAACCATCGTGGCATATCCTCACATACAAAGGGTACGACATAAATGGGAACACATTTTACACAGTAGCCCAGGATAAAAGTAGCACCAACCAAAACAGTGGTGTCGGCATAGATGCCACAGACCCGAATGGGAGTAAGCAAACATATTATGGCAACATAGAGGAGATATGGGAACTAGACTATGGAGCTAATTTGAAGATCTCTTTGTTCAAGTGCCAATGGGTGAAGGTGACCGGAGGCGGGGTAATAGTCGACCCAGAGTATGGAGTGACAACAGTGGACCTCAACAATATTGGGTATAAAGAAGAACCATTTGTCCTCGCCAAGGATGTAAGTCGGTGTTCTATGTCAAGGACATGTCTACAAAACCTAAGAGAGGGAAAAACAACAAAGACCCAACCAATGATGAGCCCAAGCGCCACATAGTTCTTTCAGGGAAAATAAACATCGTAGGAATTGAGGACAAGTCAGACAAGTCAATAGATTATGAAACGAAAAGACGTAATTGTGCCCTTCATAGTGAACAATGATCCAAGCATCGCACTAAATCATGAGGACACTCCGTGCTTACGATCTAAGCCCCGATTAATTTAGTGTTGTTTAATGTTGTATTTTGAGACATTAATTATGTAATAATTATTTTGCACATTCATTCCAAAGGTTGTATTGGTCTCAAACTTTTTCTCCGGCTTGAAGATGCCCCCTGTGTGAAGCAACCACCAAATTTTAGATTTTTCTCAATTGGTTTGGTACTTTTTAGTTTAATTGAATTTCCGTGCGACTTCACTTTCGGTAATTATACGTTGAACTGTGTCCACCCCCTCGAAAAGATCTAGAATGGTTCCGGACTTTGGCATAAGATCTCTTGTGCCTTAGGAGATAAATTTCCATGGAGGTCGCCACGAGAACTCTAGTGTTTTCGATATATATAATTCACCATATTTTTATGTCACATAGCATGAAGAAAAATATAATAATAAAAATAATTATCAAAAATCTAAGATCTTGTGTGGGACCATATTTTGGGTGTAGATGAGTGCCAAAAAAATTTCAAACCATTTCGACATAGGCGAGAGTGTACATGCTTCACAAAGGTATATGGAACCTTTCGTCGAACCATGGCTATACAATTAGGTTTTTTAGGGATTTTGTGGTCCATGTTCATTCCAAGTGTTGTATTGGTCTCAAACTTTTTTCTTAAGCTTGCAAATACCCTTTGTGAAGCAACCACCAAGTTTGAGATTTTTCTCAATTGGTTTGGTACTTTTTTTGGTTTAATTGAATTTTCGCATCGACTTCACCTTTTAATTATATGTTGAACCGAGTCCACCCACGAAAAGTTTTACGTAAAAATGATGTGTTAACAATTTTCCTATCAAAAAATAATACATCTTATTATTTTAGTTAAAGGCAACATTTTTGCATTAATGAAATAGTGATTATTAGTTACATTATTTTTAGGTTACATATTTTTCATGTGTGCAACAAAGCAAAAGCAACTCTAATTGTTTTTAAAAATTTTTATGACTGCTATGTAATTTATTTGCAGAAATAAGCGGGCTTTAGACATTAAATCAAAAGAAATTTTAAAAAACAAAACGTGTTCAAGCGTGGCGGGAAGTGAAAAATTCTACCTTTACTCCCGACCGATACCACGGCCCGGGGAGTAAAGGTGGGCTGCAATTCGCGGCCCGCCAAAATTTGCCTTTACTCCCTGGTGGCAACTCCAGCGGTGGAGTAAAGGTCGACCATTACTCGGTGTTGTTGCTACCGGGAGTAAAGTACTTCTACTCCCAAGCGTGCCATTGAGCGAGGATTAAAGGTGCGGGGAATATAACCCGGCAGACGGCCCCTTCATTCCCTTCCACCCCGACGCGCGCTCGATATCGATCCACGACGCCGGCTACCACCGGCAGCTCCTTCCCCAAGCCGGCCACAGCCCCCTCCGTCACGAGGAGGCACCCTCCACGCCGGCCGCCATGAGCTCGTCGCGACGCGGCCGCCGCCACCTCCGCCAGCGCGGACCCGTTCTCCACGCGTTGCGGGCGGCGTCTCGAAGACCCAACAATCCGCCGGCTTCACGCGCCGCCGCCGGTGCACGGCGACTTGCCTCCACCTCCGCTCCTCCACCACCCGGGTGCTCGCCCGAAGACGCGTCCTCCACCGCCGCATGCCACCCCGACGCGTCCTCATCCACACCGCCCGGCCGCCGCTCCTCCCACCGCCCCCGGCGTCGGCCGCGTCTCTCAAGACCCCGCCGCTGCCGTGCATGGCGACTTCGCCTCCACCGCCACACGCCCCGATGCGTCATCGCCTACGGTGTCGCTCCTCCACCGCCGCCGCCCCGCAAGGCGCCTAGTGGAAATATTGAAATCAATTGAAAATCGAATTGTTGTAAAAAAATCAAAACCATTTTTGATAGGGTTTTCGACGAATGTTGAATGTTATGGTTTTTGACAAATGTTAGGGTTTCCGATGATGTTAGGGACTCCGATGATGTAAGGGTTTTTCGACGATGTTATGGTTTCCGGCGAATGCAAACTACGGTTTCGATATGAAACTTGGGTTTCCGGCGATGTTGAATGTAAAAAAAAAAATAGTTTCGACGATGTTTCCGACGATGTTGAATGCAAACCAACATTGTTGAGAATGGAAATTAGGGTTTTTGATATGAAACTAGGGTTTCCGATGATGTTGAATGTAAAAAAAAAAAAAATCAAACTAATGGAAGTTTCAAATTAGTTTGACTCCTCTAATTTTAACCAAGTTTATGGGAAAAACTACAACATTGGAGTAGTTTCATTAATAAATTTTCGACAAAATATGCCTTGATAATTTATTTGAAGTTATAAATGCTAACTTCTTCTCAACCCGTCTTAGGGAAAAAATGTCAAACGTCTTACAATTTTGGTTTTTGTTTTTCGGATGGCCGACCCAAGAGGCAATGACATGAAAGAATAAATAATGATGAATATTATCCACGATGGCACTCAACAATTTGCCGATGATAATAACCAACGGCGAGAATGAAGATGATCTCCAATACTTAATGGATTTTGTTCGGAACAACCAATATGCCGATGATAATACCGACGAGGTATATTACGTATAATTTATTATTTGCTCACATGAATTAATATAACCTTTCCTTATTTTAATGTCTTTGTGTTTCTATGCATACACACCCTCCGGATCGACGACAACAACCGGCAAGAGTAAGACTATTCAAGGCCCCATAAACCGTTGGAAGGCCGTGTCATCTCGAAATTCAACGTGCATACGGGGGAACCACTAGGAGAACATGCACATAAATATAAGTTACACTATGGGTACCTTGTAAGGGACAAGATCCCGATCACTTTGCTCATGAATGGAAGTTGAAGAAGAATGCTCCTCATATTAGTTATGTCTCTGATTTTGACAAGCAGTTAATTTGGGATGACATTGTTCGTCTGTTCACGTTTCGAACAGATGATTATCACGAAGTCATCGACCATGATAAGTTGGTGGATAAAGTTTGGGCCTAGAGTATGAAAAAGATGGCCGCCCAATTCGTGTCCTGGAAGAAGTCTCTGTACAATACATACATCAAGACGAACAAGACTCCAAATTGGTTTGTTCAAGCTCTGATTGCGAAGCAGAGGCCCTTTTGGGAAGAATTTGTGTAGTACAAGACATCAGAAGAGCTCAAGAAAGGTCAAGAAAGAACCAAGTGAATGCCGAAAAAAAGGAATACCACCATCACATGGGGTCTGGTGGCTACGCGAGTTCCATTCCCAAGTGGCAAAAAAATGGAAACGGACCTTCTTAGTAGGGGGATCACACTAGAAACACACAACTAGCTTCAACGCACTAAGCAAAGGGCTTTTAGGTCATGGGGACGATTGTGCCCGTGAGACCGAGAAGGTAATTCATGGCCAAAAACTCCATCAAGCAATAGAAAGATTGCTTCATATTCTTGAAGCCAAAGCTAGTGGAGTGTTTAGGCCCCGAGAGAGAGAGAGAGATGAACTGTCATATGCCATTGGGACCGCCGAGCACACTGGCCGAACAAGAGGCAAAGGGAACATTCCGTGGAAGATTGGTTTCCCTAGGACATACGTACCTATAGAAGCCACAAGAGAAGGAAGGAACTTGAGGCAGAGCACATCCGCATGTTGCAGCAATATGTTATTGAGTCCCAAAAGCAAAAAGAAGAATTGCAAGCGACAATGCAAGAAGAAATCAAAAGGCAAGTGCGTATACAATTGAGTTCCATGGGGCTTACTATTACACCACTCGGGATAGCCACTCGGATCAAGTGAGAAGCGCTTGTGCTTCCACGCCAGATACCAAGTCTTGGTGACACGTAGTCAGTGCTTCCCTATGGATGACATCACTAAGCATCTTACACCATGTGAGCTGCACATTCCAAAGGAAGGTGGCAATACAGTGAAGGTGGCTATTGGTATTGTGGGTCCTATCGACCGTACCAAGACACCAAGAATCAACGGTGCAGTAATACCACCTGGATATGCTGTCGTCTCGGTGGATAAAGTTACCGAAGGTTACAATGATGTGCCTCTTGACATTCCTGGAGGTGAAGGGGAGACGAAACTAGAGAAGTAGAGAAGACATTCGCTGCGTGGCATAAACGGTACATTATTATTCCTGGGATGCCAATGCCGGAGTTGCCTCCCCGAATTATCCAACCTAGTCCAAAGCTCGGCTCCCCAAACGATCATAATTCTTCGGGCGGTTGTTACGATGGGGTACAAGACACGATGGCATCCCCAAAGATCTCCAAGGCGCTTGCCACCGCCGCCACCACCACCACCGGCACCGCCGCCTCCTCCCGAGCACGGGCACCATCACCGCCACAAAGGAGGTCTCCAACACCTCCTCCCATGACAAAGGCAACTAACACGAAGAGAGAACCACCCCACAAACAAACAAGTCATCGGCCTGCGGTGAAGATGGCCAAGAAAGCCTTGGTGAATAAACCAAGGCCCATTCCCAAAAAGTTGGCGGGTTAAATGAGTAAGGAGGAATTATATGATTCGGTTAAAGAATATGTCAAGAAATTCTTCACAAGAATGGACCCCTGCAATAAGAAGGCAAAGGCGACGATGCTTTGCTAAGCCGTACTTCTTCTTACCTCCAAGGTAGCTAAGACGAAGGTGATCGCCGAGGACAACAAGTGGAGGGAGGCTCGTAAGCCCGCGCCACTATCGGACTATGACCGCACTCTACACAAGGAAGTTGACCCCAAGAGGAAAGCGAGGAAGAGTAAAAGTGTTCCACAACTCGGAGAAACATCATCACGACCACTCCCCAACTAGTTACTAATGAATATGGTTCAAACATGGAGTACCCGAACTTTCCTACTTTGAGGAGTTAATTTCAAGGAGCCTTTTTAGTACTATGTTTCCACCGGTATGGACATGAGCAAAGTGGTCTTTGAAACTAGGCGTTAGTTGACAAATGAAGCAAATATGAGCACGGCCGAGTCTATGGAATCCCTCGACAAATATGATGCCCCGGGTATTCAAATGCATGCACTAAACAACCTGGTACCTCGAGGCGTGTCGTCGGGGAGATATAGGACTTAATGTCGAAATTAGAGACCAATGGGGAGCGGGCGATGACGTGATGTTCGTTGAATTTTCTGAATTGCTCCAACTATTCCACCGGGACTCCCTCGACAAAACCATCATTAGTTGCTATTGTCCGTAAGTGATTCTTTCTCTCTGCTTTTATTAATAAGTCACTATGTGTGTACATGTGTATGTGTCTAATATCATCCTCACTCTCTCTCTCTATATATATGTAGATTTTTGATGCGAGAGTGCAAAATCGAAGGGCGCGTCGATATTGGATTCATTGATCCACATATCGTATACAATAACCCTAAAAATTAAAAAGTTCGAAAGAGGAGACGGAGGACAATATCAAGATGTTCCCTCGCGATGCACCGCAACAAGAAAATAATAATATTCCCCTACAACTTCTGGTCGGTGTTCATAACATCGATGATTATGTGCTTCAGAATTACTTTTCTTTCTAGCTCGACCGTTTATACATATATATACTAATACTTTTTATTTAACTCGAATTGAAGACAAGATGGTTGCAGGAGAGAACCTTAGAAGAACACCATCTACAAGCACCGCAAGTGAGCATTACAGATTTATTAATACCCAGGTCTTAGCGCCCGACGGCGAAGTTCTACTTCAACCCCGACGACAAATGGGTGCCAAAGCGGAAGTGATGACAACTTAATCTGTCGGGACATGAAATATATATGTACATTAATTATTAGTTAATATATGTGTAATATATGTGTACATTAATTAATTATATATGTGTACATTAATTATTAATTAATATATGTGTACATTAATTATTAGTTAATACATGTTGTGTACTTTAATTATTAGTTAATTACGTAATTTAAAACCAAATCAAATAATGAATTGAAATGAAATCAAAAAAGAAAAAAAGAACCCTTTATCGCCAGGTTAGCAACTCCAACCGAGAGTAAAGGTCCAGCCGACCACGTGCCTGTCGGGGATTGCCAACCAACCGAGTACATGTCCACTTCTACTCCCGGTTGTAATACTTCTACTCCCGAACATGTACTCCCGGTTGCATAACCCCGAGTAAATGTTGTTTTGCGACAGGGAGTAGAAGTTGTTTGTGTACTAGTGAATACAACAAGCACGTGAGGTTCAACTTAAATTTAGTATTCACGAAGATATGGCCCACAACAAGAGCCACCTTGTTGAAGATATACACAAAGGTGCCATATAAAGGAAAAACAAATGATACGGATAATGAAAGAATATATATAGATCAGTAGTTGATAATTCTATCAAACCTGGATAGACACCATAGAGTATGTAGCCTGTGCGACTCTGGGATGAGTTTTGAATGCTTGTACATATACCTTATCATATTTCATAACAGAGGGAGTAGCTACTAGCTGGTTCTCTCCTGCTAACACATCTAATAGTCAGCTAAGGAAACTGTAATCAGGACGACCTTAGTATACAACCAATCTCTACTATATAGAACCCCATGTGTCATAAAGCTTATATTAGGTTGTGTCTGGACCATGGTCTAATGTTTAGCCCTTGTCACATCGAATGTTCGGATATTAATTAGAAAGGCAAAACATTATAAAACTAATTTCAGAAGCCTGGGCTAATTTGCAAAACGAATATATTAAGCCTAATTAATCCATCATTAGTGAATGTTTACTGTAGCACCAGATTGTCAAATCATGGACTATTTAGGTTCAATAGATTCGTCTTGCAAATTAGCCTCAATCTGTGTAATTAGCTTTATAATTAGTCTATATTCAATAGTCCTAAGTAGTATCCAAACATTCGATGGGACAAGACTAAACTTTAGCCCGTGGGAAACAAACAGGCTCTTTGCTAGTGAATTTTGCTCCTATATATAGAAAAGGATGTTATGCAAATATGAGATCCACTAAACAACAGACGAGAGTTAAAAAAAAAAAAAGTAACTGCATGGTGCTCCTTCTATCTCCGTTTCTCTCTCTAGCTAGTACATCTCCAAAAATACATTGAGATATTTACTTGTATGGCCATGGAAAAAATGCATCTTCCTTATATGACCTGAATTTTTTGAACTTACTTGTATGGCCGCAAAATGAATTTCTCTTGTTTCTATGGCCATCCGTTAAGTTCTAGCACTTAACGGTGTTAATTCAAGGGTAAAAAGAACATTTTTCCCCGTCAAAAAATTGCAGAATTTAGATTCTCTGTTTTTTAGATTTAGCGTGATCTAAAACAGAGAAACTAAATTCATTATGTGTTGCCTTGCAACAGGTGCAAACTGTAGCACTTATCCAAAGCAATTTCTTGCTAGCTCCACCCCTTCTAGCGTGGCACTGCTTACGCCACTTTCTATCACCTCTGAATTTTAATAAAACAGACGCTAAGGGTCTGATTTCGGTTGCTTGGGATTGAGAACGATGCATGTATATGGGCTACCTACCCGACATGCTTGATGAAGACGCACCCTTAATAATTGCCTTCTATTCTGGTGTGTGGCGCACGTCGGCATCGGCATCGCCAGCCACAGTGCACGCCCGGCACAGTGGACGTCTTCATGGATATTTTAATGACTTGCTATTTATTTGTTGAAAGTTTTTTTAGTACTAAATTTATCAAATTCCTGTACGTTTGATTGTACTTTAGGATATGTGCTATAACTATTTTAATTTTCCAGTGTTGGTACGTGTATCTCATGTCATGGGCCTAGCGGGTCCTCAAGGTATTTGGTCCAAGTTGCCATGAACAGTATCCATGGTACTGTACACGTGCCTCTGGGTCTAGGTTTAGAAAGAGTTCATAGGATAGGATTGTTTGTAAGTCAAGTTAGATTGGGTTATCCCTTTTTTTTTTTTGAAAGAAATTGGGTTATCCCTATTAATACAAGAGAAGGTGTAACTATTCAAATTAAGCAAGAATAGTCTAGGGTAATACTGAAAGGCTTTATAGCTTCCCCACACTTGAGCCGCAGTTGGACATGCTGCCCTCCCAACACCTAAATAGCTAGATGCAACCTGCTGCTACTGCCACGCCCTTCCTCCATCTAAGGTGCGGCTAGTCCTGGGACATCTATTACTCTCCTCCAAACCACCCCTAATTACCCAACAATTCTAGCCACTAATCCCTTTCTCAAGATACAAACCATTACATCTAGTATTAAGATCCATGACCCTGATCCGCTACGATGGGGAAAATATACCATACCAGCAATTGATCGATGGAGAAGCTATACCAGATTGTAGCACGAGGACCAGGTTCCTCGCTATTAACAAATTTCCACCAACCCAAGGACAACGCACCAGAGGCGCCAATCCTACCCAAAACTGGAGCATCGACGATGACAACTTCGACACCCATCACATTCGACAGTGAAGTTACACCATTTTTTTTTCCCACAGATGCATCTAGGGTGTATTCAGATGGACAAAGCCTCAACAATATAATCAATAATGATAGTGCATCGATCGACAGAATACTCCCAGCATCAACAATATCTAAACAGGTAGCCACTGCACCAATATTTCCCTTTGCCATCTTACACCTACATCAGCACCATCCCTACCTCCTGCGAAATATACACCAGGGACGACTACTACTAAAAAGCTAGTTATATCCACACATCTATCAGCACACTACGACATCACCGTAATGCTGACACCGCCTATGACAAGTGCTGCACCTTTACCGACATTGACATGAATTGGCATCATCCTTGCCATTAGCGGCTACATAGAGGGCTAGCAATGATTTAGGAGTGGCCATGGCCGATCCTACAACATCCACCCCTTTATTGGCCAGCACCATGAAATCCAGAGGAGTTTAACCCTGACAAATCTCCTACTACCACGGCCTCCATCATGATGCTAAGATGATATGCTACAACTTGTCAGTTATCACTAACTTTGTCCTTCATAGTCAACATTGTGACGCCACCATTACCAGATACGATGGCAATGACCACTGTTGTTTGACCCAATCCTCTCTTCATCGTAGACGCATACCTCTACACATGGCAATTCTTAGATGTCATTATGTCCCTGAGCTAACCAGAAAGACATTTAGTAGAGTTACAATTCATGGAGTTTAAGAACACAAGACGGCTTTGTTAACTTTGCCCAGGAACTTCACTCTCTCACGCACAGACGGAGAAGGAAGAAGATGAACAGAGAACACACGGAAATGGCGACGAACGCCCCGGCCGCACACACGGCCTGTATGTTGGCTTTCTTATTCACTGGACTTTGGCAAACTAAAACAGAGGAGCGCAGGGGCTACAAATAGGCCACGGACTTGCCAGGAGCACGCCTCCACGTCCGGCCTTCCTGCCATGATCCGCATGACCTGCACAACGTTGTCGTGAGCCATTCGCTCTCCCGGACGATGCGGCCATCTACATGCAGATCGGCACCACGCACCACAACTGAAACCCGTGTACGTGACGCACACATGCACGTACACGAGCTGGACACTCTACGCCAAGGACGCAGCCTGACGCCGCACAACACCGTGCGCCATGGATGCGCCGCAGCCTAACACAGACACATACACGCCAGGGACACACTATGACGTGATTATTTCTAAGAGGCTTCCCCACAAGCTAGCGCTTCATCGTCGAATAAGAAATCTTCTACGAGAATGATTACACAAACCTTTAGTTCAACATTTGGTGCCAATCTAGGGAAAATAAGATCCTGAATAGTAGTTCTACTTGTACATCACCGATCCTTCCTACCCCCTCGCCCATTAGAACTAATTGAGTCAACCCTCAGTTCTATCCCTACACTCCAATGACGAGTATGACCATGGTCATCATCGACGGTTTGAAACCAGCGGTGATACTTGGTTATCACTGACGGCTGGTAACATGGACCGTTAGTGGTGATTGTTTCTAGAAATCCAAATGATAGGCCAAAAAATAGCAAAAATATTCTGTTTTAATCTTGAGAAGCCCGCAAAAGTCACAAGCCGGTCGTGTGAAAATTCAGGCGCTGCGGAGTGGTCAGATTCGAACCTAAGACATGCATCCTCATGCATAGCTTCTCTAACCACTCCACCCCCAAGTCACTTGTGTCCATGGCATATCCATTCCCATAGTGTTCACTTTTTTAGATTTTAAAATGAATATTTAAGACCCCAAATGACTTCGGATGAAAAAGTTGTCAACTACAAATTTGTTGCTTTAATCAAGATCAACAACTTTGGTTTTGGTCGTTTAAGCCATCCGAGGTCGTTTGACAAATTTGAATTTCAATTTGTCGAATTTCTACGCCATACTTTTTGGGACCTCATTTTTTTCAAATGAAAAGTCGTCAACTATAAAGTTATAGTTCTCATCGAGATCTACAATGTTGGTTTTGTTTGATGTTCCATCTGAGGTCATTAGAAAAATTTGAATTTTAAAATTTTAGAACTTCAAATACAAATTTGAGATCAGTAGTGATCTCTAATGAAAAAGTTATCAACTACAAATTTGTAGATCCCATCGAGATCTACAACTTCGCTTCTGGTCATTTTTCCATCTAAGGTTGTTTGCACAATTCAAAAGAATTGAATTTCAAAATTTGAGAGCTCTAAACAGAATTATGGGACCTTAAATGATTTCAAATGAAAAAGTCATCAACCGCAAAGTTGTAGATCTTGTCAAGAGCTATAAATTTGGTACAAAGTTTGTTTTCACATGCTTTTGTTTCAAAAAAGTTGTGAATTTTATTGTGTTGCGGCATGGTTATCACCACCGTATCATACAACAAGCTAATGGCCAAAACCGTGTTCACCGCGGGTTCATACGGCGAGCCAGTAGTGATGATGAGCACATCATCACGGCCTGTTGGTTGTGTGAATTGTCTATGATGATGGACTATCATCGCCTATTGCTAATGCGAATCGATGTGATAGTTATCAATGCCAATGTTCATACGAACCGGCTTTGATAATCCCATCACCACAATACTAAAAATGATTTTTTTGCGAGACACCGCCCAAACATTAACGCAGTGGTCATAAAATTCAACCATCTCCTAAAATACCTGAGGACTTTCGGAGGCGGGCATTTTATTTACTAGGGTGGTCACCATTGTCCTTCTCGCAAAAATGGATGTACGGATGTGGGCGTTTTATTTATGCAGGCGGTCGGATATCGCCTGTCTCCTAAAATGTATTTACGGAGGTGAGGCTTTCTCCATTTTTGGAGGCAAACCTCTTAAGAGGCCTGTCTCAAAAAAATGGCTCGAGGCCGAGCCGAGTTCGGGTTTGGAGGCCTCATCTCCCCCTCTCTCAACTATCTCTCTCTTGTTCTCTCGGCTCCCTGATGACGCTCTCTCCCTCTTCTCCCCCTTTGCTCTCCCCGGTGGGTCGGTGGCCTCAGGTCGGGCGGTGAGGGCCCGCTCACATAGGCGGCGGTGGTCACACGCACCCCGGTGGCTAGTGGCTGCGTGCGTGTGGATCTAGATTTCACTGATGGCACCTGCAGTGGATGTATCTCCACTGAGCTCCCATGTGGCGGATCTAGCACCACCGATGTCCTCGGCGGCGGATCTAGCTCCACCGAGCTCTACAACGATAGATTTGGCTCCACCAAGCTCCACGGTGATGGAAGAGCTCAATGGTGGCTAGGGCCACACCACGGAGAAGGGGTCATGTGTGTGTCGGCGGGTCCGTGTGCCCCGGGCGGTGTGTGCAGGCACGGCCGGAGCCGGGCGGATGGGCCCGCATTTGTGCTCATCGGCTTTTTATTTTATTAACTATTGGCATTTCTAAACATTGTTGCTATAAGGTAGAAAGAAAACCTATCCTCGCAGCGGCTCCTAGAAATACTTGGTATCAAATAAATCTACACTTACTAGTCACATATATAAAAATAATTTATATCCGCAAGCGCCACGTATATGTTTCTCAAAATAAACTCTATACCATTGTAGCACTTCACCTAGAGTATTCCGTATCGTAAATTATATTTTCCCAAAAGGAAGAACTATGAGGCAACATTCATATGACTCATAATAAATCAATATAAAAACACTACTTATAATAAATCAATCATTCCAATACTTTAGCGAGGGGTAAGTAAAATAATAAAGATAATAAATATATCAAAGATAATAAAGATGAATAACAATAAATAATATTTATGAGTTTTCTAATAATAAAAGATAAATGGTAAATGATAAAGGGTATTCTAGAGACAATCATAACTACTCTTGATATAGAAGCTCATCTATAGCAAGAAAGACAATCATAACTATTCTTGAGAAAAAGACATCTAAATAACTATTAATCATTAAGTTAGAGCATAGCAAATAAAATATCTTCATCCATAGCACGGTCAAATCAATATCATATAGCAAAAGGAACATCATTCGAAAAGGGTTTTTTATAAAGCATCCACTTAACCTCCATCATGACCGCGTTCTACCAGCCTCTATATACGGAGGGAGGAATACGAGAGGACTCAATAGGGCTGTCATCCCTACGATCCACGACTTGGAATATAGAGGGCATCCGTAAATAACTTATATCTAAGCACCATGCCTACATATAACTTACGACTTAGCTCCCTCGAGAATAAAGCTAAGTTGTCCACAATCTTATGCATACAATAATCATTAACTAGAACTACATCTAATATCCAATCCAAATAAACTAAGAACATAACAAATAATAATATGATAAAATAAAGCAAAGTGATAATGAGAAATCGAATAAGAGGTATTACCGAATCTCTAATAATAACAGATCTGAAGTCTTGAGCAACGCTTGAACTCTTACTTGAATCTCTAATAGAGTGTCTAATACTATATAATCTTAAAGAACTAGAGCTCTCTAATCTCCTCGATCTCCTCGAAACCCTATTTGCTAATCAACTCTCTCTAATTACAAAGGATCTATTCTAGACTGAATAATGTATTAGGGTTTCGTGGGGGTTGAAAGGTCCTAAATGGCTAGAGGGGGTGAATAGCCTAATAAAATTTTCTACAAAACACTAGACAAACTTGTTAGAATAACAAAAGGCTATAAACGCGTTTGCTCTAGCTCTACTTGTTCGGCAAGCCTCCTATTGACAATTCTAGTTGCTATGATCTCTAGTTCACACTCAAGGGCTATGTCACTACTTTACCACTAGGTGAACAAGCTAATTACTCTAGCGACTAAGCAAGTCTACTCAAACTACACTAGCACACTAACTATGAAAGTAATGCAAGAGTGTAGAAGGGTTATACCACAATGTCGGGGTTAGTCAATCCAATCACCGGGAGTGAATCAATGTGATAACCAAATTGAAGCCAATCACAAAGAGACAAATGAAGACACACGATTTAACCCGAAGTTCACTTGAGCACCCTCAAGCTAATCTCCGTTGTGCCGACCTTCTCACGTGTGGGTTGATGTGGAGCTCACTCCAAGCCAAATGCCTTTAGGCTTATCACACCCAAAGCAAATGAGAGGTACCCAAGACACGAGCAATAGGTTACTCACACTTTGTCTTCCCGACGAGGAGTGTGTGATCCTCTCACAAATCACCGGAGGTGGCCAAGAACAATCACCAACTCTTGCCAACGCCTCCACCAATTACCAAGCCGGCTAGGGGTGGTGCTCCCCAAGAGCAAAAGGAAATCCACCGGTTCACAACGATCCACAAGTGCCACTAGATGCAAAGATCAAAGCAATGTGCACTTGAATCACCTCAACTCACTAGAATGAATGCTCTCAAGCCAAGGAGTGAGGAGGAGGATGTGTGCTCAGCTCTAGAGGTGTTAGTATTGATTCAAAATGACCAAGAGACCTCCTAGAACCGGCCAAAGGGGTATAAATACCCCCACCATGAAATGTGCCCATTGGGGTGCAAACCACGCACAAATCAGCCGATCGACGCCTTGGACCGGACTCACCAAAGAGTCCGGGCTGCGGTCCGGCCACAACCGACAAACCCCACCGGACCGCCAACCCCCTCTCACTGAACGCTGTGCGTCCGGCACGCGCGTCCGATCGGTGCGTCCGGTCAGCACCGGATGCATCCGGCCGATGCGTCGCGGTCACTTCGAGCCGAAGTCATGAAAACATGCTCTCGCCGACACGGTCACCGGTCGCGTCCTGGCCGGCTCGTGCTTCCGGTCGAGAGTCCGGCCACCTTCGAGCCGCGAAATTCCGTCGTTTTGTTGTCGTTCCTTTGCCTTTTGCTCCAAACCAACTTCCGTCCACTTGATTCTTGTTGCCGACACGTCGAAGAGCACCCCGACACCATGTGTTAGCATTTTGAAAACATTTTCCATCAAGAACGGAGTTAGCTCTCTAGGTTAGAATGCATGCAAATGATTTTGAACCTAGAGGCACATGTGGATCGATATGTACGATAGTTTTCCCCTCTTTATAGTACGGCTTATCGATCCTATAATCACTCACACCCTCTATGGTGTCTTGAGTGTAAAATCAAAATGGCCCTATGGATATACCTTTGCCTTGAGCCCATTTTGATCCACCATGCACTCCAAGTCATGCACTTGATCGCCAATTGAACCATCTCGATCCACTCACCATGACCATCATGCACAAACCTTGGCTTGACCAATCTCCAACTAAAACAACACTTAGCATAGAGAGATTAGTTCTAAGGATGTCATCAATTAGCCAAAACCAATCTAGAGATCTTCAATCTCCCCTTTTTGGTAATTGGTGACAACCCGCATAAAGATTTTATGATTAAGGGTTTTGAACCTATCATGGTTGTCCAAGCATTTTGCTTACAATCATAGGATTGACAAACGTAATAAATTCAGTTTTGGTAGCATGAGCTCCCCCTACATGTATGCCTAGAGTTTGGTATAGGCTTTGCATACATGTATGAATATTGAAATTAGGGAGTGAGCCATGTTACCAAAATGATGCTTAAGGTGAGAGAATGGACCTTTGAAGCGTGATACCAATCGAAGTTGCGCCTTTCTCACCATACAAGCATCATGGATAACTAGATATTTCATCAAAAACTCAAAGTACCTCGTGAGATCATATTATAAGCATGGGTACTTGAATTTAGAGCGGAAATCAAAATGTCTAGATATCACTTAAGCATGCTAGTTGATCAACCATCAATCAAGTTATCACTAGCATACATCACACAAGCATGTATATATGGAATTTAAATACATGTGCAAGAGCAAGTCATATGTTAGTGCACAAACAAATGCAACAAATGGCTTATGAGCTTGCTCCCCTACTTGTGTGCTTTCAAAAAATTTTGATCCCCTTCTAATCTTTTATGCACTAATCTCTCCCCTTTGTCAACAATTGACATAAAAGGATTGATCGGGTTCTTTTGATATTGGAAAGATTAGTTTTCAAATTTGGCCAAATTTGGATAGCTTGCCATACATGTAATTAGGTTTGAACCAAAAGACAAGCTTCTTCACACCTCAATGGAGGGTTATCATGTCTATGTTGAACCACATATTTGACAATATATCCAAATTCAACACTTGAGATTGCAAGCCCACAAGCATGTCATATGTCATCACTAGATCAATCAAGCATATAAGACAATAGTGATGGCACATATACATTGAAATCCATTGCTTTTCCATGAATGCAACCTAAAGGACAAGTTGTATGTCTAGATGATCTAGCAAGTCCTTAGATATTATGATGACATGTCAAACAATTTCACCTTTGCTTTGGCTCGGTGGAGAGGCATGTCACATATGTGGGGTGCATTCAACTCATATTGAGAAGTCAAGAATGTTCAATTCATTTCTAAGCTTGCAAAATCTCCTCTCATCAAGTGGCTTGGTAAATATATCGCAAGTTGATCTTCTGTACCAATTGGATGGATTGCAATATCTCCATGTTGTTGATGCTCTCTAATGAAATGGTGCCTTATATCTATGTGCTTGGTTCTTGTATGTTGTACCGATTTTTGAGTCATCTTGCAAGCACTCTCATTGTCACAATACAAGGGTACTTTGTTGAAGTCAAATCCATAGTCCTTCAATGTGGACCTCATCCAAAGTAGTTGGCAACAACAACTCCCCGCACTCACATATTCGGCTTCGGCGGTAGAGAGTGTCACACTTGTTTGCTTCTTTGAGGACCATGAGACAAGAGATCTTCCAAGAAATTGACAAGTCCCACTAGTGCTTCTTCTATTGATCTTGCAACCACCATAGTCGAAATGTCCGAATATCCAATAAGCTCAAAACTAGACCCCTTAGGATACCATAAGCCAACATCTTGTGTATGCTTCAAGTACCTCAATATTCTCTTTGCGGCCTTGTAATGGCTCTCTCTTGGTGAGGATTGGAATCTTGCACACAAGCACACACTAAACATGACATCCGGTCTTGATGCGGTCACATAGAGTAGACTACCAATCAATGACCGAAATAGCTTTTGATCAACCATGTTGCCTTTGAGATCTTGGTCTAGGGTGCCACTTGTACCCATTGGTGTTGTTATGCCCTTTGCATCTTGCATATCAAACTTCTTGAGCATGTCTCTTATGTATTTGCCTTGGCTAATGAATGTACCATTCTTTATTTGCTTGATTTGAAGTCCAAGGAAATAAGTGAGCTCTCCATGCATAGACATTTCAAACTCTTTGGCCATCATTTTTGCAAACTCTTCACAATATGCTTGATTTGTTGATCCAAATATGATATCATCCACATATATTTGCAAGATGAACAAATCATTGCCAATCTTCTTGGTGAAGAGAGTAGTGTCGGCCTTTCCCATCTTGAAGCCTTTCTTGAGTAGGAAGTCTCTCAACCTCTCATACCATGCTCTAGGTGCTTGCTTCAAGCCATACAATGCCTTCTTTAGCTTGTAGACATGGTTGGGATGATGATAATCTTCAAAGCCGGGAGGTTGCTCAACATACACAAGCTCATTGATGAATCCATTGAGAAATGCACTCTTCACATCCATTTGGTATAGCTTGATGTCATGGGCACATGCATAGGCTAATAGAATTCTTATTGCCTCTAATCTTGCCACCGGAGCATATGTTTCTCCAAAGTCAAGACCCTCAACTTGAGTGTAGCCTTGTGCAACTAGTCTTGCTTTGTTCCTAACCACAATGCCATCTTGATCTTGCTTATTTTTGAACACCCACTTGGTTCCAATGACATTATAGTTGGTTGGTCTTTCCACCAACTCCCATACTTCATTCCTCTCAAAGTTATTTAGCTCCTCTTGCATTGCCAATACCCATTCTTCATCTTTCATGGCATCATCAATCTTCTCCGGCTCTTCTTGTGACACAAATGCAAAGTGCTCACAAAATGCCGCAAGTCTTCCTCTTGTTTGTACTCCACTTGCAATGTCACCAACAATTTGATCAATTGGGTGATCTCTAGCAACACTTGTGTTTTGGAGTATTGGTAGTTGATTGCTTGAACTTGGTTGATCACTTGATGTGCCTTGCACTTGAGAAGATGTACTAGCTTGTTGATCTTGTACTTGAGAACCACTAGCTTGACCCATTGGAGATGAGAGCACTTGATCTTTGTCATCATCAACATCAATTACTTGAGTTGGCTTGATGTGCCCAATGTCCATGTTCTTCATTGCATCTACCAATTGAGTTCCACCAACATCATTGTGATTTTCTTCTTCATCTTGAGACCCATTGGTTTCATCAAACTCAACATCATGCACTTCCTCAAGTTGACCACTAGTGCTATTCCACACTCTATATGCTTTGCTTGTAGTGGAATAACCAAGCAAGAATCCCTCATCACATTTCTTGTCAAACTTGCCCAATCTAGTGCCTTTCTTCAATATGTAGCATTTGCAACCAAAGACTCTAAAGTAAGCAATGCTTGGCTTTCTTCCATTCAAGAGCTCATAGGGTGTCATGCCCATCCACATTGGATGACAATACAATCGGTTGATGTAGTAGCATGCGGTGTTGATTGCTTCGGCCCAAAATGATTGGCTCACATCATATTCACTAAGCATTGATCTTGCCATGTCCATGAGAGTCCTATTCTTCCTCTCAACCAAGCCATTGGATTGTGGTGTGTAGGTAGGTGAGAACTCATGTTTGATGCCATAATCATTGCAAAGTTCTTCAATTCTTGTATTCTTGAACTCACTACCATTGTCACTTCTCACTTTCTTGATGGTAACATCATATTCATTGCACACTTGCTTGAGAAATGTCTTGAAGATTGAATATGTGTCACTCTTTGTCATTGAGAAAGAATACCCATGTGTATCTAGTGAAATCATCCACAATCACAAATCCATATTTATTTCCACCAATGCTAGTGTATGTGGTTGGACCAAATAAATCCATATGCATCAACTCAAATGGCTTGCAAGTGCTCATGAAATTCTTCTTAGGATGAGTATTGCCCACTTGCTTGCCGGCTTGACATGCACCACATAGCTTATCCTTTTCAAACTCAACTCCATCCAAGCCTCTCACTAAGTTGTGCTTCACAAGCTTGTTCAATTGCTTCATGCCAACATGTCCTAGTCTTCTATGCCAAAGCCAACCCATGCTTGATTTGGAGAGCAAGCATGTACTCAATTTTGCTTCACTTGTGCCAAAGTCAACTAGATAGAGATTGTCATGCCTAAAGCCTTTGAACATCAACCTTGAGTCTTTCATGCTAATAACCTCAATGTCATCAACCCCAAATATGCACTTGAAAACCAAGGTCACAAAGTTGTGCAACCGAGAGCAAGTTGAAGTTCACCTTGTCAACATGTGCCACATTGGATATGCTCAAATCACTTGTGATTTCAATCTTGCCATGGCCCTTGATCTTGCCTCTACCATTATCACCAAATGTGATGCTACCCCCACTTTTGCTTGTATCAAAAAGAGTTGAACATTCTAGCATCACCGGTCATGTATTGAGTGCACCCACTATCAAGAATCCAATGCCTCCCTCCGGACTTGTAATCCACCTACAAATCAAATCATTGAGATTTAGGTACCCATCCTTGCTTGGGTCCTTGGAGGTTAGTCACCAAAGCCTTTGGCACCCAAATGGACTTCTTCTTTGGTCCCACAATTGGTGTACCAATGAACTTTGCCTTCACACCATTCTCCCTCTTGGTAAGCAAATAGCAAGAATCAAAACAAATAGAGTGCACTTTGTTTGCTTTCTTGTTGGTGTTCATTTTAGTGCATTTTTGCGCTTGATGCCCAACTTGCTTGCATCTTTGGCAATAAGAACCGTTGCTCTTCACAAAGCTAGGCTTTGGAGTCACAAAAGCCTTCTTGCCCTTCTTGGGGATATACCCTAGACCTTCCTTGTTTAGTAAAATAATACGAGATAATAAATATATCAAACATAATAAAGATGAATAACAATAAATAATATTTATGAGTTTTCTAATAATAAAAGATAAATGGTAAATGATAAAGGGTATTCTAGAGACAATCATAACTACTCTTGATATAGAAGCTCATCTATAGCAAAGAAAGACAATCATAACTATTCTTGAGAAAAAGACATCTAAATAACTATTAATCATTAAGTTAGAGCATAGCAAATAAAATATCTTCATCCATAGCACACAAATCAATATCATATAGCAAAAGGAACATCATTCAGAAAGGGTTTTTTATAAAGCATCCACTTAACCTCCATCATGACCGCGTTCTACCAGTTCTATATACGGAGGGAGGAATACAGAGGACTCAATAGGGCTGTCATCCCTATGATCCACGACCTGGAATATAGAGGGCATCCGTAAATAACTTATATCTAAGCACCATGCCTACATATAACTTACGACTTAGCTCCCTCGAGAATAAAGCTAAGTTGTCCACAATCTTATGCATACAATAATCATTAACTAGAACTACATCTAATATCCAATCCAAATAAACTAAGAACATAACAAATAATAATATGATAAAATAAAGCAAAGTGATAATGAGAAATCGAATAAGAGGTATTACCGAATCTCTAATAATAACAGATCTGAAGTCTTGAGCAACGCTCGAACTCTTACTTGAATCTCTAATAGATTGTCTAATACTATATAATCTTAAAGAACTAGAGCTCTCTAATCTCTGATCTCTGGAAACCCTATTTGCTAATCAACTCTCTCTAATTACAAAGGATCTATTCTAGATTGGATAATGTATTAGGGTTTCAGGGGGTTGAAAGGTCCTAAATGGCTAGAGGGGGGTGAATAGCCTAATAAAATTTTCTACAAAACACTAGACAAACTTGTTAGAATAACAAAAGGCTATAAACGCGTTTGCTCTAGCTCTACACACCGGCAAGCCTCCTATTGACAATTCTAGTTGCTATGATCTCTAGTTCACACTCAAGGGCTATGTCACTACTTTACCACTAGGTGAACAAGCTAATTACTCTAGCGACTAAGCAAGTCTACTCAAACTACACTAGCACACTAACTATGAAAGTAATGCAAGAGTGTAGAAGGGTTATACCACAATGTCGGGGTTAGTCAATCCAATCACCGGGAGTGAATCAATGTGATAACCAAATTGAAGCCAATCACAAAGAGACAAATGGAGACACATGATTTAACCTGGAGTTCACTTGAGCACCCTCAAGCTAATCTCCGTTGTGCCGACCTTCTCACGTGTGGGTTGATGTGGAGCTCACTCCAAGCCAAATGCCTTTAGGCTTATCACACCCAAAGCAAATGAGAGGTACCCAAGACACGAGCAATAGATTACTCACACTTTGTCTTTCCGACGAGGAGTGTGTGATCCTCTCACAAATCACCGGAGGTGGCCAAGAACAATCACCAACTCTTGCCAACGCCTCCACCAATCACCAAGCCGGCTAGGGGTGGTGCTCCCCAAGAGCAAAAGGAAATCCACCGGCTCCCAACGATCCACAAGTGCCACTAGATGCAAAGATCAAAGCAATGTGCACTTGAATCACCTCAACTCACTAGAATGAATGCTCTCAAGCAAAGGAGTGAGGAGGAGGATGTGTGCTCAGCTCTAGAGGTGTTAGGATTGATTCAAAATGACCAAGAGACCTCCTAGAACCGCCAAAGGGGTATAAATACCCCCACCACGAAAATGTGCCCGTTGGGGTGCAAACCACGCACAAATCAGCGGACGACGCTTAGATCGGCCCGGACTCACCGCGAGTCCGGCCGGTGGGTCCTCGGCCACAACAAAAACCCCACCGGACCGCTCAACCCCCCGCTGAACGCATCCGGTCCACGCCGTCCGATCGGTGCGCGTCCGTCAGCACCGGATGCATCCGGCCGGGCACGTCCGGCCACTTCGAGCCGGTCACGGAAACATGCTCTCGCCGGACGCGTCACGGCAGCGTCCGGCCGGCTTTCGTGCTTCCGGTCCGAGAGTCCTGGTCACCTTCCTCGAGCCGCAAAATTCCGCCGCTTTTGTCATCGTTCCTTCGCCTTTGCTCCAAACCAACTTCCGTCACTTGATTCTTGTTCCCGACACGCCGAAGAGCACCCCGACACCATGTGTTAGCATTTTGAAAACATTTTCCATCAAGAACGGAGTTAGCTCTCTAGGTTAGAATGCATGCAAATGATTTTGAACCTAGAGGCACATGTGGATCGATATGTACGATAGTTTTCCTCTCTTTATAGTACGGCTTATCGATCCTATAATCACTCACACCCTCTATGGTGTCTTGAGTGTAAAATCAAAATGGCCCTATGGATATACCTTGGCCTTGAGCCCATTTTGATCCACCATCCACTCCAAGTCATGCACTTGATCGTCAATTGAACCATCTCGATCCACTCACCATGACCATCATGCACAAACCTTGGCTTGACCAATCTCCAACTAAAACAACACTTAGCATAGAGAGATTAGTCCTAAGGATGTCATCAATTAGCCAAAACCAATCTAGAGATCTTCAGGGGTCCCTCCGCCCTTGCTTATATAGCCTCCCGATGAATAGTGACCGCCGGATCAAACCGACCTTAATGGATGGTCGAGATTGATCTCAAAGGTGGTGGAGAGAAGGTTCCGTGGCTACCGACGTGGCGCCGACTTGGTGGTCGATCGCTGAGACCACACGGCCAATCGGCCGTGGGTCCCGCCGTGTGGGTCCCACCTTTGACGTGGCGCCCCTTTTGTCCTAGGTCCTTGTATTTTATATAAATACTTTTGGTTCAGTCCTTTTCTCCCCATTCTCTATTTCTCTTGTCTTTTCTCTCATTGTTTGGTGCTTTCTAGAGATTTACCCAAAAACTAGGGAGACAACAAAACTCATGGAATTTGTTTAATAATAAAATTATTTTAGTATCATTGATCCTTGGTTGATGGTATTTTACATAGTTAAACTTAGCAAAACAATTTCAACAATTATCGAGATTCAAACATTCAATAACCTCTAAAAAATACACATGCATTTAAACAGAACTCTGCTTCTAAATTACAAGAATAATCGACTTTCAAACTTACTCATGTATCTTTTTCAACCATGGAACTTTTTAGCAATCACATGAATCTTGAGTAATTGAAAGATAGAACGATTAAGTGAGCACTATGTCTCAAATTTTCATTCAACCGTCATTCTAGAGTTTTTATAAGTTTTCAAAATAAAACTCGAGATTCATTGCATGACACTCTCAAGTCACTCATACGTAGTATTTTTGGATCCTTTCTAAGGCAATGATAGTGATATGCCTTCTCTCAAATATGTAATATTTTTTGTGGAACAAGGCTGACTATAGTGAGCCTTCTCTCTTTCTCACTCACTCTCTAAATAAGGCTTATGTAGAGCTTATAGGAGTGGCACTCTGAAATGATATAGCATACTTGCAAAGAATATATTATAGATCAAACAATGGATCCATAGAGAGTTGAGACATACAACTAAATCAAGAGGTGCATGTGTGTGGAATATATAAAGTGGCTAACCTAATTGTACTTTTGCTCCTTTTTGAACAATACTCTCTTATTTTCAACTTGGAAATATAAGAAAATAGGGGCTATCTTTTTCTTCTTTTCTTTTCTTCTTTCTCTCTCTCTCTCTCTCTCTCTCTCTCTCTCTCTCTCTCTCTCTTTTAATCAGAGAGGCGGCATCTAAGTACCCATTGTTTTCATTGTGGACACTTGTCCTTTTTCAACTCTCTTTTATAATTCTTTTTGCATAGCCCCATGCTTCTTCTACAAAAATGATATATAAGAGAGAGATATATAAAAAACTTTTGGAGCAATTATTTATAGAAACCTATAAATGAATATTTTTGTGGTGTGTTCTCCCAAAGTAGTAGGAGAATAACACATTTTTGGGTGCATAAGATGGGAATATATGGATGCATACTCCCAGTGTAGGAATAGCATAAAGATGTGTATATATATGTATATGTGTGGATGTGGAGTGCGTGTGTGCTCTTGATTTTCATGACTGAACTCTGACAGGTAACAGCAAAGCTTGATCTACTCAATTTAAAGCAAGTAGCATATGTAACTAGAGGTTTTTCCTAATCTAAAAATCAAATATTTGGCTCGGTAGGAATTTTAACACTCTGTCATGTAGAATCTCATCATGCAAATTTTCAAGTTTTTTTAAAAAATAAATCTCCGTAAGTCCAGTTTCATTTAGAATAAGATAAACAATAGGTCAAACTATGTCATATCGTATCCGTCAATTACCTAGATCTAGATCAAGCATATGCATCCCACAGGTTTCAAAGTGTAGAGCAAATCTTTATGTCAAATTAATTTTATACAACCCGTGGAAGAATTTAAGTGTAAACACTAGGAATTTTAATGTTGAGCATGCTTCATAACATGAGATTCTACTTATTTACATGACTCTTAAAAACAACTAAAGCAAACTGACAAATTAAAGCACATTTATATGCACACTCTATTTTTTTTTTTGTTTTCATTTTCTCATGCAGAAATTAAAAATCTACCAACTAATTTTTTATTGGGTTTTCTGGTTTTTCAAATTTTTATGGTTTTTCTTATAAGGTGCAGAAAAGTAAACAAACTTGCATAAAAGTAAAATAAGTAAAGAAAACTTACCTGAAAATGGGGTCTTCCCCAAGCTAATTGATGAAGTCACTGAGGTAGTGGCGGCGGTGTAATGTGCAAGCCATCAAATAAATATGTCCAATTCAACCGATTCTCTTGCTGGTACCTTTGATTTTCTTCGCCTAGCTGCTGAATAGTGTGGTGCAGCTCCTGTTGTCCTGTCTCAAGGTTACCAATACGAACACCAAAGTTAGTTAAAATCTCACCTATATTTTCTCCTGGGTGATGGCTCCTGATGAGTGTACTGAGGTGGATATTGCTGGTAAGGCTGAAATGGTGGTGGTGGTGCAAAGTGAATAGGCTGTGGTGGTGGTATATAATGAAATGGGAGTGGCCCTTGAATGTTTTAGTCGTGGGGGGCTGCTGTAGAGAAAGACATACGTCCTCTCTGTATGCTGCTGGTTTCCTCATGTTCTTACCCTTGGTATTGACTAAAGTGTCCATGTCCCCAAGATGCATCTTGTGCCCATGAAGTTCCTCTAGATGACTTAGAATGGTGTGGGAGATGGCCATCCTATTGCTCCATGTGTACATGATGGTCCAGCTTGGTTAAAACCAATATAATCTCCAAAAGCTGGTGCAGCTGGTGTAGAATCATCTTCTTGATAATGCGGCTGTGGGTTTTGTTTGGGGCCTCGATGTTGATCTTCTTCCTGAAATTATTCCTATTCTCTGCAAATCAAGAGTAAAACTATCCACCACATACAACCCTAAAGATGGGTTGGGTAAGTCAATCTCATTAATCTAATCCTTATATATCATGACAACTCTATCATCCTTTGTTTTGAGCAAATAAGCATAGTAAAAAGAATGAAATATCAATGACAGGGCGAGGTTGAGCAAGATATTGAATATTAGCATTTTGTAACAAGCCAAGATTGTTAGCAATACGTGTAACCCATGAAGTGCAAGAAATTGTTCCTCTTCTTAAACTAGGAATTGTAGACCAAAAAACTCTCTTACCAATCTAGCAGGCAAAACATGAACTCTTTTAACCATAGCATACATCAATTTAAACTCCTCAAGTCTAACAACTCTAGTCTTTTGTCTAGGAAATAAAGTTATAGCCAACCATTTATGCATGAATCTCAAATTCGGATTGTGGATTTCATCGGTGCATGGTTTATTTCCTAGTTGCAAATTAGAAATGTCTTTCCAAAAATGAGCTCTATCAAAATCATGCAAAGCATCATCAACATTAACATGGCATGTTTCAGAAAAACCAAGCAGCTTGCTAGATTGCAAAACAAGTCATAGAAAATTCTTTTATTAAACAATCTAAAAAGATATGCCATCACTATAAGTCTCTAGGGTGCACAAAAAATTCAACAGTAAGCAATCTACACCCTTGTTCATTTATTTCCCAAGCATCTTCCCAACCTATGCTTCTAAAAATGTGATGAAATTCACTACTCATGCCCATAGAAGCAAGCAACATGGGATCAATAATAGTGGTCAAGGTAAAATCTTTGTCCTTGATGCTAGCATACTTGTTTCTCTCTTGCCTAGTGTTAAATCTTTGTCCTTAATGTTAACATGGGATCAATATATAGTGACACCACCATTTTTCTCATGGGGACCTCCGCAAAGTGGAGGTCATTTTCCTCGCCAACATCACAATGGGTAGATGACTTGACGATGAGCAGTACCTACCCCCTTTATTTTCTCTCTCAGATTCCCACTATATGCACAAGTTTATCAAGCCGCTGCTGCTCACATGGCATATATAGCTAAATCTCCTATCCTTTTCACCCCAAATTTCCAGCTTTGTCGTGGTGTCGAGCATGATTAGGCATTTCTTTCCATCTTCGCCCCTTTAGTATCGTCGTCCCAATAATTGGTGTTCATCCAAAGGATCTGATCCTACCATAATAAAAAATTTACCATGTCAACAAAAAATATTCAGATGGTGTGTATTTACCAAGACAACAAAGAAACACCCATATCTCAAATAAATTCTTTTACGGGGGCATCTTAGATGTCACATGCAAAAATGGACATCCTATAAGACCCACCTAAGCAAGGGATCAGCAAATTTAAAAATTTCTATAGTAGGATTAAGTCTATTTTGACCCCCAACTAACATTAGTAAAAGTTTTTAATTATCATTGATCATAATATGATCCATTAAATTATTGTTGGTATTTCTTAGCGTAAGCGTGAAAGTCCACAAGCGCCGCGGAAAGTACCGTTGTAGCACTTCACCTAGAAGTATTCCGTGTCGATTTTCCACGGGAACGGGTGCTAAGTCCCTGTTCTTCTAGATATCAAGGGTCAAGCATAGGAGGTGATCTTAGGAGTGATGTGTTCTTCAGCACTTAGACTAAGTCGCTACTCTTTCTATTAATCGAGTATTACTGGGCACGGAGTGCACTTGGTCGCGCTGCGATGCCTGGCCATCGGCTCTACTACCGCAAACCGGACGTGGAGGAGTAATGGGGCGAATAGGGCTGTCACCACCTATCCCCCTACCTCACTACCGCGTGGATTGGCGGAGCAAACGAGGGTGATTCATAACTTAGACACCACGCCTCGTTACTTGTCACTACTCTAAGGCCGATCGGGGGATCCCGTCTTCATCGGGGGCCCTTTACTAGAGCATTCACCTAAGGTAAACAACGATCCCGTAATTTTGATATAATAAATGATAGCATGGAACTTAAGAATGATACCGAAAGTAAGACACGAAATAACTTTCACCAAGCCGTAGTTACCCGTAGAGGTACAAGGTAGGGAGGCGGGAGTCAGGCAGATTCGCACTCCGACAGTAGAAAAGACCGCAGGTCGCTACTCCTCTCTTCCTCTCTACCTTGCACTCTCTCTCACTCCCACTAAGTGTCTTGGCACTCTCTACACCACCCTATATGTGAGGCGTGGAGTGTAATTCCCGGGAATGTGGGCTAATGATGGATCACATGGTGAAGGAATGTGGGATTCCTTTATTGAATGTGACTTGTGTGTGAATGAGTGAATTGGTATGTGAATTGGTGTGGTACAAAGAGAGGCAAGGGCCTCTTTATATAGAGAAAGGAGGAGAGAAATGGAGGGTTCTCCTTGTTCTAGGGGACTTTCGGGCGCTTGGCGGAACTTCTTGGCGCAACGCGAAAAACACCTCATGCAACCGCCTTCCCTCCTCCTGACGCTGGGTCAAGGCAAAAGCGTGGCGGGGATCGGGCTCGTCTGCGGCGGGCGCCGTGAATTTGGCCCGCCATGCCGGCCGCGTGGTGGGCTTGTGGCCCACCCCAGGTCGCGTCCTCGGGGTGCTTTGGCCTGGTTTGCGTTGGTTTTGGCCCTAAGTGGCATTTCCCTTGTCCAAAGCGCCAGCTCGATGTGCGCTTCTCTCTTCCTTTTTGGCGTATTTTTACCCGTTTCCACGTTTATGTCGCAAAAACATATTTTCTTCAATACAAGTGGAACTAGATTAATAGCAAAGGTTCATGTGGCAAAAGTACGTTATTCACCATGTTATATAACTAAGTTGGCGGTATAATTTGTATGATAGTGACCGCCAACAATTATCATTAATAAAAAAAAATTTCAATAGTATGAACTAGGACAATATCATAGGTGGCTCAAACCATGCACCGGCAAAGGATACAATAACTTTGCCGCTTAAAGATAAGAATCGACAATGATATTCTAATGCTAGTTCGTGGGTTTGACCCGCATCGCCAAAACAATATCACTATAATATCACCGCCAGCTTTTTGTTTGAGCCAAAGAATATTAGATCAAATTTGTAGCTTGTTATTTCAAGTTATATTACCTTTGATTCTCATGCTTGTTCTTTGTCATTTTAGAGAGTATTCCACATAAATATTTTCATAACCTAATATATAAAATCCAATAAAAGTGTAGATAAATACTTCATTTCACATAAATATTATCAATAAGTAAATCTAAATATATAAATTTTTGCACAAACATGCAAAAGGATAAAGTAATTTATTATATCCATTTTTGGCGCCTCAACTCTTGCCTTGTCTAACTTTGGCACTTCAATTATCAAAACCGCTCAATTTTGATCTCCTCGAGACAGTTGTGAGAGGTTTTCGGATGGCTCTAAGCGCCAACATTGAACCGCTTTTGATTGTTCATTTGTTAAAGTTAGATGGTTCACCCACCAAAATATCGGTTGATCGGACATTTTGAAGAATTCTTCAAACCAGGTCGACAAAAAGAACTAGGTTCAACCTGAGTCCGATAATGATAAAACATCCTCGAGAAACAAGACTTCTAAAGACTGGGCTAATTGCGACAAGCAGATTGAATCAATTAATCCACCTCTTGAGCCCGTTCAGCTAGAAGCCAAAGATCGCAAGGGAAAGCCTTAAAACTTATCCTCTCAAAATTATATCCACATCTAATCATGATGAGGATACAAACCTAGGAAACAAAGGTCATTTTGAAGAGCAACAAAGCTTTTCAAGCATACCTTCACCGAGGGAAAGCATTAAGACTTGTCCTTCAAAACTATATCCACATCGAATTATGATGAGGATATAAACCTAGGAAATAGAGGTCACCTTGAAAAGCTACAAACCCTTTGAAGTGTACCTTTCAATACCCTTGGGACGAGAAAACGTAAGCCATAGAAGCTATTGTCATACATGAGATAGAGCCAACTAAAATAGAAGTTAGGGTAGATGTTCCGCCTATCCCTCATTCTAATGCTCTCATCACACATATAGCTTTTTTTCCGCCTATCATTCCAAATATGGTTTCTTCCAACTTCTCGCATAAAACCATGGAATCTTCTCGTTCCTCGAGGAACGTAATAATGATTTATTCCAATCCCAACAAATAGATAAGATTGAATGCGAAAGTCCGATGATGATAAGATAACCATCATAAAAGTTTCTAAAGATTGGGAGACTTCTAGTGGCGAGCGATGGAATCTGTTCATCCACCACCGAGCCTATCCAGCTTAGAAGACAATACCAAAAGGGTAAGCATTAAAACTTGTCCATTCAAAGATATATCAAAAAACTACTTATGGTGAGCCCGTGAAAGTAGAACATATAGGTCACCAAGTAGAACAACAAAACTTTTCAAATATATCATTGCATGCCCTTGGCCAACAAACAAAATGAATAGAAGCCATTCTTATGGATGGAACAAAGCCCAAAGGTGAAGTGAAGGTTAATGTTCCTTCTATCTCTCACTTTGATAGTCCCAAAGACGCAAAATAGTTGTTCCACCCTTCGTTCCTCATATGATTTCCTCCAACTTTAAGCTTGGAAAGCGAAAGCTATGGGATCCTCTCGCTTTTTGAGGAACTCATTAGTGAGTTATCCAACAAATTAGGAAACCTAAAGGTCAATAAAACTATTAATCAAATCACCGATGGTGAAAGCGAAGATGTGATCAACAAAATTAAAACATTTAAAACAACTACCCAAACAAATTATGACTAGGAATTAATATCCTAGGCCAACCTATGCAGACTTCCAATTTGAAGAACTTGCCTCACATAGCTAATATGACATCCTTCAAAGGCAAAGAAATCGTTGAATGGAATCTTGATGGGTTTGTTGAATATCAAATATTTACTATGTGCCATCAAATGATTATGTATGCAAATGCTTGCATAGAAAATGGAAACAAAGAAAAAGAAGCAAAGACATATGATTGTTATAGGGTTTTCGTGGCAACTTAGAGGTTGGTGGGATCACTACCTAAGTGAAACCCAAAGGAAATCCATAATAGATGCCGTTAAAAAGATGAAAATGGAAGGCCAATTGTCCTAACCAATGACCAAGGACAACCTCTAGGAACAGTTTCAGATGCCATCTCCACTCTTCTCTACAATATAGTTTACCACTTTGTCGAAACTATCAAGATATCTATCGGAAGAATAGGGAACAATTGATTAATCCTCGAGATGCAAAACCATGTCGATTTCGGATGGTATAAAGATTCTTTCCTTTCAAATTTATATACCCTTCCGGATCCTAATTGGGTTTTCGAAAGAAAAATATATATCCGAACCTCCCCTATTTGCTGAGAAGGTTAGAAATTCTTTAAGAAAAGAAGGAGAAGGGAGTATTAATTATCAAAGCCTAGATATAGGAAAATAACCCAAATGCAATGATTTAAAAATCAAAGAGCAGCTCAAGAAGCAAAGGGCTATTGGGAAAAAGGAATTCGAGACTTCTCTACCAATTTGGTTTCCAAGATCCCTTTGAAACTAAAAAAAAAAGAAGAAGTTCATCAAAATCCCATAAGAAGCACCATGCCGACAAATAAGAAAGTAAAATACCCTATCAAAAGAAGAAGGCATAAAAGGATATATAACAATGAGGGTGCCTCTAAATATTTCAAAAGAGATCCCTGCACCAAAATGATTTAGTCTCGCTTTAATTGTGGTCAAAGAGGTCATAAATCCTCAAATTGTTTCAAATCAAAAGTAAAAACAAGAAATCCAAGCTTTGCTTGAATCAGATTCTGAAGATGTCAAAGAAAAAATTGGGTCAAATCCTAAATCATATCCAGAGTAACTCTAGCTCTGAAGATGATAACATAGAGGTAAATTGTTGCGAAAATAATGAATGTTCATGTTATTGTTGACACCAATTTTGGCATGTCCAAAATTTGTAAAATATATCATGTTAAATAAGTGATATATTGATCAGGTTTTATCTAAACATGATATAGGCAGATAAGAAATAATATAACACCCCTAAAGAAAGGAAGAGATGGAACAAAAAAGAAAGAAGGGACACATATATGCATACACACACGAACGTGTCTATGTCTCCAAAAATAAAGAAAAACATTATGACAAATTGAATGTGAATAAGATTAAAAAAATCAGCCTCAAATATACGCTACTATGCACATGGGGTTACGTATATGCATGCACACATGTGCCAATAACACAGTCATGTGCATGGGTTCACGTGAATGGAGTCAAGTGTATATGTGATATGCATACACATACACACATGCTAATGCAAACCGACTCGTCCATCTATTTTCCTTTAATTAAATTATTAATCATGATTTTAATAATATGGCCCACATGCCATGGAGAAGAGATTATTCAAATGAAGTCAAGCAGTTGGTTGCTTCATATTTGCCGCCACGAGACAGTCATGCAAGGCAACTTCCACATATCCGCGATGAGCGCGCATTAATTCAAACTTTAGGCGCCGACGTGATTAGCAAGTAAGAATTCAAAGTGAGGAGCGTCGGTCTTGGTAACTACTCCCGCCATTGAGCCTGGTAACTACTCCCGCCAGGACTCATATTCAAATCAAATCAAATCCAATCACCGCTTAAGTGTTGAACGAGCGGGAAAACCAAAGGAAAGGAGCGGCAAATCTCCTGGCAACCGCATGCAGGCTACTCCGCTCTATAAATAGAAGGCTCCTACAATCACTCAAGGGCCCGCTCCATATTCAATACACCGCCAGGCTGCCGCGCTGCTCGCCCAAATACAAGCACCACCAGGCTGCCCATCGACAACCGATCATCACAAGTCCATCGCCGACCAGCCGCCGATCTGCCGTGGTCCGAAGAAGGTGAGAAGCCGCATGGCGCTTCTCTGATCTGCCTCCTCTCCTGCTTCCCAATCCCTTTCCGGCCGGCAGAAACTTCATCGACATCTTCATTTGCGAGCCTTGCGTGTTCCTCTATCCTGGTACAAAGGGCCAGCGAGAGTGACACCGGTGCTACGTCTGAGGACGGTATGTCCCGGTAAAGGTAAACGAGCCTATGATGGTTGAGCTATGCGCATGGGCTACATGCCCCGGTAAAAGATCGGTTACGATCATGGTTTGCGCTTACGCATGGGCTACATGCCCCGGTAAAAGATCGGTTATGATCATGGTTGCGCTTGTGCGCATGGGCTATAAGCCCCCGGTAAAGGTGTGAAAAGGCCAACAGATGAGTGCCTTTGGTAAAATCGGTGGACGCCGCTTTGGCTCCACCCGTTCATGGTTCACGGTGAAATCGTGTGGAAGCGATCTTGGCTCCACACTCAAGAAAACCGTCATGTTTGCATATATTTTGGCCACGGCAACGCTGGCCTCTTCTTCATATCATACGTGTTAGAAAATAAACAACCTGCATGCCAAACCAAAGAAACACCTTTGCATGCTCTCGCGTCTAAAATCTTGTCAAAGGAAATAGCAGCCACACACTGCATAAAAAGTTAACGGTATGTGTCTTGGTTATAGCAAATGCTGGTTTGTTCCTCACATCACGCATCAAATAAAAATATAGAATTTGCATGTTACGGTGATAAAGAAGGTTCATGCACTGGTTCATATTTAGTCAAAGAAATAGCCATATGCTGCATCAAAAATAGCCATCTACATGCATCTAAGCCTTACTTAAAATAATTCGCTGCATGTATATCCATATATTGATCCAGCCTAGTCCATGTGTCGGTTAGTGAGGGTGCCATGCTATAACCTTCATCAAATGAAATTGAATTATGTACGTCTGTACACTAAATTAACTGGCCATGCATTGCATATATCTAGTTCATGCGTCGGTTAGAGAGTACATCATGCCTTGAAGAAATTATGCTGTTTCAAGTTATGGCTAAATCATATTGAATAAACTAAATCAAATGATGCCGGCCTGTTTATCATATCGTGCATGATAAGGAGAATAAGTAACTTGCATGCTAAACCAGAAATAGCCATATGTGCTTGCATCTAAAATGACGTCAAAAGAAAAAGATAGTCATGTACTGCATATAGGAAATTCATCCGTGCACGCATCTAAAATTATGCTAAAAATAAATAACCGTATACATGTATATGCAACACCAGTAGCACCGCTAGCCGCCAAACCGCTTCCGGCAGAAAAGTTAATCATCACGCATATTCCTGACTGCATGTGCATGCTCAGCGCTAATCAAATTGCTTGCTCGAGTCTTGGATCGTCGATTAAACTGACAAGCCAAGTAAAATATGCTATGCTGATATGCCGACTAGTTCAAATGCCCGGCTGATCACCGTAGTCTGAATAAATGAAATAAACTTCCTATATGCATCGTCATCAACACGCCATTCGTGCACTTGCGGTAGGCTATTGTCATCAAACCTCCTCCCATAATAAAATGCAGTCATAATTCCTGCATAAACCAAGTGCAGCAAGTTAGCCTTTAAATCAAATCATGCCAAAAGCTAGTATAAATTTGACTTACGGCAGGCCAGCATAAGGCCAACTGTCATTCTCATGTTAACCCATGGTTAAATACCACGTTAAGCAAATTCATGATAGTTGAATAAAATAAGCTAATTACATATGCCTCGGCCAAGCCAAGCGCTTCCTCGGCAAGGTAAATTCCAAGCTGTAGCCTAAACAAACTGCTGCATCATAAGCCAAATATGTTTGCATATATTAAAACATGCCAAACCATGTTTCCCATATAATCCAAAATTAGATTAATGTGTTGCTTAGTCTGAAATAAATTATGCGCATGCATATATGGTGTAATGCACTAAAGAAATGTTCCAAACAGACTAATCTCATTTGGTCGACATGCACAAATGCTAAATTCTTATAATTAACCAAGTCATATACTTGCCCGAATAACTAAACATAAGCTTATTGCTAAACCAACATATGATCAGGGTCTGCCTTGTCTAAAATTAGACTATGCCGTTTTAAATCACGTGCATGCATGATACAATGCACCAAGTGAATGATTCACTCCGCAAATAAATTCATCTTTTCTCCATCGACATCCATATATGTCAAAATACATGTAGCTCAACGCGTGCATGGCCAAATTAATAAATAAATGGTATATGTATAAATAATTATTAAAGTGTGCATGAATTAAATAAATATGTGCATACCATGGTTCCCAAAAAGGCTAGTCAAGCTAGCAACCCATCATATGAGGAGTATATGTTGAGACTCCTATCAAATGAAATCTCATTATTAAAGAATATGACCATCATCATGTGCAAGACATGTGCATGCATCTATCTGCGACTACAAGACTCAAGACCTCGTTTTCTTTTGTAGTTTGTAATAGGAAGTCATATGATGTAATCTATTTTCATGTACTCATGCTGGAACTCTTAATCGGGGGTATTCTCTACGGAGATGTAATTAACATAATTTTTATGGAAATATAAGAATTATGGAAGTATGGACTTCATAATACCTGTTTTTTTTATGTTTGTCCCGTTTAAATTCCATTTAAATCTAAATTTGTCTCTCAGAACGCGGAGGCGGGTATTAGCCGCCCGTTTTCCCGCCATCGATTTCGCACGCCGGTGGGACATACTTCTCCCCTCATCTTTGAGTTCCAACATGGTTGCATCATATGGCAAAATATCAAATGAAACTACATGCACATAAATGTTTGCATTCAAGGAAACTCATAAATGGTTTTCTTATGTGAAGGTATGGCTGGACGTGTTCAAGACTTCGTCACCCTCGCTTTGGTTCCATGTGGGTCGATGTTCCCATTGGTCCCATTGAGATCTCCGAGAATGCTTTGGATCGCTGAAACCCACACCACCGCCGCCGGGCTGTAATCACTTCCCGAGCAAGAGGTCAACTCCAAAGCTGAAAAAGAGTTTACCCCCTCGTCCCGCCCAAATCGCTAAGAGGCGGGCAAGGAGGGCTCTTTGTCAAAGCAAGGATGGTGGCCTCCATGAAGGTGCCGCCAAGTGGCGCAAGGCCACGCTGTTCACCCAATTGACTTTGGTCCATTCAATCCCAAGGCGCCAAGCCCCGCGGGCTCCAAGATGGCGCCAAAGCCGTTTCACCCTACCACGCCAGGGAGTGGCCCATCTGTGTCAGAAAGATGTCACCAACCAATTCAACGTCCTCAGTGATATCTTCTTCTTCATCCATCAAGAAGGAAAAAGAGGCAATGCCAATTGCTGTTGCTGTTGAGAAGCAGGGGGCTGAGCCCTCCAAACTTGCCCCAAGTATATTAGGGGCACCTCCAGTAAATGTTGCATCAACGACACCTTTCCCATCTCCAAATAGAGGGATAGTGTCGCAGGGACAACCTCAAAACCTGCAACCTTGCAACAAAGGAAAGGCTGCCATGACAGAAACTAATTCATTGTCCAAGCTTGTCGAGTCTACAGATCAAGAGAAGAAGATCAGAATCGGTGGGAATGAAGTTCGGGTCACAGTCACATCCTCAACCTTAACGGTGAAGCGGTTCTTGCAAGATATCCGCGGAGAGAATCCTAAACCTCTCATTGTCGGTTTGGATACCGAGTGGTATGAGTGTGATCGTAAGAAGATAGCTCTCATGCAAATATGTGTTCGTAAGAAATGCCTCCTGTTCAAGGTTGGCCTCGCCGGTAGCATCCCTGATGATCTCAAGAGTTTCCTTGTAGACGAGAACCATGTCTTCATTGGCGTTGCAATCGCCAATGACCTTGATCGGTTGCGGGAAGGTCATCAGATCGAGTTGTCCAATAAGGTAGAGCTACAGGCCATGGTGCCGTTTGTGATATCCGACAAGAGGTGGAACAATGTGCCAAGCCTCGCAACCCTTGCGCAGGTATTGCTAGGAATGGTTGTGGATGGAAAGGGTACCGAAGTGCGTTATAAGCACTGGGACAGTGAGCACTTCACAGACGGTCAGATCAAGTATGCGTGCACTGATGTCGTTGTGCCATACATGATTGGAAATATGTTGCAGAACGAGTATGGATGTGACCTTCATGTCATACAGTCTCCTGATCCCAGTACCAAAGTCATGGACGTCAGGGAAGAAAATAGAGATCAACATGCGCAGTTGTTCTTCATTGAGGACCCACGAACAAAGAGGGTTGACACTTGTCCTGCTTGCCCCAATAGTGTGAAGCAGAAGAATCGTATGTGGAATGAGGTTATTTCTCATGCCGTGGGTCAAGCTACTTCCCCCAAAAGAAGGTAGTGAGGACAAGAAAAGACACCATAAACGGTACAATTTCACGCAAACCATGGCTTCCATGTCGGTATGGGTGATGATGGCGAATTGGATCCTGAAGAAAGGACGGAAGTGGTGAAAGGAATGAGCCACTCAAGTCTTGTGACCGAGAAAAGTGGTGGCAATTGAAAATAGTTCTTCATCTATTGAAAGCCATTCATCCGCAAAGAGCCGACTTGGTCGATGCTCCAGAGTTCATCCCTACCGACTCTACCTCTATGGAGTGTGCTCCTATGCCGGTCTATAATTCTGGCCAGGGTCAACCTAAAAGTGAGCTTCGATGGCAAGGGGTGTATCTCTCCCTTAATGATATAAGGAGAGGACATGTGGATCCGTGATGCAACAATTTCCGATCCTATATCATCGAAATAAGCGCCATCATGGCCGTCGGTAGAGGATTCGACGTCTCCAAAACGTCGTCACGAAAAAGCAAAGACAACATCCACCAGCGTGGGAAAATTTTAACAACTCAATTGACTCCTTGACTAATGCGCAACGTGCTTATGTGGCCAATGCGATTTTGGATCAGCAAAACCGGGGGAGTATCGCAGTCGCAAGATGTTTGCCGAACCGAGCTTTTCAAGCTTCTATGGAAAGAGCCATATGTCAAGACCTCGAGAACCTTATTGCCCAAGCATCCGCATCCTCGGATAATATTGAGGGAGAAATTATGCGCGGCGTCTTTGAAGCTTTTGGCAAAATTGCACGAACACCAAGAATTTATAAGGAAGGATTCAAGGCGTGGTAAATATGCAAAACAAGCTGCCAATGTGCGTGCAACACGTGCTAGCTTAAAGCAAAGAGAGTTGGCAATTCATACGCACTCCATGTCTAGTAAAGTACAAAGGGGTTCTTCATCAAGCCATGTTAGTGGTGCCCAAAAGGAAATGAAACCCGACCATCCCAAGCATGAGAAATACATCAAAGGTAGCTTATCGGCCTCCTCATAAAAGGGCTTTGAGCAACCATTTTGAGGTACTCTCTTCAATGCCGGTGAGTGTTGATGAAGCGGCCTGCGATACAAGTGATGCTTCTTCAGCTTCAGCACACTTCAAAAGAAAGAAGCCTCGCAAGCAAAATCCAATGGGCCATCGTCCGGTGACCCGAAGCTTGACAAATTCTGGTAATGCAAAAAATCATATGGTCTATGTAGGGTCTTATAATCCCTATTTAACAATAATTCTAATTTTGAAAATGAATTATTGGATACCGCAGCTCATCCGATCCAATCCCACCAAATGGTGAAGATCCACAAGCCTCAAGTGATGGTGATTCACAATCTTCATCTAGCAAGTCCGAACATGATGTGGAACAAGTTCTAGCCACAAATCAAGGTCAATCTGGCGAAGAAGCGCATAAACCAAATGATGGCGGCATTGCAACAAAAAGAGGAAGAATTGGCCACTCTACGTGGAGCGGATGGCCAACGGTGCAAATAGGGAAAATGATGTAAATGCTTCAACCATCATGGTAGTGGTCACCACGCCCTCCACCGAGATCACCCTTGAGAACATACAAAGGATGATTTCAAAGGTGTGAAGGCACAATACATGCAAACACATTACTCCATGCGTCCGGGATATGTGAAGCCATATCCCCGTATGGACACGGTTCCTTTCCCAAACAACTATCGCCAACCGCAATTCAAAGAAATTCAACGGAACGGGTCACCACATGAACATGTGGCTCATTTCCTTGCCGCTTGCCAAGATACAAAGACATAATGGAGCTCTTCTTCTCCACCAATTCGTGCGCACATTGTCGTCCAGCATTCACATGGTACGGCAAGTTAGCACCTAGCTCCATACGTGCCAGGGAACGGATGCAAGATGCTTTCCCGAGCGCTTTTATAGCACTCAAAGGACGGTAGGGATAACCGAGTTGACACAAACCATGCAAAGGCCAAATGAGAAGGTCGGCCGACTTCATAAATAGATGGAGGAATTTGAGTCTCCATTGTCCACGCCCAATCACGTAGCCGTAAGCGGTTAGAATGTGTATGAATAGCTTGAGCCCGGATATGGCCATCTACTTGCAAGGTGTAAGACCAATAACTTTTGAAGAATTATCCTCCAAGGCTACGAGACATAGAGAATTATATGCATCATGTGTCTCGTCCATCAAGGACATTCACTAAACCATTGGACAAAGGCAATCAACGAGATAAGCAAGGGCTTTTCAAGTCAAAGTCAATGCAGAGGCTATGGAGGCTACGGCTGGCTCCCGTAAATTTCAAGGTGGGGGCAATGCCGCGAGATTACCAAATAAACGGGGTGCATCGGCTTCCGAGGCCAACTCTTAGTGAACGTCAGAATCAGAAATACTCCTTTCCGGTTGAAGAAGTAGAAGATCTCTTCATGGGTCTACGAGAGCCGGAACTTATTGAGCTCCCTAAACCAAAAAGGCCCTCAAGAAGGTTCGAGATTTGATGAGCCGAATTTCTCACTATCATCGCATCTTAGGCCACACGCTCAAAGATTGCTTTGTGGTCAAGAACATAATTCAAAACTTATAGATGATGGCACCATAGATGATGACCTGCTCAAAAGCATGAGGAGTGGGAAGAAAACAAAGAACGTCAAATGTCGCTAGCATCCAAAGTGATCCGGTGAGTTGTGCAACTCTAAAAATGTGGCCAACTTATAATTATTCTATGAGATCAAAACCCGAGTATGTTAATATGTCTTTCTCGGGGTATCCGCAATAAACAAGCTAAGCGCCCGGATGAAGGCAAGGCTTTCGCTTCGGTGGATCCACTCCCCAAAATGCGGACCATCAAGTTCCCAAAGATCGGAGAGCGTCAATGGCAAATCTCAAGATGACTTGCTCTCCAACGAATGATGGAGGACGGTGAAGGCCCGCGCCCTACCAAAATGTTGAGAGGCGCGAGGGCGATTCCCCTAAAAGATATGATTCTCTCCCAATCGGAGTTTTTGAGGATGATGAAGAGTCTCTTCACTTCCCCGACGATGAAGAGACACCGAAGTTGATGAGGTTAAGCTTAGATCGTGTCGCCAATTAGCTAGACCATCTCCTCAACAACAACCTCCCCAAATGTAACTCGAATGATGAGATCGACCATACTCCTAATGTGTCGGTTAAATATGATGTAATCTCAAGCACTTGAAGAAAATACCGGCTATGCTTTACGTGGTATGATGCTTTGTGTCTCTCTTCTAACTTGCGAAAAGGCATTCATTATCGCACTTTCCTTCCCCGAAGATTATAGGGTTGAGGCTTTACAAGCGAAGTAAAGCTACCCCAAGCTCGTCAGTATTACCTTCAATGATGAGGACTTGTTATTAGGAAATAAAAAGCATAACAGGCCTCTCCCGATGTTTGGAGAAATTGATGACCTTCCTATTAATCGCATAATGATTGATGGTGGTTCAGCCCATAAACTTAATACCCCTACGCACTCTTAAAAAGATAGGGTATTCAACAGAGATTTATGTCGCTCAAATGTCGTTATTCATGGCTTCAACCAATCGGGACAAGAAGCGTTGGGTACTATATTTCTCATTCTCGAAATTAAAAACTTCATGACATATGTAAAGTTTCATGTCATTGATGCGCCACATCATATAACGCTCTTATCGGCCGCCCATGGCTACACGAGAATGGAGTAATTCCATCTACCCTCCATCAATGCATCAAATATAAGGATGCTTCGGGGATATAGTAAGGATCTTCGCGGATAAAAAGCCGCTTCACTATAGCGGTAATCCTTCTATGCCGATGCAAAGTTCTATTTTGAGCATGCCGAAAAAGTCTCGAGTCAAAATCAGCATTATTGCTAGAACACAATATTCCAAAGATAGAAGATGGTGAATCTTCGTCTAGTCAAAAGAAATATCAAGTATATACCAAGCAACCAAAGGAAGAAGGGCGATCCAATATTTCGTGTCATAAATAAGAAGCCCTCTCAAAATAGAGGTACTTCATTTCCTACTCCTTTACCTCCTTTGGTGCGACATAAAATAAAACAGGCTCAAGCTGAAAAGAACAATAAAAATAAAATGATTGCGCAAAGTTACTTTGTTAAATAGAGATGATAAAACATTACCCATCTCTTTGTATGATAACAAAGTTCTTTACATGATGCAACAGATGGGATATGACATATCCATCGGTCCTCTCTATGCGATGGCGAGGGCAGCTCGCACCTTCGAAAAGCTGATGTCCCAAGCCCAATTTAACGCTCTACACCAAGATAAAGTGTTGAAAGAAGAAAAATATCGCTTTAGGCTACTGAAGTTAATATGACTTCCACCGAACCGCTTGATGTGACCGGCGTCTCCACAAATGGAAGATGGAAATCAACCGACTATTGATGAGTTGGAAGAAATAAATATTGAACGGATGATGATCCTCGTCCGGTCTTTATTAGCAAACGTCTCTCCTCAAGAAAGTAAAGAAGAATACCGCAAATTTCTTTCTCAAATAGAAATATATTTGCTTGGTCTTATGAAGAAATGCCCGGTTTGGATCCGGCGGTGGTCGTACATAAATTGGCAGTCAAAAGGATGTTCCTCCGTGAAGCAAGGAAAAAAGAGTATATCGCCCGAGCTTCTTCCACAAATAGAAGCTGAATTCGATAAGCTTATTGTTCTTTGGGTTTATTCGAGAAGTAAAATACCCCAAGTGGGTGTCTAGTGTTGTACCCGTGAAAAAGAAAAATGGGAAGATACGTGTATGTGTTGATTTCGAGAGATTTAAATAAAGCATGTCCAAAAGATGATTTTCCAATTCCGCTCTACTCAAATCCTTATTGACGCCACAATGGGGTATGAAATATTCTCATTCATGGATGGTTTTTCTAGTTATAATCAAATAAAAATGTCATCGAAGATGAGGAGTTAACAAAGATTTCGCACTCCCAAAGGCATATATTGTTATAAAGTGATGCCCTTCGGATTAAAAAATGCAGGTGCCACATATCAACGCCAAGAATGACGGTTGTCCTTGATGGACTGCCGCATGCGAAATTGTTGAGTGCTATATAGATGACATTGTTGTAAAATCTAGACGTGAGATAGATCACTTAAAACACTTGGAAATGGTGTTTGAGCGTCTTAGAAAGCATAAGTTAAAATGAACCCTATGAAGTGTGCCTTCGGGTATTTTTCGTGAAAATTCCTTGGTTTTGTAGTCACCGGGCATGGTATTGAAATTGACCCTACCAAAATCAAGACAATTGTCGATATGCCTCAACCAACAAACTTACATGAACTAAAAAGCCTCCAAGGTCATTTGGCTTACATTAGGAGGTTCATTTCAAATTTGTCCGGAGATGCAAACCTTTTTCTCGGCTTATGAAAAAAAGGAGTCCCGTTCAATGGGATCAAAGCGTGTCAAAATGCATTCGATGATATAAAAGGATATTTAACAAATCCTCTGTCCTATGTGCGCCAATTAAAGGGCGACCACTAATTCTTTATACGGCAGCCATGCCAACTTTCCTAGGTGCTCTTTTGGCACGTAAAAAATGATGAAGGGAAAGAAGTCTCCTTATATTATTTAAGCCGCACATTCTTTGGGGCGAGTGCAATTACCCAGATATAGAAAAATATGCCTAGCACTTGTATTTGCAGCTCAAAAGCTCCGCCATTACATGCTAGAACATACTGTGCATCTTGTCTCGAGAGCTGACCCACTTCGTCACATTTTGAGCAAAATGACATTATCTGGTAGATTGGCCAAATGGGCGATGATCCTTTCACAATTTGATATTGTGTTTGTGCCTCAAAAAGCAATTAAAGGACAAGGGTTGGCTAATTTTCTAGCCGCACATCCTATACCTGATGACTTCCCCATTGATGATGAATTGCCAGATGAGGCGGTCTTCACTACTACGGTTGTTAATCCTATGTGGCAAATGTATTTTGATGGCGCCTGTCGAAAACCTGAGACATACTGAGGGTTGTGTCGGCAGGTGCGGGAGTTGTGTTTGTCACACCCGATGAAGCAATACTCCCATATTCTTTCACACTAACTTTAGCAGTTTCAAATAACTTGCTGAATATGAGGCTTTAATCATCGGGCTCGAAATCGCTCACCGGTATGGGCCTAAATACACTATCGGTATATGGAGATTCCCAATTAATAATTAATCAATTATTGGGGACATATATGGTGAAGAAGGAAGGACTTCTACCATATTTTCATAAGGCAAAAGAATTAATGGCTTTATTTACTGATCTGAAAATTCAACATGTGAGAAGAAGTCAAAATGAGAAAGCGGATGCGTTGGCAAGCTTGGCTGCTAGCATGTCGCTAAATCCCCATCAAAATATGGATGTTCATGTGGAAGAACGAAGAGTTCTCCCTATACTTGCTGAAGAAGAGCACGTACCATCTACTTCAGCCATGATTATTGAAACATGCGAAATCGAGATGGGTGATTGGAGAACACCTTTTCTAGATTACCTACTTCATGGATATCTACCCTTAGATTCTAGCGAAAGATCTAGGATTCGAAAGAGGTCATTAAATTATACATGCATAAATGACGTTCTTTATCGGCGCTCTGCGATGGTATCTTACTTATTTGCCTTTGCCGGTAACGAAATAATTGAAGCATTAACAGAGGTTCACTGCGGGGTGTGCGGCGACACCAATCTGGACCCAAGTTGCATTATCAACTCGGGCATTTAGGTTATTATTGGCCGACCATGTTTGACGATGCTATGAAATTTGCAAAAAGATGCCATGAATGTCGTACATGGTAATTTCATACATCAACCCCATGAGCCATTACACCCAACCAATATGTCTTGGCCCTTTGAAATGTGGGGAATGGATGTTGTTGGACCGATAAATCCTCCATCTTCCAAAGGACATAGGTTCATTCTTGCTACGACCGACTACTTCTCTAAATGGGCGGAAGCCGAAGCATTAAAAGAGGTCAAAAACGTAGAAAGGTTTATAAGAACAAACCTCATATACAGATTTGGCGTCCCCGGCTCGAATCATATCCGATAACGGAACGTCATTCAAAAAATAGAGTAATAGAGAAAATGTGTGCTAAATTCAAGATTAAACACCATTTCTCCACGGGTTATAACCCAGCGCTAATGGTCAAGCATTTAATAAAGTGCTATGCAAGCTACTTAAAAAGGTAGTCTCACAAAATAAGAGACATTGGCATGAAAAGTTACTCGAATCTTTGTGGGCTTACAGAACCACAACTCGGATGCCAACTAAGATGACCCCTTATTCGCTGCGTGTATGGAGGGGAGGCGGTCCTGCCATTGGAAGTCCAAATCGCTTCTTTAAGAGTCGCTATTCAAGAAGGACTCAATGAGGATGAGTCAGCAAAGTTGCGCCCTAACGGAACTGGGTAACCTCGAAGAAAAACGGCCGTCGCGTTACTAAACTTGGAGGCATACCAAGCTAGAATGTCTCGAGCTTTTGACAAGCGCCGTAAAAGAGAAGGTCGCTCAAAGAAGGGGATTTAGTTCTTGCAGTTATTCGACCCATGAATATCACCCATAAGATGCAAAGCAAGTTTAAGCCTAAATGGGAAGGGCCGTATATTGTGAAAGATGTTTACTCTAATGGCGCTTATAGAATCATATCTCCGTGCGGGAAAATACTGTCCGCCTGTAAATGGAAAATTTCTAAAGCATTATTACACATAATAAACATATTCAGCATATACTCCATCGCTGCACGAGTCTAAACTGTTAGCGGCAAATAAAAAAAATCATCATCTGGCTCCATCCCTACATGAGCCTAAACTGTTAGCGGCAAATAATAAAAATAATAATCAGCATATACTTCATAGCTTGGTGAGTTAAACTGTAACTGAAGCTAAACAAAAATCATATGCTCCATTGCTTCATGAGCTTAAACTGTAGGGTCTCAAGAATATGGAAAGATCACAATGCTCCATTGCTTCATGAGCGTAAACTGAAGCTAAAGTTGAGGGAAAATATGAAAGGGCTCCTTTGACCCGTGAGAATTGCAGGGTTAAAAAAAAAAGGGGGTTCCACCGTTACATGAGTTTAAACTGAAGTTAAATAAAAAAAAAAAATTCCTGCTCCATAGCTTCAAGAGCCTAAACTGAAGTTAAATAAAAAATCGTGCTCCATAGCTTCATGAGCCTAAACTGAAGTTAAAATAATAAAAAAAAACCGTATGCTCCATAGCTTCAAGAGCCTAAACTGAAGTTGAATAAAAAAAAAAAAAGAGAGATATTCAGGTGTTCATCATTCCCGGAATATAAACTGAAGTGAAAAAAAAAAAATGCTCCCTAAACTTGAGCTAGAAAAAATATATGCTCCATCGACTCATGTGCTTAAACTGCTTGCATGAAAACAAACAAATATTGGGACACTTCACGGATCAAAATTGGGAGCGACAAAAATGCATCTCCCAAGGCTCCTAAAAGTTCAAATGTCAACCAAGAAAAGAATATGTAAAATGTTATACCCTCTCCAAGAACCCTATATAAAAAAAGGGTAGGCTGTATAACACTTGCATAATCTCCAATGTAGGATAAATACCATACATATATGTGTAAAGTTGCATAAGGATCAAGTGCTCCACCTAAAAAGAAAACAGAGAGATCATAAATAAAGAAAAATAGATCTCAAGTTTCGAGCTCCACATCCGCAAGCATGTATTTTACGCATCTGGACCTCGAGGGGGCATCTGTTGACACCAATTTTGGCATGTCCAAAATTTGTAAAATATATCATGTTAAATAAGTGATATATTGATCAGGTTTTATCTAAACATGATATAGGCAGATAAGAAATAATATAACACCCCTAAAGAAAGGAAGAGATGGAACAAAAAGAAAGAAGGGACACATATATGCATACACACACGAACGTGTCTATGTCTCCAAAAATAAAGAAAACATTATGACAAATTGAATGTGACTAAGATTAAAAAATCCAGCCTCAAATATACGCTACTATGCACATGGGGTTACGTATATGCATGCACACATGTGCCAATAACACCGTCATGTGCATGGGTTCACGTGAATGGAGTCAAGTGTATATGTGATATGCATACACATACACACATGCTAATGCAAACCGACTCGTCCATCTATTTTCCTTTAATTAAATTATTAATCATGATTTTAATAATATGGCCCACATGCCATGGAGAAGAGATTATTCAAATGAAGTCAAGCAGTTGGTTGCTTCATATTTGCCGCCACGAGACAGTCATGCAAGGCAACTTCCACATATCCGCGATGAGCGCGCATTAATTCAAACTTTAGGCGCCGACGTGATTAGCAAGTAAGAATTCAAAGTGAGGAGCGTCGGTCTTGGTAACTACTCCCGCCATTGAGCCTGGTAACTACTCCCGCCAGGACTCGTATTCAAATCAAATCAAATCCAATCACCGCTTAAGTGTTGAACGAGCGGGAAAACCAAAGGAAAGGAGCGGCAAATCTCCTGGCAACCGCATGCAGGCTACTCCGCTCTATAAATAGAAGGCTCCTACAATCACTCAAGGGCCCGCTCCATATTCAATACACCGCCAGGCTGCCGCGCTGCTCGCCCAAATACAAGCACCACCAGGCTGCCCATCGACAACCGATCATCACAAGTCCATCGCCGACCAGCCGCCGATCTGCCGTGGTCCGGAAGAAGGTGAGAAGCCGCATGGCGCTTCTCTGATCTGCCTCCTCTCCTGCTTCCCAATCCCTTTCCGGCCGGCAGAAACTTCATCGACATCTTCATTTGCGAGCCTTGCGTGTTCCTCTATCCTGGTACAAAGGGCCAGCGAGAGTGACACCGGTGCTACGTCTGAGGACGGTATGTCCCGGTAAAGGTAAAAGAGCCTATGATGGTTGAGCTATGCGCATGGGCTACATGCCCCGGTAAAAGATCGGTTACGATCATGGTTGCGCTATGCGCATGGGCTACATGCCCCGGTAAAAGATCGGTTATGATCATGGTTGCGCTGTGCGCATGGGCTATAAGCCCCGGTAAAGGTGTGAAAGGCCAACAGATGAGTGCCTTGGTAAAATCGGTGGACGCGCTTTGGCTCCACCCGGTTCATGGTTCACGGTGAAATCGCGGTGGAAGCGATCTTGGCTCCACACTCAAGAAACCGTCATGTTTGCATATATTTTGGCCACGGCAACGCTGGCCTCTTCTTCATATCATACGTGTTAGAAAATAAACAACCTGCATGCCAAACCAAAGAAACACCTTTGCATGCTCTCGCGTCTAAAATCTTGTCAAAGGAAATAGCAGCCACACACTGCATAAAAAGTTAACGGTATGTGTCTTGGTTATAGCAAATGCTGGTTTGTTCCTCACATCACGCATCAAATAAAAATATAGAATTTGCATGTTACGGTGATAAAGAAGGTTCATGCACTGGTTCATATTTAGTCAAAGAAATAGCCATATGCTGCATCAAAAAATAGCCATCTACATGCATCTAAGCCTTACTTAAAATAATTCGCTGCATGTATATCCATATATTGATCCAGCCTAGTCCATGTGTCGGTTAGTGAGGGTGCCATGCTATAACCTTCATCAAATGAAATTGAATTATGTACGTCTGTACACTAAATTAACTGGCCATGCATTGCATATATCTAGTTCATGCATCGGTTAGAGAGTACATCATGCCTTGAAGAAATTATGCTGTTTCAAGTTATGGCTAAACCATATTGAATAAACTAAATCAAATGATGCCGGCCTGTTTATCATATCGTGCATGATAAGGAGAATAAGTAACTTGCATGCTAAACCAGAAATAGCCATATTTGCTTGCATCTAAAATGACGTCAAAAGAAAAAAGATAGTCATGTACTGCATATAGGAAATTCATCCGTGCACGCATCTAAAATTATGCTAAAAATAAATAACCGTATACATGTATATGCAACACCAGTAGCACTGCTAGCCGCCAAACCGCTTCCGGCAGAAAGTTAATCATCACGCATATTCCTGACTGCATGTGCATGCTCAGCGCTAATCAAATTGCTTGCTCGAGTCTTGGATCGTCGATTAAACTGACAAGCCAAGTAAAATATGCTATGCTGATATGCCGACTAGTTCAAATGCCCGGCTGATCACCGTAGTCTGAATAAATGAAATAAACTTCCTATATGCATCGTCATCAACACGCCATTCGTGCACTTGCGGTAGGCTACTGTCATCAAACCTCCTCCCATAATAAAATGCAGTCATAATTCCTGCATAAACCAAGTGCAGCAAGTTAGCCTTAAATCAAATCATGCCAAAAGCTAGTATAAATTTGACTTACGGCAGGCCAGCATAAGGCCAACTGTCATTCTCATGTTAACCCATGGTTAAATACCACGTTAAGCAAATTCATGATAGTTGAATAAAATAAGCTAATTACATATGCCTCGGCCAAGCCAAGCGCTTCCTCGGCAAGGTAAATTCCAAGCTGTAGCCTAAACAAACTGCTGCATCATAAGCCAAATATGTTTGCATATATTAAAACATGCCAAACCATGTTTCCCATATAATCCAAAATTAGATTAATGCGTTGCTTAGTCTGAAATAAATTATGCGCATGCATATATGGTGTAATGCACTAAAGAAATGTTCCAAACAGACTAATCTCATTTGGTCGACATGCACAAATGCTAAATTCTTATAATTAACCAAGTCATATACTTGCCCTAATAACTAAACATAAGCTTATTGCTAAACCAACATATGATCAGGGTCTGCCTTGTCTAAAATTAGACTATGCCGTTTTAAATCACGTGCATGCATGATACAATGCACCAAGTGAATGATTCACTCTGCAAATAAATTCATCTTTCTCCATCGACATCCATATATGTCAAAATACATGTAGCTCAACGCGTGCATGGCCAAATTAATAAATAAATGGTATATGTATAAATAATTATTAAAGTGTGCATGAATTAAATATGTGCATACCATGGTTCCCAAAAAGGCTAGTCAAGCTAGCAACCCATCATATGAGGAGTATATGTTGAGACTCCTATCAAATGAAATCTCATTATTAAAGAATATGACCATCATCATGTGCAAGACATGTGCATGCATCTATCTGCGACTACAAGACTGAAAGACCTCATTTTCTTTTGTAGTTTGTAATAGGAAGTCATATGATGTAATCTATTTTCATGTACTCATGCTTGGAACTCTTAATCGTGGGTATTCTCTACGGAGATGTAATTAACATAATTTTTATGGAAATATAAGAATTATGGAAGTATGGACTTCGCAATACCGTTCTTTTTATGTTTGTCCCGTTTAAATTCCATTTAAATCTAAATTTGTCTTTGTAATGCGGAGGCGGGTATTAGCCGCCCGTTTTTCCGTCATCGATTATGAACAGGTACCTCTAAAGATGAATCGATGAAAACATCTTTGTTCTCACCGATTTAATACAATTTGTATTAGATACCTTTGACACTATGCACGACCCGGAAGAAAAAAGAAATTATCCTTGAAAAATTCTTATCCAGGTAAAAAATAACAAAGATTAATTGGTAAGTGATATCCAAAAAAAAGAAATTTTGTTCCTTGAGATGAAGTCTTTAAAAGGGTAGAAGATTTGAAAAAGAAAAATAAGCAACTAAGCCTTGATGATCTCTCAAAAGAGTATAATATTATTAAAGCAGAGTTAACGGATCTTAAAAGAAGAATCCACATCCTAGAATTTCATGGGAAGAGTGACCATCAAATTCCTAAAAAGCCACCAGAGGATGAATTAATTGGCTCTATAGGAAGGTATCTTAAGTAAAAATGGTACGCCAAGGTAACATATGAACTCTATGATGGATTTAGCTTGACATATGACACTCTTTTAGATTCTAGAGCTGATGTAAATTGCATCGGACAAGATATCATCCCATTCGGGTATTTCATAAAATCTACTCATAAGATCCATTCTCTTTGAAGGTCACCAACTGAAAGCTAAATTACAAAATTCCTGAAGGTGTCTTCTAGAGTCTTTTAGTGTTGATGTTCGCCGTGGATTTCATATCTTTTTTGATTACGGGCTTCAAATATTGCAAACAATATATCTATTTTGATCATCTCGACAAGCTCTTCGTAATGGTGCACTCCAATTCATCATTTGAGATACTCTTATATGGTGAAAAATTGTATATTCTACAAAACACTTGAGAGCATTCAGAGGTGCGTGCATGGCATGGCGGCGTCTCTGGCTGGTTAGTAATCTACTAAGTTCTATCTACAATAAAAATCAATGTTAGTGATCATGTTTAAGGCTAAAATCACATTTTTTTCTTTCTTGTATATGACAAAGTCCCCGACCATATATACCAACATTAAATTGAAAAACATGAGGGTAGGGTTCATTATTCAATAAGCAACTACGAAAGTGATAAAGCCATATCATCCACATATGCAGTCCAGTGCAAGTTTCTAATGACCGGTGATGCCATCATGGTACTTAAGGATGCAGTCTATGACCTTATTCCTTATTTTTAAAAAGTATGAAAGGGGTGCTAATAAAAGAATCTCTAGTACACGAATGACTTTTACTCCCGACGGCATTTTGTGGGTTACTCCCTACTGGTCTTTCATCCGGGAGTAAAGGGACATATTCTCCGGTAGGGAGTAAACTCCCTCGCCCAACAGTTCTCTCCGCCTACCCAACGGCTCTCTCCGAGAGGCAAGGATTTTTACTCCCGGTTGGAGACTCCAACCGGGAGTAAAGGTTGACCATTACTCCTGATCATAGCCTCCAACCGGGAGTAAACCTTTAGCCCCGGTTAGAGGCTATGATCAGGAGTAAAGTCGACTTCCACTCTGGGTTTTTAAGCACAACCGGGAGTAAATCTTCCTATATACATACTTAGCACTTCTTCTCCTCTCGAGCCCGAGCATTTCCTTCGCCATTTTGAATTCGAGCTTGTTCTTCGTTGTTCTTCGCAATTGCTCTCTTCTTCGTCATTGCTTCGCCATTTGGAGCACAAGAACATTTTCTTTGGCGACTCCATTAATTCTTGTGTTTGTTAAGGTTCGCCATCTCCTCTCTCCTCTCATCTTCATCCTCCATTTCATGGTTTAGAGATTTATAGAATTTTAGTTTTTTAATTTCTTTTTTAGAAAAAGAGAAATTTAGAATAGTTTACAAAAATGAGTATAGAGAGTAGATGTGAACTTTTTGAGGCTTCTTTAAATTAATCGGTTGTCATTCATGCATGTTGTGTAATTAATATAACTAATGATGTGTTAAGATTTTAATATGGTACGTATGTATATCATGTACCATAGATGAGCGAATTGGATGTACAACACTGATCAGCGCTCCCAAGAGTTCATTCATGGGGTGCATTATTTTTTAGGTGTGGCCGAGGCAAACAAGCGAGACAGTTTTATGTGCTTCCCATGTGCCATATGTAGGAATTCGAAGGAATTTTTCTGCTCAAGGAATATTCATTCACAGTTGTGTAAGTCAGGTTTCATGCCAAACTATGTTTGTTGGACCAAGCACGGAGAAACCGGTGTTATAATAGAAGAAGGTAAAGACGAACAAGGGGACGACGACGATGTTATTGCTGAATATGCTGGTGTCTTAAATGATAATTTGAATGGAGGAAGCTGAAGAGGAGGTACCAGAGGTAGCAGCAGGAGATGAGCCTACTGATGATCTTGGTCAGGCTATTCATGATGCACAGAAAGAATGCAAAAATGAAAAGGAGAAGATCAAGTTCGAGCGCATGCTAGAGGACCACAAGAAGTTGTTATACCTGAAGTTGTGATGCGGCGGCGTAAAAAATTGGGCACCACACCGAATTGCCGCGGTGGAAGGCGAAGAATGGTGTTTCGACAAGGCCTTGAGACGGTTATTGACTATCCAAAAGAAGATGCTTCCGCAGGCCAATGAATTGCTCGCCACTACATATGAAGCAAAAACAAATTGTCGTCCCTTTGGGATTAAAAATCAAGAAGATACATGCATGTCCTAATGATTGCTTCCTGTACTATGGTGAGGAGAACAAGAAGTTGGATTAATGCCCGATATGTCATGCATCACAAAGATAAAGATCGAGGCGAGAGGACCCCGGTGATGTTGAGGGCGAAAGTCCTAGGAAGAAAATCCCCATCGAGGTTATGTGGTACGCTCCTATAATACCACGCCTGAAACGTTTGTTCGAAAACAAGAACCATGCAAAGTTGTTACAATGGCATAAAGAAGACCGTAAGATAGACAACATGTTGAGACACCTTGCCGATGGGTCCCAAAGGAGAGCAATCGACGAGAATTCAAGGAATTTGCGGATGATGCAAGAAACTTGAGTTTCGCCTTAAAATAATTGATGGTTTTAATCCTTTTGGGGACGGAGCGCGTGGCCATAGCACTTGGCCTTGTTAATCTATGTATCTATAACCTTCGTCCCTGGTTATGCATGAAGCAAAAGTTCATTACGATGCTGATACTCATCCAAGGCCCGAAACAGCCTGGCAACGACATCGATGTGTACCTGAGGCCACTAGTTGATGAACTTCTACTTTTGTGGAAAAAACCAGGTGTACGTGTATGGAATGAGTACAAACAGGAACACTTTGACTGCTTGGCTTTGTTGTTTGTAATAGTCAATGATTGGCCGGCTCTAAGTAATATTTCGGGACAATCAAACAAGGGATATAATGCTTGCACGCATTTGTTTCAAGGATTGTAAGGGTATTTTCTTAAAAAACTATCGAAAGTTCATGTACCTTGGCCATGGTTGATTTCTTGACTGCCACGTGCACATAACATAGTTGCTTCTAGTTGTGCTAAGAGGAATTCTACCTCCAAATATATGTCTGGCCACCATGAAGCTATGCGCATTCCTTAATGAAATTTCTTAGAAGGCAATCAATCCACTAGATCTAGCTAAGCTCTGAGAATGATGTGGTTCGATGTCTTGTCACTTTGAGTTGGTGTTCTCTCCGTCCTTCTTTAATGTCATGACACACCTCCTAGTTCACCTAGTCACGAGAGATTTCTATTCTCGGTCCTATGTTCCTACACAACATGTTCCCTCACAGAGATTTCTATTCTCGGTCCTATGTTCCTACACAACATGTTCCCCTTTGAGAGGTTCATGGAAGTCTTGAAGAAATATGTTCACAACCGTGCTCACCAGAGGGAAGCATCACCAAGGGCTACTGAACGCAGGGAGGTCATTGAGTTTTGTGTTGACTTTATTCCTGACCTTGACCTGATTGGTGTTCTTGAATCATGACACGAGGGGAGGCTAAGTGGAAAGGTGACACTAGAAAAGAAAACATATATTGGTATGGAGGATGATAATTTCAATAAAGCACAATACACAGTTCTGCAAAACAGCACCTTAATGCATCCCGAGGAACACAAGGAGGTACTACGATCGGAGTTTCTTGGCAAGAATGAAGCTTGGATTACACATGAGCACATGAAAACTTTCAGCTTTTGGTTGAAAAAAATATCAGGGTGATGGGAGTCTTCCATGAGCAACTGTATAGGTTGGCTATGCAACCATCATGGCATATCCTCACATACAAAGGGTACAACATAAATGGGAACACGGTTTACACAGTAGCCCAGGATAAAAGTAGGACCAACCAAAACAGTGGTGTCGGCATAGATGCCACAGACCCGAATGGGAGTAAGCAAACATATTATGGCTACATAGAGGAGATCCGGGAACTAGACTATGGAGCTAATTTGAAGATCCCTTTGTTCAAGTGCCAATGGGTGAAGGTGACCGAAGGCGGGGTAATAGTCGACACAGAATATGGAGTGACAACAGTGGACCTCAACAATATTGGGTATAAAGAAGAACCATTTGTCCTCGCCAAGGATGTAAGTCAGGTGTTCTATGTCAAGGACATGTCTACAAAACCTAAGAGAGGGAAAAACAACAAAGACCCAACCAATGATGAGCCCAAGCGCCACAGTTCTTTTAGGAATGGAGGACAAGTCAGACAAGTCAATAGATTATGAAAAGGAAGACAGAATTGTGCCCTTCATAGTGAACAATGATCCAAGCATCGCACTAAATCATGAGGACACTCCGTGGTTATGATCCAAGCCTGCTTAATTTAGTGTTGTTTAGTTGTATTTTGAGACATTAATTATGTAATAATTCTGACTGCACATTCATTCCAAAGTTGTATTGGTCTCAAACTTTTTCTCCGGCTTGCAGATGCCCTGTGTGAAGCAACCACCAAATTTTAGATTTTTCTGAATTGGTTTGGTACTTTTTTCAGTTTAATTGAATTTCCGTGCGACTTCACCCGATAATTATACATTGAACTGAGTCCACCCCAAAAAGATCTAGAATGGTGCCTGACTTTGGCACAAGATCTCTTGTGCCTTAGGAGATAAATTTCTATGTAGGTCACTACAGAACTCTAGTGTTTTCAATATATAATTCACCATATTTTATGTCACGTAGCATGAAGAAAAATATAATAATAAAAATAATTATCAAAAATCTAAGATCTTGTGTGGGACCATATTTTGGGTGTAGATGACTGTCAAAAAAATTTCAAACCATTTCAACATAGGCAAAGTGTACATGCTTCACAAAGGTATATGAAACCTTTCATCGACCTTTCAAACTTTTTCTCGGGAGGCTTGCAAATGCCCTTTGTGAAGCAACCACCAAGTTTGAGATTTTTCGAATTGGTTTGGTACTTTTTTTGGTTTAATTGAATTTTCGCATGACTTCACATTTTAGTTATACATTGAACTGAGTCCACCCACGAAAAGTTTTACGTAGAAATGATGTGTTAACAATTTTTTCCTGTCGAAAAATAATACATCTAATTATTTTAGTTAAAGGCAACATTTTTGCATTAATGAAATAGTGATTATTAGTTACATTATTTTAGGTTACATATATTTCATGTGTGCAACAAAGCAAAAGCAACTCTAATTGTTTTTTAAAAAAAATTATGACTGCTATGTAATTTCTTGCATATGTCACAACCATGTTCGGGAGGGGCGGAGGGACACCTAGCCAACGCGCCCCGCGGGGTGGCGCTAGGCGGGCAGCCTTGTGTGGCGGCGGCGCGGTGTGTGGTGGCGGCGGCGCAAGGCAAGCGGGGAGCGGCGGCGCGCTAGGGTAGAAGGTGGAGAATTATTTCTTTATTGCTTGCCCCAAAAAGAGATTACATGCTCCCTATTTATATGGCCCTCCTATGGGACTTGTAATCCAAGCAATCTCTAAAGGTTTCCTTATAGAGTTGGAATACCTTTTATAAGCAATCCTATTTATTTCCTAATAAGAGGTTTCCTTATAGAGTGGAATACCTCTTGCACACAAAAAGTCCTAAGAATTATCCGAACCGAACTCTTACTTTAATTACCAAAGAAGCCGCGGCGCAGCGGCATGGGCGGCAGTGCCGCTGCTGGCCTCTCAGGCCGACCGTTCCGGGCCCTGTCTCCTGGGACATGACATCTCCCCCCTTCTCCGGCCAGCGTGTCCTCACGCTGGATGAAAGTCCATTACAGTGACACACGGAGGAAGGTCAGGGGTACCTGGCATGATGAGCTCCACCTGTAAGACCAGCTTCCCATGCACCGGGTTTTGGAGGATCATATTCTCCCGAGTGTGGATGGATGCGAACTCCAGGAGGTATTGGGGGTTGCCAATGTAGCTTTGGTAGATGTACTTGTGCACGGCACACCCCTAGGGTGTTGTTGTCTGACGTCGTGCAGCCAGCAGGAGCTCCCTCGGGATCCCGGCCTCAAGGTGTTGATGGATCATGTCGCGAGGGGGACTCTCCAGAACATGAAGCAGACGTTGGGCGGAGGTGTGATGAAGAGGGGCATGAGGCACCAAATGGTGATGTTGCGGCGTGTCAGAGGGGATGCACCCAGGTTCAGCATCATACCGTACATGAAGGAGCCGATGTCGAACATGCAGGGGGAAAGCTGATGTGTTCCCTGTTCCACATCATAGTTGATGTAGACATTGTCGATGGTGAGAAACTGATGATCCATGCCATCAAGGAAGATGATGCGAGCAGCTCCCACATGGTGGCGCCGTGGCCACATCCCGCCAAGAAGGATGGCCGCTGGAGCGGCGGTCGTCGGTGGTGCCGTGTAGGCGCCCAGGGCGAGGTAGTTCGTCCTGCGAACTCCTCCCAGAAGCAGAGCGTCTAGCAGGTCCGGCAGTAGTGGTGAGGAGGCTAGAACGTAGAAACGGTCGTCGAAGAGGAGGAAGCCGTCCTCCAAAGATCCGTGCTGGTCTTTGTGGGCGCCCGTGGTGACGTCGAGGGCGATTCACCGCAGGTGCTGCTCCTCCAATGTCGCCTATTGGAGATGTACGAAGATGCCGGTGGAGGTGTCATAGAGGTCCAAGGCGCTGTCATGCCTCGGGTGCTTGCCCAACCTTGGGGCGAAGTCGTGGATGCCGACGAAGAGACCAGACCTCAGCGGACCAGGCCAGGGTGCTCCCGTGTCACCGCGTGGGGGAGGCGCCTACACAAATGTCCTGGCCTGCCCATCGTGGTAGTACTCCAGCTCATTGGAGGCGAAGTCCCAGGTCACCCTTCCCAGGCTAGCTAGCTAGGGCATGCCAAGGATGACGTCGACGTCATTGCCAACGTGCAGGACGTAGGCATCATTGTCGAAGGTGTCGGCGCCAATGCGGATCGGAACATCGTAGGTGGCCGCCTGGCATGTTGAGGTAGCGCCGGTGCCAACGGTGATCATCACCCGCACTGGCTGTGTACGTAGTCCTACTGTGGCCACCATGTGAGGGTCGACATAGTTGTGCATGGCGCCTGAAGTCGATGACCATGTTGACCCCCATGCCTAAAATTACGCCGACGAGGTAGAGAGAGTGGACCCCACGTACTAGGGAGTTGGGATCACCGATCAGGACCCTGAGGTCGGTGTCGTCTAGGATGGCACCCTCCTGGCCAGCGCCCTCCTTACCGTCATCGTAGTCGTTGAAGATGGTGATGTCGAAAAGGTACTTGCACTTGTGACCCCGTGAGAACGGCTCGTCATAGTTGAAGCACAGACCAACTTTGCGTCGCTCAGTCATCTCCTCCGGTGTTAGCCGCTTGAACTGCTGGGTCGATGTCGCTGATGTGGGAGGTGTCGGGGCTGCCAGCACCGTAGGTAGGGAGAGCAGCGCGGGTGCCTTACCGCGCTACTGTGTCATCTTGCCAGAGTTGTAGAGGATGGTGAGTCGGCGTCGTATGCCTAGGTGAGCGACATGGCCGTCTCCATGTCCTTGGGGTCCTGCAGCTCGACGTCGATCTTGAGCAGCTCCCCAAATCATGTTGTGTAGATGTTGACCTGCTGCTGGTCATCGAGTTGCCCGGCGTGAGCGACGTGCGCCAAGAACTACTCCATGTATTCGTTGACGGTGCCCATCTTGCGAAGTGATGCCAGTTCGCCCAATGGATTGCGCCGGGTTGCTAGGCCGAAGCGCTCGTTCACGTACTGGGCGAAGCATGCCCAGTCTGCCAACGCCTTCTCCTGGGATAGGCGCATGTACCACTACTGTGCTCCACCTGTGAGATGGTAAGATGCATACCAGACTTGCTCTGTGGCTGGCGTACCTTACTCCATGAAGAACTGTTCACAGCGGTTGAGCCAGGGAAGTGGATCCTCCTTGCCATCATATGTCAGGAAGGACAGCTTGTGCAGGTGAGGAGTGAGTCCGGGGAAGTGGTCAGGCGGCGGTGGAGGAGGCGGCGTGGCCTCCACCTTGGGCGGCACTGCTCTCTGGCGCCGGCGCTGGATCGAGGATGGTGGCCAGCCTCGTCTCCATCTCGGCTATGACCTCTGGTTGGGCAGATGTCTTGCCATTCTCTGTGTAGCTCTTGATGAAGGCACACACAGAGTTCTCCATGCACGACTTCATGTCCTTCTCGAGCTCTTGAAGCAGCTTGTTCTTGCGTTCCTCTGCCGGATTGGTACCGGAGAGGACGGAGACTTGATCAGTGAGCGTGTCGAGTGGGTGGTGAAGGTGTTGAACTGCTTGGCGAGGTCGTTCAGCATCTTCTTCGTGTCAGCGTCCATGGTGGTGGCTGGATAGAAGTGGCCTCCAGATACTAGCTGTCACAACCACGTTCGGGAGGGGCGGAGGGACACCTGGCCGATGTGCCCTGCGGGCGGTGGCACGGAGTGTGGCGGTGGCGGCATGCGCGGGGCAGGGGAGGTGGCGGCGGTGGCTAGGGTAGAAGGTGGAGAATTATTTCTTATATTGCTTGCCCCAAAAGAGATTACATGCTCCATATTTATATGGCCCTCCTATGGGACTTGTAATCAAAGCAATCTCTAATGGTTTCCTTATAGAGTTGGAATAATTTTTACAAGCAATCCAATTTATTTCCTAATAAGAGGTTTCCTTATAGAGTGGAATACCTCTTGCACACAAAAAGTCCTAAGAATTATCCATACCAAACTCTTACTTTAATTACCGAAGAAGCCGCGGGCAGCAGGCACGCGGCGGCGCGGCGCCAAGACAGCCCGGGGCGCCCCCTACCGGCACGGGCTTCAGGGCCGACCATTACAGGCCCCTGTCTCCTGGGACATGACAGCAGAAATAACTGGGCTTTAGACATTAAATAAAAAGATATTTAAAAAACAAAACTGTGTTCAAGTGTGGTGGAAGTGAAAAATTCCACCTTTGCTCCCGACTCATACCACGGCCTAGGAGTAAATGTGGGCTGCAATTCACGACCCGCCAAAATTTGCCTTTACTCCCGGGTGGCAACTCCAGCGGGGAGTAAAGGTCTGACCATTACTCCCGGTTGTTGTTGCTGCACGGGAGTAAAGTAATTCTACTCCCGGGCGGGCGTTGAGCCGGGAGCAAAGGTGCGGGGAATATAACCCAGCAACGGCCCCTTCGTTCCCCTTCCACCCCGACGCTGCTAGATATCGATCCACGATGCCGGCTACCACCGCGAGCTCCCTCCTCGGCGCCGGCCGCTGCCTCCTTCATCTGCACGGCACCCTCCACACGGCGCCGCCACCTGCATCAAGCGTGGACCTGCTCTCCACGCCACGGGCGAGCATCTAGAACACCCCCGCCGCCCGGCTTCACGCGCCGCCGCTAGTGCGGCAACTTGCCTCCACCGCCGCTCCTCCACCACCGGTGCTCTGCCCGAAGACGTGTCCTCCACCACTACGCGCCACCCCGATGTGTCCTCATCCACACCACCGGCCGCCCGCTCCTCCGCGCCCACACGCGCGGCGAGCACCTCGAAGACCCCCGCCGCCGCCCATTGCATTGCGACTCGCCTCCACCGCCGCCCCTCCATCGCCACATGCCCCGATGCATCATCATCGCCTCTAGAGCCGCTCCTCCACCACCACCACCCCCCGCAAGGTAGCTAGTGGAAATATTGAAATCAATTGAAAATTGAATTGTTGTAAAAAAATCAAAACCATTTTTGTTAGGGTTTCCGATGAATGTTGAATGTTATGGTTTCCGACGATGTTAGGGTTTCCGATGATGTTAGGGTTTTTCGACGATGTTATGGTTTCTGACGAATGCAAATTAAGGTTTCTAATATGAAACTTGGGTTTCTGACTATGTTGAATGTAAAAAAACAGTTTCGACGATGTTTTTTGATGATGTTGAATGCAAACCAACAATGTTGATAATGGAAATTAGGGTTTTCGATATGAAACTAGGGTTTCGACGATGTTGAATGTAAAAAAATCAAACTAATGGAAGTTTCAAATTATTTGACTCCTCTAATTTTAACCAAGTTTATGGAAAAAAAACTACAACATTGAAGTAGTTTCATTAATAAATTTTTAGATGAAATATGCCTTGATAATTTATTTGAACTTATAAATGCTAACTTCTTCTCAACCCGTCTTAGGGAAAAAAATGTCAAACGTCTTACAATTTTGGTTTTGTTTTTCAGATGGCCAACCCGAGAGGCAACGACATGGAAGAACAAATAATGATGAATATTATCCACGATGGCACTCAACAATATGCCGATGATAATAACCAACGGCGTAATGAAGATGGTCTCCAATACTTAATGGATTTTGTTCGAACAACCAATATGCCGATGATAATACCGATGAGGTATATTATGTATAATTTCTTATTTGCTCACATGAATTAATATTACCTTTCCTTATTTTAACGTCTTTGTGTTTCCATGCATACACAGCCCTCTGGATCGATGACAACAACTGGCAAGAGAAAGACTATTCGAGGCCCCATAAAGCCGTTGGAAGGCCGTTGTGTCATCTCGAGAATTCAACATGGATACTTTGGGGAACCACTAGGAGAACATGCACATAAATATAAGTTACACTATGGGTACCTTGTAAGGGACAAGATCCCAATCACTACTCATGAATGGAAGTTGAAGAAGAATGCTCCTCATATTAGTTATGTCTCTAATTTTGACAAGTAGTTAATTTGGGATGACATTGTTCGCCCTGCTCATGTTTTCAATGAGATGATTATCACGAAGTCATCAACCGTGATAAGATGGTGGATAACGTTTGGGCCTAGAGTATGAAAAAGATGGCCACCCAATTCGTGTCCTAGAAGAAGACTCTATACAATACATACATCAAGACAAACAAGACACCAAATTGGTTTGTTCAAGCTCTGATTGCAAAGCAAAGGCCCTTTTGGGAAGAATTTGTGCAAGTACAAGACATCAGAAGAGCAAAAGAAAGGTCAACAAAGAACCAAGTGAATGCCAGAAAAAAGGAGTACCACCATCACATGGGGTCTGGTGGCTACACCTTTCCCAAGTAGCAAAAAATGGAAGCAGACCTTGTTAGTAGGAGGATCACACCAGAAACGCACAAATAGCCTGAACGCACTAAGCAGTGGCTTTTAGGTCATGGGGGACGATTGTGCCCAGAGACCAAGAAGGTAATTCATGGCCAAAAACTCTAGCAAGCAATAGTAAGATTGCTTCATATTCTTGAAGCCAAAGCTAGTGGAGCGTTTAGGCCCGACGAGAGAGAGATGAACTGTCATGTGGCATTGGGACCACTGAGCACACTGGCCGAACAAGAGGCAAAGGGAACATTCCCTGAAAGATTGGTTTCCCTAAGGACATAGGTACCTATAGAAGCCACAAGAGAAGGAAGGAACTTGAGGCAGAGCACATCCGCATGTTGCAGCAATATGTTATTGAGTCCCAAAAGCAAAAAGAAGAATTCCAAGCGACAATGCAAGAAGAAATCAAAAGGCAAGTGCAGATACAATTGAGTTCCATGGGGCTTACTATTACACCAGCTCCGGATAGCCACTCAGATCAAGTGAGAAGCAGTTGTGCTTCCACGCAGATGCCAAGTCTAGGTGACACAGAGCTGTGCTTCCCTATGGATGGCATCACTAAGCATCTTACACCATGTGAGCTGCACATTCCAAAGGAAGGTGGCAATACAGTGAAGGTGGCTATTGGTGTTGTGGGTCCTATCGACCATACCAAGACACCAAGAATCCACGGCATAGTAATACCACCTGGATATGCTGCCGTCTTGGTGGATAAAGTTACCGAAGGTTACAATGATGTGCCTCTTGACATTCTTGGAGGTGAAGGGGAGACGAAACTAGGAGAAGTAGAGAAGATATTCATTGCATGGCATAAACGCTACATTGTTATTCCTGGGATGCCGATGCCGGAGTTGCCTCCTGAATTACCCCAACCTAGTCGAAAGCTCGGCTCCCTAGACGATCATACTTCTTCGGGCGGTTGTTATGATCGGGTACAAGACACAATGGCATCCCTAGTATCTCCAAGGCAGTTGCCACCGCCGCCACCACCGCCTGCAGGGCCGCCACCACCTCCCAGGCAAAGGCACCATCACCGCCACAAAGGTGGTCTCCAACACCTCCTCCCATGACAAAGGCAACTAACACGAAGAGAACCGCCCCACAAACAAACAAGTCATCGGCCCCGCCGACGAAGATGGCCAAGAAAGCCTTGGTGCATAAACCAAGGCCCATTCCCAAAAAGTTGGCGGGTTAAATGAGTAAGGAGGAATTATATGATTCGGTTAATGAATATGTCAAGAAATTCTTCGCAAGAATGGACCCTACAGCGAAGAAGGCAGTGGCGGATGCTGCCAAGCTGTACTTCTTCTTACCTCCAAGGTAGCTAAGACAGAAGGTGATCGCCGAGGACAACAAGTGGAGGGAGGCTATAAGCCCACACCACTATCGGACTATGACCGCACTCTACACAAGGAAGTTGACCCCAAGAGGAAAGCAAGGAAGCGTAAAAGTGTTCCACAACTCGGAGAAACATCGTCACGACCACTCCCCCCCACTAGTTACTAATGAATATGGTTCAAACATGGAGTACCTGAACTTTCCTACTGAAAGAGGAGTTAATTTCAAGGAGCTTTTTTAGTACTATGATTCCACTGGTATGGACATGAGCAAAGTGGTCTTTGAAACTGCGTCGGTAGTTGACAAATGAAGCAAATATGAGCACGGCCAGAGTCTATGGAATCCTGACATATATGATGCCCTGGGTACACAAATGTATGCGCTAAACAACCGGTACCTCGAGGTGTGTCATCAAGGAGATATAGGACTTCATGTCGGAATTAGAGACCAATGGGGAACGGGCGATGACGTGATGTTTGTTGAATTTTCTGAATTGCTACAACGATTCCACCGGGACTCCCTCGACAAAACCATCATTACCTGCTATTGTCTGTAAGTGATTCATTCTCTGTTTTATTAATAAGTCACTATGTGTGTACATGTGTGTGTGTCTAATATCATCCTCACTCTCTCTCTCTCTCTATATATGTAGATTTTTGATGCGAGAGTGCAAAATTGAAGGGCGTACTGATATTGGATTCATTGATCCACATATCGTATACACTAACCCTAAAAAATTAACAAGTTCGAAAAAGAGGAGACAGAGGACAATATCAAGATGTTCCTCGTGATGCACATAACAAGAAAATAATAATATTCCCCTACAACTTCAGGTCGGTGTTCATAACATCGACGATCATGTGCTTCGTAATTACTTTTCTTTCTAGCTCGACCGTTTATACATATATATACTAATATTTTTTATTTAACTCGAATTGAAGACAAGATGGTTGCAGGAGAGAACCTTAGAAGAACACCATCTACAAGCACTGCAAGAGAGCATTGCGGGGATTTATTAATACCCGTGTCTTAGCGCCCGACCCCGATGAGAAATGGGTGCCAAAGTGGAAGTGATGACAACTTAATCTGTAATCCGGACATGAAATATATATGTACATTAATTATTAGTTAATATATGTGTAATATATGTGTACATTAATTAATTATATATGTGTACATTAATTATTAATTAATATATGTGTACATTAATTATTAGTTAATACATGTTGTGTACTATAATTATTAGTTAATTACATAATTTAAAACCAAATCAAATAATGAATTGAAACGAAATCAAAAAGAAAAAAAAAAGAACCCTTTACTGCCAGTTGGCAACTCCAACCAAGAGTAAAGGTCCAGCCAGGCCACGTGCCTGCCAGGGACCAACCAGGAGTAAAGGTCCACTTCTGCTCTCGGTTGTAATACTTCTACTCCCGAATGTGTACTCCCGGATGCATAACCTGGAGTAAATGTTGTTTGCGACAGGGACTAGAAGTCGTTTGTGTACTAGTGAATACAACAAGCACGTGAGGTTCAACTTAAATTGAGTATTCACGAAGATGTCCCACAACAAGAGCCACCTTGTTGAAGATATACACAAAGGTGCCATATAGAGAAAAAACAAATGATATGGATAATGAAAGAATATATATAGATCAGTAGTTGATAATTCTATCAAACCTGGATAGACACCATAGAGTATGTAGCCTGTGCGACTCTGGGATGAGTTTTGTATGCTTGTACATATACCTTATCATATTTCATAACAGAGGGAGTAGCTACTAGCTGGTTCTCTCCTGCTAACACATCTAATAGTCAGCTAAGGAAACTGTAATCAGGACGACCTTAGTATACAACCAATCTCTACTATATAGAACCCCATGTGTCATAAAGCTTATATTAGGTTGTGTCTGGATCCTTGGTCTAAAGTTTAGCCCTTGTCACATCGAATGTTCAGATATTAATTAGAAAGGCTAAACATTATAAAACTAATTTCAGAAGCCTGGGCAAATTCGCAAAATGAATCTATTAAGCCTAATTAATCCATCGTTAGCGTATGTTTACTGTAGCACCAGATTGTCAAATCATGGACTATTTAGGCTGAATAGATTCATCTTGCAAATTAGTCTCAATCTATGCAATTAGCTTTATAATTAGTCTAAATTCAATAGTCCTAAGTAGTATCCAAACATTCGATGGGACAGGAGTAAACTTTAGCCCGTGGGAAACAAACAGGCTCTTTGCTAGTGAATTTTGCTCCTATATATAGAAAAAGGATATTATGCAAATATGAGATCCACTAAACAACAGACGAGAGTTAAAAAAGTAACTGCATGGTGCTCCTTCTATGTCTGTTTCTCTCTCTAGCTGGTACATCTCCAAAAATACATTGAGATATTTACTTGTATGGCCATGGAAAAAATGCATCTTCCTTATATGACCTGAATTTTTTTGAACTTACTTGTATGGCCCCAAAATGAATTTCTCTTCTTTCTATGCCCATCCGTTAAGTTCTAGCACTTAACGGTGTTAATTCAAGGGTAAAAAGAACATTTTTCCCCGTCAAAAAAATTGCAGAATTTAGATTCTCTGTTTTAGATTTAGCGCGATCTAAAACAGAGAAACTAAATTCATTATGTGTTGCCTTGCAACAGGTGCAAACTGTAGCACTTATCCAAAGCAATTTCTTGCCAGCTCCACCCCTTCTAGCGTGGCACTGCTTACGCCACTTTCTATCACCTCTGAATCTTAATAAAACAGACGCTAAGGGTCTGATTTCGGTTGCTTGGGATTGGGAACGATGCATGTATAGCTGATGGGCTACCTACCCGACATGCTTGATGAAGACGCACCCTTAATAATTGCCTTCTATTCAGGTGTGTGGTGCACGTCGGCATCGGCATCGCCAGCCACAGTGCACGCCCGGCACAGTGGACGTCTTCATGGATATTTTAATGACTTTTGCTATTTATTTGTTGACAGTTTCTTTAGTACTAAATTTATCAAATTCCTAGGATAGGATTCTTTGTAAGTCAAGTTAGATTGGGTTATCCTTATTAATACAAGAGAAGGTGTAACTATTCAAATTAAGCAAGAATAGTCTAGGGTAATACCGAAAGGCTTTATAGCTTCCCCACACTTGAGCCGCAGTTGGACATGCTGCCCTCCCAACACCTAAATAGCTAGCTGCAACCTGCTGCTACTGCCACGCCCTTCCTCCATCTAAGGTGCGCTAGTCCTGGGACATCTATTACTCTCCTCCAAACCACCCCTAATTACCCAACAATTCTAGCCACTAATCCCTTTCTCAAGATACAAACCATTACATCTAGTATTAAGATCCATGACCCTGATCCGCTACGATGGGGAAAATATACCATACCAGCAATTGATCGATGGAGAAGCTATACCAGATTGTAGCACGAGGACCAGGTTCCTCGCTATTATCAAATTTCCACCAACCCAAGGACAAACGCACTAGAGGCGTCAATCCTACCCAAAACTGGAGCATCGACGATGACAACTTCGACACCCACCACATTCGACAGTGAAGTTATAACAGTTTTTTTTTTCCATAGATGCATCTAGGGTGTATTCAGATGGACAAAGCCTCAACAATATAATCAAAAATGATAGTGCATCAATCGACAGAATACTCCCAGCATCAACAATATCTAAACAGGTAGCCACTGCACCAATATTTCCCTTTGCCATCTTACACCTACATCAGCACCATCCCTACCTCCTGCGTAATATACACCAGGGACGACTACTACTAAAAAGCTAGTTATATCCACACATCTATCAGCACACTACGACATCACCGTAATGCTGACACCGCCTATGACAAGTGCTGCACCTTTACCGACATTGACATGAATTGGCATCATCCTTGCCATTAGCGGCTACATAGAGGGCTAGCAATGATTTAGGAGTGGCCATGGCCGATCCTACAACATCCACCCCTTTATTGGCCAGCACCATGAAATCTAGAGGAGTTTAACCCTGACAAATCTCCTACTACCACGGCCTCCATCATGATGCTAAGATGATATGCTACAACTTGTCAGTTATCACTAACTTTGTCCTTCATAGTCAACATTGTGACGCCACCATTACCAGATACAATGGCAATGACCATTGTTGTTAGACCCAATCCTCTCTTCATCGTAGACGCATACCTCTACACATGGCAATTCTTAGATGTCATTATGTCCTTGAGCTAAAATGAATATTTAAGACCCCAAATGACTTCAGATGAAAAAGTCATCAACTAAAAATTTGTTGCTCTAATCAAGATCTACAACTTTGGTTTTGGTCGTTTCGCCATCCGAGGTCGTTTGACAAATTTGAATTTCAATTTGTCAGAATTTCTGCCATACTTTTGGGACCTCAAATTTTTTCAAATGAAAAAGTCATCAACTATAAAGTTATAGTTCTCATCGAGGTCTACAATGTTGGTTTTGTTCGATGTTCCATCTGAGGTCATTAGGAAAATTTGAATTTTAAAATTTTAGAACTTCAAATACAAATTTGAGACTATACGTGATCTCTAATGAAAAAGTTATCAACTACAAATTTGTAGATCCCATTGAGATCTACAACTTCGCTTTTGGTCATTTTTTCAACTAAGGTTGTTTGCACAATTCAAAAGAATTGAAATTCAAAATTTGAGAGCTCTAAAAAGAATTATGGGACCTTAAATGATTTCAAATGAAAAAGTCATCAACTACAAAGTTGTAGATCTTGTCAAGAGCTATAACTTTGGTACAAAGTTTGTTTTCACATGCTTTTGTTTCAAAAAGTTGTGAATTTTATTGTGTTGCGACACGGTTATCACCACCATATCATACAACAAGCTAATGGCCAAAACCGTGTTCAACGCGGGTTCATCTGGCGAGCCAAGTAGTGATGATGAGCACATCATCACCGCCTATTGGTTGGGTGAACTGTCTATGATGATGGACTATCATCGCCAGTTGCTAATGCAAACTGACTGTGATAGTTATCAATGCCAATGTTCATACAAACCAGCTTTCATAATCCCATCACCACAATACTAAAAAATGATTTTGTGAGACACCGCCCAAACATTAACGCAGTGGTCATAAAAATTCAACCATCTCCTAAAATACCCGATGACTTTCGGAGGCGGGCATTTTATTTCTTGAGGCGATCACCATTGTCCTTCTCGCAAAAATGGATGTACGGATGTGGGCGTTTTATTTATGCAGGCGGTCGGATATCGCCTGTCTCCTAAAATGTATTTACGGAGGTGAGGCTTTCTCCATTTTCGGAGGCGAACCTCTTAAGAGGCCTGTCTCGAAAAATTGGCTCGAGGCCTAGCCAAGTTAGGGTTTGGAGGCCTCATCTCCCCCCTCTCTCTCAACTATCTCTCTCTTGTTCTCTCAGCTCCCGTGATGACGCTCTCTCTCTCTTCTCCCCCTTTGTTCTCCTGATGGGCTGGTGGCCTCAGGCTGGCGGTGAGGGCCCGCTCACATAGGCGGCGGTGGTCACACGCACCCCGGTGGCTAGTGGCTGCGTGCTTGTGAATTTGGCTTTCACCGACGGCACCTGCAGTGGATGTATCTCCACTGAGCTCCCATTTGGCGGATCTAGCACCACCGAGGTCCTCGGCGGTGGATCTAGCTCCACCAAGCTCTATGACGGCAGATTTGGCTCCAACAAGCTCCACGGTGACGAAAGAGCTCCATGGTGGCAAGGGCCATGCCACAGTAGGGGGTCGCGTCTTGGCGTCGGCGGGGCCATGCCCGGTGGCGGTGCGAGTGCACGGCAGGTGGCGGCGGATGGGCTTGCATTTGTGCTAACTGTTGGCATTTCTAAATGTTGTCACTATAAGGTAGAAAAGAAAACCTATCCTTGCAACGGTGCCTAGAAATACTTGGTTATAAATAAATCTACACTTACTAGTCACATATATAAAAATAATTTATATCCATAAGCGCACGATATGTTTACTGAAAATAAACTCTATACCATTGTAGCACTTCACCAGGAAAGTATTCCAGGTATCGTAATTTATATTTCCAAAGGAAGGACTATGAGGCAACATTCATATGACTCATAATAAATCAATATAAAAACACTACTTATAATAAATCAATCATTCCAATACTTTAGCAGGGGTAACTAAAATAATAAAGATAATAAAGATGAATAACAATAAATAATATTTATGAGTTTTCTAATAATAAAAAGATAAATGGTAAATGGTAAATGATAAAGGGTATTCTAGAGACCGCAGATATAGAAGCTCATCTAAAGCAAGAAAGACAATCATAACTACTCTTGAGTAAAAGACATCTAAATATAATTAAGTCAGAGCATAGCAAATAAAATATCTTTATCTATAGCACAGTCAAATCAATATCATATAGCAAAAGGAACATCACTCAGAAAGGGTTTTTTGTAAAGCATCCACTTAACCTCCATCATGACCACGTTCTACCAGTTCTATATACGGAGGGAGGAATACGAGAGGACTCAATAGGGCTGTCATCCCTACGATCTACCCACGACCCGGCATATAGAGGGCATCCGCAAATAACTTATATCTAAGCACCATGCCTATATATAACTTATGACTTAGCTCCCTCGAGAATAAAGCTAAGTTGTCCACAATCTTATGCATACAATAATCATTAACTAGAACTACATCTAATATCCAATCCAAATAAACTAAGAACATAACAAATAATAATATGATAAAATAAAGCAAAGTGATAATGAGAAATCGAATAAGAGGTATTACGAATCTCTAATAATAACAGTCTCTGAAGTCTTGAGCAACGCCGAACTCTTACTTGAATCTCTAATAGATTGTCTAATACTATATAATCTTGAAGAACTAGAGCTCTCTAATCTCTGATCTCTGGAAACCCTAGTTGCTAATCAACTCTCTCTAATTACAAAGGATCTATTCTAGACAAAATAATGAATTAGGGTTTCAGGGGTCCCCCTGCCCTTGCTTATATAGCCTCCTGGGATGAATCGTGACCGTCGGATCAAACCGACCTTAATGGATGGTCGAGATTGGATCTCAAAGGCGGTGGAGAGAAGGTTCCAGAAGCTGCTGACGTGGCGCTGACCTGGGTGGCTGACCGGCCAGGCCCACACGGCCGATCAGCCGTGGGTCCTGCCAGGTGGGTCCCACCTTAGACGTGGCGTCCTCTTTTGTCCTTTAGGTCCTTGTATTTTATATAAATACGTCTAGTTCAGTCCTTTTCTCCCGATTCTCTATTTCTCTTGTCTTTTCTCTGTTTTTCTATGCTTTCTAGAGATTTACACCGCAAAACTAGGGAGACAACAAAACTCATGGAATTTGTTAATAATAAAATTATTTTAGTATCATTGATCCTTGGTTGATGGTATTTTACATAGTTAAACTTAGCAAAACAATTTCACCAATTATCGAGAGATTCAAACATTCAATAACCTCTAAAAAAAATACACATGCATTTAAACAGGGAACTCTGCTCTAGATTATAAGAATAATCGACTTTCAAACTTACTCATGTATCTTTTTTTAACCATGGAACTTCTAGCAATCACATGAATCTTGAGTAATTGAAAGATAGAATGATTAAGTGAGCACTATGTCTCAAATTCTTCATTCAACCGTCATTCTAGAGTTTTTATAAGTTTTCAAAATAAAACTCAGAGATTCATTGCATGACACTCTCAAGTCACTCATATGTAGTATTTTTGGATCCTTTCTAAGGCAATGATAGTGATATGCCTTCTCTCAAATATGTAATATTTTTGTGGAATAAGGCTGACTGTAGTGAGCCTTCTCTCTTTCTCACTCACTCTCTAAATAAGGCTTATGTAGTATAGGAGTGGCACTCTGAAATGATATAGCATACTTGCAAAGAATATATTATAGATCAAACAATGGATCCATAAAGAGTTGAGTCATACAACTAAATCAAGAGGTGCATGTGTGTGGAATATGGTGGAATATATAAAGTGGCTAACCTAATTCTACTTTGCTCCTTTTTGAGGAATACTCTCTCTTATTTTGAACTTGAAACATAAGTAAACAGGGGGCTATCTTTTTTTTCTTTTCTTTCTTTCTCTCTCTCTCTCTCTCTCTCTCTCTCTCTTTTAATCGGAGAGGCGGGCATCTAAGTACCCATTGTTTTCATTGTGGACACTTGTCCTTTTTCAACTCTCTTTTCATAACCCTTTTTGCATATCCCCATGCTTCTTCTACAAAAAATGATATATAAGAGAGAGAGATATAAAAACTTTGGAGCAATTATTTACAGAAACCTATAAATGAATATTTTTGTGGTGTCTTCTCCCAGTGTAGGAGAATAACACATTTTTGGGTGGATAAGATGGGAATATATGGATGCATACTCCCAGTGTAGGAATAGCATAAAGATGTGTATATATATATGTGGATGTGGAGTGCGTGTGTGCTCTTGATTTTCAGGACTGAACTCTCACAGGTAACAGCAAAGCTTGATCTACTCAATTCAAAGCAAGCAATATGTTTTGAATACTCTCACTAGGGTTTCCGATATGAAACTTGGGTTTCCGACTATGTTGAATGTAAAAAAAAAAAGTTTTTGACGATGTTTTTTCGATAATGTTGAATGCAAACCAACAATGTTGAGAATGGAAATTAGGGTTTTCGATATGAAACTAGGGTTTTCCGGCGATGTTGAATGTAAAAAAATCAAACTAATGGAAGTTTCAAATTATTTGAATCCTCTAATTTTAACCAAGTTTATGGAAAAAAAAAACTACAACATTGAAGTAGTTTCATTGATAAATTTTCGACGAAATATGCCTTGATAATTTATTTGAACTTATAAATGCTAACTTCTTCTCAACCCATCTTAGGGAAAAAAATGTCAAACGTCTTACAATTTTGGTTTTTGTTTTTCGGATGGCCGACCGAGAGGCAACGACATGGAAGAACAAATAATGATGAAGATTATCCATGATGGCACTCAACAACATGTCGATGATAATAACCAACGCAGAATGAAGATGATCTCCAATACTTAATGGATTTTGTTCGGAACAACCAATATGCCGATGATAATACCATCAAGGTATATTATGTATAATTTATTATTTGCTCACATGAATTAATATAACCTTTCCTTATTTTAATGTCTTTGTGTTTCTATGCATACACAGCCCTCTAAATCGGCGACAACAACTGCCAAGAGTAAGACTATTCGAGGCCCCATAAAGCCATTGGAAGGCATTTGTGTCATCTCGAGAATTCACGTGGATACGGGGGAACCACTAGGAGAACATGCACATAAATATAAGTTACACTATGGGTACCTTGTAAGGGGCAAGATCCCGATCACTGCTCATGAATGGAAGTTGAAGAAGAATGCTCCTCATATTAGT
>JADLZK010012434.1:0-61358 GCA_015847255.1 Hyparrhenia diplandra | reverse complement strand
ACTAGGATGAGTGGATGGACTAGCTTGTTGCTCTTGATCTTCCTCTTGAGTACCACTAGTGCTTGCTTCATTTGCATCAATCTCAATAGTAGTGGTAGGCAATGGAGTGTCATCATCATCATCAACTTGTCTTGGCGAATGTCACCAACATCCATGTTTCTCATTGCATTCTCCAAGTTGGAACCACTCATCATCATGATTTTCAACCTCATTTTGAGAGCCTTGGGTTTCATCAAATTCTACATCATGAACTTCTTCAAGTTTGCCACTACCCAAGTTCCAAACTCTATATGCTTTGCTTGTGGTTGAATATCAACTAAGAATCCTTCATCACACTTCTTGTCAAACTTGCCCAATCTTGTGCCTTTCTTGAGAATGTAGCATTTGCATCCAAAGACTCTAAAGTAACCAATGTTGGGCTTCCTTCCATTCAACAACTCATATGGTGTCTTCCCAAGCATACCATGGCAATAGAGTCGGTTGCTACAATAGCAAGCCGTGTTGATTGCTTCGGCCCAAAAGGAATGACTAACATTGTACTCACTGAGCATTGATCTTGCCATTTCAATTAAGGTTCTATTCTTCCTCTCAACTACACCATTGGATTGAGGTGTAGGTTGGTGAGAATTGATGTCAATTCAAGCTCATCACACAACTCTTCAATTCTTGTATTCTTGAATTCACTTCCATTGTCACTCCTAATCTTCTTGATGGATGTCTCAAACTCATTTTGAACCCTCTTGACAAATGTCTTGAAAAGCTCAAACACATCATTCTTGTCATGCAAAAAGAACACCCATGTGTATCTAGTGTAGTCATCAACTATGACAAAACCATACTTGTTGCCTCCAATGCTAGTGTATGTTGTTGGCCCAAACAAGTCCATGTGTAGCAACTCAAATGCCTTGCTTGTACTCATTGTGCTCTTGGTTGGATGTGCATTGCCATGTTGCTTGCCGGCAACATGCTCCACAAGGTTTGTCCTTCTCAAACTTCACATCATTCAAGCCTCTAACCAAGTCATGCTTCATCAACTTGTTCAATTGTTTCATTCCAACATGACCAAGCCTTCTATGCCACAACCACCCTTTGCTAGCCTTTGAGAGTAGACATGTTGTCAACTTGGCTTCTTTGGATTTGAAGTCCACTAGATAGAGATCACCATATCTAAATCCCTTGAAGATCATATTGGCACCATCACCACTAACCACATCAACCTCTTGGCTTGAGAATATGCAGTTGTACCCAAGATCACAAAGTTGAGAGACCGACAATAGATTGTAATCAAGATTGTCAACTAGCAATAATTTGGATAAGCTCTTCTCTTGAGTAATTGCAATCTTGCCAAGCCCCAACACATTGCCTTTCTTGTCATTGCCAAAAGTGATTGACTCATATTCATCAATGCCCTTGATGCTAATTGACTTGAACATATGAGAATCCCCGGTCATGTGTTGAGTGCACCCACTATCCATTATCAATGCTCTCCTCGACGCGATAATTGACCTACAAAAGAGATCAATTCTTCTTAGGTACCCAAACTTTCTTGGGTCCTTCAAGGTTAGTCACCAAGGCCTTTGGTACCCAAATGGCTTTCTTCTTTGAGCCCATCCATGGTGTACCAATGTACCTAGCACGAACACAATTGTCCTTCTTCACAAGCATATATGAATGATCAAGCTTAATGGAAGAGACATTGGTTTTCTTGTTCATGCACTTTTGCTCTAAGTGACCAACTTGCTTGCAAGCTTTGCAATAGCTACCATTGTTCTTCACAAAACGTGTCTTGTGAGTTACAAGAGCGGCCTTGCCTTTCTTGGGGATATAGCCTAAGCCCTCCTTGTATAAAGATGCCCTTTGGCTACCCAAGCACATAAGCAAGCGGTCCTCACCACCATAAGCCTTAGCCAAGGTGTGATTGAGCTCCTTTACTTCCCTCTTTAAACATGCATTCTCATGAATAAGCATAGGGTTGTCATTATCTTCACTAGAGATGGATATGCTAGTGATAGAGCTAGTGGAGGTCACACAAGTAGGGGTTGATTCATCAACAAGAATATCACACATGATGCTAGCATTGCATGTATCAACCTTATCCTCAACTAAGCACAACTTGTGCTCTTCTAGTAGAGAGGAGTGAGCTTTCTCTAACTTAGAATGAGATTTCTCAAGCTTCTTATGGTCTACCTTTAGACTCTCATAAGAGGCCCGAAGCTCATCAAGTTCTTGCTTAAGGCTCTTTATTTCCTTATGCAAGCCCTTGACCTCCTTCCTACTTTGCTTGTACATGTCAATGCAATCATCAAGCATAATTTGCAATTCTTCCCTAGTGTGGTTTGGCTCCTCATCATCACTATCACTATCACTATCATCATCATCATCATTTTAGTGATAGATTGTACCTTTAATGGCCTTAACCATGAAGCATGAAGAAAAGAGTGTCGAAGAGGGAGATCTTGTCATGCATAGCCAAGTGAGCTTGTCCCTTCTTCTTGTTCTTCTTTTCCTCTTCTTCATCACTTGAAGAGGATGAGCCATCACTATCCCAAGTAGCCACATGTGACTCATTCTTCTTCTTGGGCTTTTCCTTCTTCTCATTCTTGGCATCATTCTTCTTTCTTGCCTTCTTGATGCCCTTCTCATCATCACTCTCATATGGTATTCGGCTATCAAGTGACAATCATCATGGCATCTAAAGCATTTCATGTTGCCTTCATTCTTGCCATCCTTGGTCTTCTTTGATGATTGCTTCTTCTTCTTTTTGTTGATGTAGGTCTTCTTCACATATTTGCCCAATCTTCTCACAAAGAGGACCATTTGTTCATCAACTTCACTTCCACTCGTAGAAGTGCCTTCTTCTTCATCATCACTTGACTCTTCTTTCTTCTTCTTGCCCTTTGATGATGAGCTTGCCTTGAGTGCCAAACTCTTCTTGTCCTCTTTCTTCTCTTCTTCCTTAACCTTCTTGTTTGCCTTGTTGATGAGTTCTTGCTTCTTCTTGTCATCTCTATATGAGTCATCGGTCATGACCTCATCAAGCAATTGGTTGGGAGTCAAATCTTTCAAATTTGTTCTCACTAGCACCATGATGAACATCCCAAACCTCTCCGGCAAACACCTCAAGAACTTCATGTTGAAGGTCTTGTCCTTGATGTCTTCACCAAGTGCATTGAGATCATTCACCAACACTTGCATGCGGTGGAACATCTCCGGCACACTCTCATCTTCCTCCATCTTGAAGCTATTGAATTGCTCAAGCTTGATATAGGCCTTTGCTTGCTTGGCGCCTTTGGTGCCCTCATAGCACGCTTCTAGCTTCTTCCATATGTCATGAGCAACGGTGAGGACTTTGACTTGCTCAAACACACGTCATTGAACGCCTCATGGAAGGCACTCACGGCAACATCATTAGCATACAATTTCTTCTCTTCAAGTGTCGTTGGTTGCTCGGGATTAGCAACCTCAAACTTCTTCTCGGTCACAACCCACACTTCTCTATTGATTGACTTGAGGTGTGCGGTCATCTTCACCTTCCAATAGGCAAAGTTGGTGCCATCAAAAGGTGGCGCCTTCTTGGTGTTGTTGACATGAAAAAGTCGCCATTGTCACGTAGGTTGTTAAGCCTCAAATAACGGTTGCCTAGCTCGATACCACTTGAAGGGTCTAATGGCTAGAGGGGGGGGGGTGAATAGCCTATTAGAAAATCTTGCAACAACACTAAGCACCCAAATTAGTAAATAAGGTGGCGAAGCTAAATAGCGATGCAACGACAATCTAGGTAAGCAAGCCACAAGTCAATTATATTATCTCTAATCACAAACAAGGTCTAGGTCTAGCTAGTTTACTCCTAGGTGAACAAGCAAGTCTAACTAAATTACCACTAGGAGCTAATCAAGAGTAAGCAACTTACACAAGCTACTCAAGCTAACCAACTAAGCACCTAACAAGATATACTACTAAGTAATGCAAGGAGGTGCTAGAATGCAATACCACCCGGTGTAGTGTCGAGTTGAAGCCAATCACCGTGTATAAGAAATCTCCAGCGAGCTAGCACACAAGACCGCGATGATTTTCACCGAGGTTCACGTGCTTGCCGACACGCTAGTCCCGTTGTGGCGACACACTCATTTGGCGATTGCTAAGCAATGGCGGTGCCAAATCCCGGTGGGAGCTCAAGCAAATCGATCACAAGAGAGGGTCCAACAAGCCCGGAGCAATCCACTAGTGCTCCTTTTTCGTGAATCTCACGGGGGTAAGGAGCGACCCCTCACAAATCCACCCGGTGTGGCCTCAAACAAGCTCAATCGAGCTCAACACCGCCTCTTGCTCCAAGCGCTAGGGAACCAAGCAAATTCCCAAGAGAAACAAAATCCAGCGGCTTCTCCAAGGATGAAGTGCCTCTAGATGCAACCCGATGCAAGCAATGCACTTCTATCGCTCTCAAACCTCACCAAGAATTCGAGTTAAGGATGGAGAGATGAGTGGAGGGGAGTCTCACAAGCTCACTAGCAAGTTAGAGTGTTCAAATGTGCAGAGGGAGCTCACAATACCGGCCAAACAAGTATATATAGAGCTCCCTCGGAAAAGGAGCCGTTGGGCTTTGAAATGGGCATTCTCGGCCGGGCCTTGCGACGGACTCACCGGTGTGTCCGTCGTGAGAGTTCGATAAGCACCATTCGTCGCGTCCGGTCACTACCGACCGCGGCGCCTTGGCCCCACGGTGACAGCGTTCTTCGTGGATCCGGTCCATGCGTCACGTCGACAGCGGAAGCATCCGGTCGAGGGTCGGTCGCGGCTTCCGGCCAAAGCGGCGAAACATGCTCTCTGCCGAGGGCCTTCCACCGGACCGTCCGGTCGGTGTGTCGGTCGACCTCCGGCGTCGTCGGTCGCCATACTGAGCGGCGTGTTCTTCAATTTTGTTGTCGCCTTAAAGCTTCAACCTTGCTTCGCCTCTTGCCATATGTTGCCAACACGTCGAAGATGATCACGTTATCACTTGTGTTAGCACGTCGAAAGGTTAGGCAAGAACGAAGTTAGTACTCTCATTGTCCTAAATGCAATATGCAAGTCAATTGGACCTAGAAGCACTTCACCAAAGGATTGTCGCGGCATCCCCTCTTGATAGTCGGCCATCTATCCTATAATGTGATCACCGCTCTATCGTGTCTTGATCACGAAAGGAAAACCCTATCAAGATACCTTTGCCTTGATCTCCGGGTTCCTCTTAAGCCCGATCACCGAAGCTTGGCGATCCACCATGTCCACCAATGTCGTCCATGTTCATGATCATCATGCTCCTTGTCATCCACATAATCCTATCTCATAAGTCACACTTAGAGCAAAGGATTAGTCAACAAGTGTGTCATCAATTTCCAAAACCAAACATAGAGATTTCAGTGGTGCGGATGACAACTGCGAGGATGGGCCGAACGGCGAGTTTTTGTCTTGTATTTCCTAAAAAGTTTTGACCAAAACCTTTTCCAACAATACTACGAGGGGATTCGGCGACGCGGAGGGAGGGGCCGGCCGTGTCAACGTGAACGGCTTACGGTTCCATACTTCCATGTCGCGGAAGCGTCACATTAATTATAGGCGAGAGAGAAAAATGGCCACCGTTGGGCCCCATAATTTAAAATACCTAAAAAATGTTTTAAGAGAAACCAAAAATCTAAATTAAATTAGGATTACACCATTAAATTTGTTTCAATTAATTCTTCAAAACAAGATATCACATGGATATATTTAGATAAAATTACAAGTGGGCCCACATGATGGTAGTTGGGATAGAGTAGGACAAACTTTTTTCGGGGCAAATTCCTAATTCTCCCATAGTCCTATTACTACTCCAAACAATGTTTGAAATTTGAGAAATACTAGCACACAAGTTCTGATCACCCCAAAAAGTGCGAGGCGAATCTTTTGAGCCTAGTTAGTCTATAATAGGATAACAATTACCAAATACAAAAAAAAGTGCTACAGTAGCTTGACCCCAAATATTTCACCAACTAAACACACGCTTACATTAGCTTAGGTAGGGACCATGGTGTCTACATCGACTACTCTGATTTGCCACCTCGGATTCTATGAGATCTTGTGGCGAGGCCCCCTTGTTTGAACTAACTAAAAAATGTTATAACTCACAAACCAAAAAACCAATTTAAATTCGATTACACCATTGAATTCCTTTCAATAAATCTTTCAAAACTAGAAGTCATATGGTTATCTGATATTTCGATAAATTATAGGTGGGTCCCACTTGATGGTAGTTTTTTTACGCTAAAAAAACTACCATCGATCAATACCTATCAAAATCTTATATAACTATATAATAGTTAATATATAGAGTAAAGTAAAAAAAGCATGAAAAAAAGGGGAAAAGAGAATAGGAGGGGTGTAGCGTATGTGTAGGGTATTGGGTGTACATAGTTTGTTTATTAATTTTTACGTAGCTTGGAAAATGTAGTTTTAAACTCCTCCGTGTACAATCTCGAGTTGCACGTAGCATTTACCTAGCGGTGGCCTTCGGGTCTAGTCTTTACTTGATTGGGGCCGGCCCGGCTTTGCTTTGTGAACCGATCTCATGGTCTCTTCTCTATCTACGTATTCTACTTTGGACCATGTTCATGATAGCAAGGAGAATTGAGAGGTTCCAATGGCAGGTGGGCCTGGGGGGAAATATAGCGTGCAGCCATTTGCCACGCGGCCGCGTGGCCTTGGATGCCTTCAGCCAAATCGGTCCATGCTCGTCCTATCGTGTAGTGTAGCCACTAGCGGAGAGAAAAAAGGGAGAGAAAAAGTGAAGAAGCGAGCGCGAGAGGGAAGTGGCCGGCGGCGGTGATTTCCTTGCCCCACTGATGCTATTGTTGGTGTAGAGTAAAGTAAAAGAGAGAGAGAGAGAGAGAAAGAAAAAAAAAAGAAAAAAGAGAGAATAGGAGGGTGTGGCGTACTAGATTTCGTTCATACCCGTGTCAACACTCAACACGGGGATATGATGCGTGAAGGACAAAGTTAAAGGGGATTAAAACATCTACCAAGGATTTCCTCAAATAAATTATTATATATGTTTTATTGCATTACGAGGAAGTTGTCACTGTCCAACATATCTAAATATTTCTATTCAATGTTGGTTTAGCTTAGAGTTTAAACATAAGATTAAATAATCTTTTTAGAGATAATTTTAGTGATTACACAATTCAATCCTTTAACAATATAATACCCCCTTTCTACCCGCGACAGCGCTCTGAGGAATACCTCTAGTTATTACTACTCTCAGCGAGCACCACCACGGTATTGTTCACCTCCGCCTCCCATTGCGTTCGGACCTACTAGAAGCTTCTAGCAAAAAGCCCCCATCGTCTCTTGCCACTTGGCCCATGGAGAACATTTCGAACACTTGCTTGTGGAGCTTGCGTGCACGTCGCCATGCCAAAAGCATCCTATGGAGGACCTCTTCAATCTGCGGGCCACTGTTTTGCGGATGAAAGTGGCGTGCCGTGACCCACGGTTGGGCGGGCATCCGGCTAGACCGGGTGCTATCTCGGTAGTCTCACGGCGGGGGGCGGTGCTACTCGTCGCGAGTCTCATCGGCGAGCTTGCCTAGTCGGCAACCGGAGGCGTGCTTGAGCGAGCATATATACGCCATGTTCGTGGAAGGCGGCGACGAGATCTCGCCGCCTCTTGACAAAACTGAAACAAACCGCCCACTTCGGGGCAAGTCTTGGCCGGTACATTCACGCTCTTACGCTCTGGTGGAAACGCCGCGCCCGCGCCGCCGATGGCGGCAGTGCCGAGAGGTGGTGTTGGGGGAGATCGGCGCGACTTCGGCGCGGCAGCTGCCTTGACTTTGGGCGAGCGTGAGCTGCCGCGCAAGCACTTCATGCGAGCCTTTGGAAGTGTTGCCGCGATGATTCACTACTGCCCGTAATAGTTTATTTATATTTTTTTGGGAATTTTACGAAGCTTGAAAAATGTAGTTTTGGTTCCTCCATATGCGATTTACGGGTGCCGCGTAGCATTTACCTAGCGGCGATCGCGGGGTCGATCTTTGCCGATTAGGACGGCCTCTTCTCTTAGCATGTAGACTTGTGGGTCAGGCGACCTCTCCCTTTTCTCTCTTCCCGCATGGAGCAACACAATGGAGGTTCTCAATGCGAGTTTCTTATATGGTTTCATAGGTGTTGGAAACAACGCTAGTGAGTTTCACCATGATGAAACTTTTCCCTTCTCTCTCCTCCCGTTTCATGAAAAAAGCTAATGTGGCACCTAATGTGCATGAAACCCTCCATGAAACCCCATTGAGGCCCTATGCATGGCGAGAGGTTTTATTAGTTGTAAACATGCATTGTGTTATATTTTTTCAATTTGTGTTGTTTGGATGTTTGATTGCGGTTGAGGGGCCACTTTGGATAGAAGGAGAGCAAAATGATAGGAAAAGGAAAAACATAAGAAAAGCGAGTTGGCATAAGCCGAATCTGTGAAAATCCTATCCTAGTACGAAATTCATTTTACTTCACCCGGTGAACCAAAGGACCCCGAAATGATTATAGTGAGCAGTTTCTTTGGGAAAACAAAATCTTTGTGTACTCTTTATCTTTGTAAGTTTTCTGAGACCGTCTTTTGCGAAAAAAAAGTGCGTAGGAGTAGTCGGCGTCCGTCCCCGTCCTTCGTTAAGCCTCTTCCCGGTCGGCGGGGGCATCCATCACCGTCTTTGGTGCGGATGACCACTGCTGCGACTGACTGGCTGCACAAAGGATTGGGCCGAACGGCGGTGGCGGACATGGGCCCTATTCTACGACCCGGTGTGAAGGATTCGCATGCAACGGAAGCTTGAGTGCTCTAGAGTACTATGCTAGGAAGTGTACTAGTACATTTATGATTTTTATAGTACTACCTACTGTAGTACTACTCCCAAACTGTTTGACCAAAACCTACTGTACACCTTTTACGGGACTCGCGCGGCCGGCCGACCCGGTCGAACTTGAGCAACTTGGTTCCGTGTCGCGAGAAGCGTCGGTTTAATAGCGCCCGTTTCTCGGCTTCCCGTCTTTGCGAAAGCGCCTACTTCTCACAACTATGTGTGGCAACACGTATACCTAATCTCTAATTATAAACCCTAAACCTAACCACGAGCGCTAAACACTAAAGCGATACCTTGTAAAGATGAACTATAGGTCTCAATTTCAAAAATTTGGAAATTGAATTTTTTTTTAAGTGATGTCGGATAGACAAACCACCAACATAACGATTGTAGTTCTCAAATATCCATGAACTTTGTACTCCGTAGCTTACAACATTTTGATTTGAGATCATCTTGTCATGGGAAAACATGTAGGGCTCCTTTGGATTGGAGGAGAAACATAGGAACTTTGAAGGATACAAATCCTATAGGAAAGAATCCTATGATGCCCTTTGGATTGCATGATAGGTAAAGGGGTTAGGCCCCCTTTGAAAACACGCACTAGGAAAGTTCGATGCGCCCATTTGGCTCGACACCTCCTCCCGGAGGGCACCGGCCGGCGGTTCATCGAACCCACGTCCACACCCGGGCTTCGCACCCGCATTATTCTTTGCTCCAAAAAAAAGCTCCATATAGTGCTATGGGCGGTTTTTCTCTCATGATCTCTCTCGTCTCTTCCTTCTCCCATACTACACCTACTAGTAGTACACTAGTACTCTTCTCACCTCTCATGTCTCCTCCGTCCTAACTTTCCAAACTCATCTCAACCAAACAAGAGTAGAGAGCGGCCCGATACAGGGGTCTGCGTCGCCTTCGCCTTCATCTCCATCCGCCTTCTCCTTCATCTCCATCTCTGGGTAGGTGCACCTCTTTATCACATCCATGCAGCTAGATATGTTTTTTCATGTGGTTTTGAAATAGCAAATCTGAAGTTTTTTTTTTTTTGGTGGTTGCGGTCTGGATCGAGTCCCGGCCGTTCGGATCTCGACTTCATGTGGTCTCTGAAGTCGACCGCTCGATCTCTAGTGTTTTAGCTAGTGTTGGGTTGGGAAGCGGCCGAAGAAAATGTCGCAAAAGAAGCCGCGTCTTCTTGGGTAAACACCCGAGAGATCTCTAAAATGCATTTCCTTTTTTGAAGTTTTTAGTGGCTAAAAGGGTTTTGTTTTGTCTTTATATTTTTATGATTTATGCTAGCCACAAAGACCTACGCGGGAGATTATAAAAGGATGGGGGAGGAGGTCAAAGAAAATGTGGCAAGAAAAAGCACATTTTCTTTATATTGTCTTTCAATCCCTCCTTGCGGTCAAGTGTCCTCTAGAATGGATGTCTCCCTCAGAGGCACTTCTCCTTGCTGGCTGGAGTGATTTGAATAAGTAGTAGCGGTTAGATAGGTCTCGGTTAGATAGGTCTCGAGCCTTAATCATGCGCATGGCTAGAGCTTAAGACTGCTTGCTTGAGATTATAATCTGCCAAGGGCCGCAAGCGTCTCGGCCGGTCTTTGTTGTCTCTACTCACGAGTGCGGGCCGGGGAGGGCGCCTTCTAAGCAGATGCTCCCTACTCGAATCTGTATCGAACATGTATTGCTAGTTTGTGCTAGTTTGTGCATTGTGGCTCAACAAGCGAATTCAGCTTGATTTGTTCCGTAAAGAGGCAAATTTTGGCCTTGTGTTTAAACAAATTTGGCATCAAACACTCACCTCATTCTCTCTCTCTCTCGATCGAGCAGGCATGAGTGTTCGGGCATGTCATCATGATTCACGATTCTCGGACCCGTCTTTGGTGCGGATGACAACTGCGGAGGATGGGCCGAACGACGAGTTTTTATACTATTTCCCAAAAAAGTTTTGACCAAAACCTTTTCCAACAATACTGACGGGGACTTCGCCGCGGCGTGCGGAGGAGGTAGAGCCGGCCGGCCGGGTAACGCGTGAACGCTTCGGTTCCTTGTCACGAAGCGTCGGATTAATTATAGGCGAGAAAGAGAAAATGGCCCCTGGGGCCCCACAATTTAAAATACCTAAAAAATGTTTTAACTAAGAAACCAAAAATCTAAATTAAATTCCGATTACACCATTAAATTTGTCAATTAATTCTTCAAAACAAGATATCACATGGATATAGTATTTAGATAAAATTACAAGTAGGCCCACGATGGTAGTTGGGATAGAGTAGGACAAACTTTTTTCAGGGCCAAATTCCTAATTCTCCCATAGTCCTATTACTCCAAACAATGTTTGAAATTTTGAAATAGCACACAACTTACAATCGCCCTTTTACATTAACCGTGGGACCATGGTGTGCGCATCGAACACTCTGATTTGCCACCTCGGATTCCTTTATAGTGCTACTATGGGCGCGATTTTCTCTCGCGATCTCTCGTCTCTTCCTTCTCCCATACTACACCTACTAGTACTCTTCTCACCTCTTCTACGTCACGACTTTCCAAACTCATCTCAAGCAAACAAGAGTAGAGAGCGGTCCGACCGCGAGGGGGCTGCCTGCGCCTTACGCCTTCGTCTCCATCCATCGGGCATGTGCACCTCTTTATCACATCCATGCGGCTAGATATGGTTTTCATGTGGTTCTAGAAACGGCAAATCTGACGAAGTTTTTTCCTTTTTTTGGTGGTTGCGGATCACGGGCTCCGTCGCGGAAGCACATCTTCTTTTCTTTTTGGTGGTTGCGGATCACGGGGTCCGTCGCGGAAGCACATGCTGCTTGGGTAAGCACCGAAAATCTAGATTGTAAAGTGCATTATCCTTCCTTTCTTGAAGTGTTTTCTCAATGGATCTAAAAAGTTTTTGTGTTTGTCTTGCATATCTGTGTGACTCATGCTACCTTCTACAACCCACGAGAGATCTACGGGGAGATTATTGTAGGATGAGGAGGGCGATGTGCACAAAAAAAAGTGAGCATATTGTTCTCCTCGATCGAGATCGACACCGCGGCTCAGGCGCGAGATAGATTACTAGATGTTTGATTGGTGTTTATCCACGACCCAAGTGTTTGAGAGCCCTAAAACCTCAAAACTCAAGTTTTGCTTGTTTCTCTAGAACTTGTAGAGACCCTTTGAGTGGACTTCGACGAGTGGGGCTCACGGCCGTGGGACTATAATCTCCGTGTAGGTCTCGAGCCCTAGTCATGGGCATGGCTAGCGCTTAAGACTGCTTGGCTGGAGATTATAATCCGGCATAAGCTCCTCGAGGGTGTTGTGGAGTCCCTACACGAGTGCGGACCCGAGGGGCGTCCATATATGTCTTTGTAGCTTAGGTCTTGCTTCCTCTCTTTGACAATATTTGCTTGCTCTTGCTTCATCTTGTTTCGACTTGTTATGTCTCACGGAATACTATTAAATCGGCCAAAATCGGGCGCTAGCAAAACAACTTTGTTCTCTGTAATGTTGTTATATTATCAAAAAATTATTCAAATTTGGAATGCTCTGGCTCTCCAAGAATCTGAATCAAACTGTATTGCTAGTTTGTGCATTGTGGCTCAACAAACGAATTCAACTTGATTTGTTCCGTAAAGAGGCAAATTTTGGCCTTGTGTTGAAACAAATTTGGCATCGAACACTCACCTCCTTCTCTCTCTCGATCGATCGAGCAGGCATGTGAAATGACTCCATATGTGACCCACGATGTGCGGTACACCTCGTACCGCGGTGTTCGAGCATGTCATCATGATTCGATTCTACGAGACCCGTGCTTGGAAAAAGCGAGTGCGTAGGATGGTGCGGAATGATCTGCGAGGATGGGCCGAGCGACAAGTTTTTATACTTCCCAAAAAGTTTTGACCAAAACCTTTTCCAACAACACTACGAGGGGACTCGCGGCGGCGGCGGGCGAGGACGGGAGAGGCGGCCGTGGCAACGTGAACGCTTCTAGTTCCTTGTCGCGAAGCGTCGGATTAATTATAGGCGAGAGAGAAAAATGGCCACCGGCGGGCCCCAAATTTGAAATACCTAAAAATGTTTTACACCAAGCGAGAAACCAAAAATCTAAATTAAATTCTGATTGCTACACCATTAAATTTGTTTCAATTAATTCTTCAAAACAAGATATCACATGGATATACGTATTTAGATAAAATTACAAGTGGGCCCACGATGGTAGTTGGGATAGAGTAGAGGACAAACTTTTTTTCAGGGGCCAAATTCCTAATTCTCCCATAGTCCTAGTTCTCCAAACAATGTTTGAAAATTTTGAAATAGACACAAGTTTCTGATCGCCCTTTTACATTAACCATGGGACCATGGTGTATGCGCATCGAACACTCTACGATTTGCCACCTCGGTTCCTTCTTGCTATGGGCAGTTTTCTCTCACCGATCTCTCGTCTATTCCTTCTCCCATACTTTCTCACCTCTTCTCGTCGACTTTCCAAACTCATCTCAAGCAAACAAGAGTAGAGAAGCGGTCCGACCAGGGGGGGTGCCTGCGCCTTCACCTTCATCTCCATCACGAGGCGGGGTGCACCTCTTTATCACATCCATGCGGCTAGATAGGGTTTTTCATGTGGTTCTAGAAAGCGGCAAATCTAGAAGTTTTTCTTTTCTTTTTTTTTTTTTGGTGGTTGCGGATCAGGGGTCCGTCGCGGGGGCCTCGGTGGCGGCTTCTGGCGAGTCGCGCCATTGTCTTGACTTCTGGCCAGGGGATCGGCCGGCGGGGCCTTGGCGGTGAGCGAGGCGTTTATCATGGCGTTCGGCGGGGATTGCCCAACGCCGTCGTCTGTGAAGTTTCGGCCGCTCGACTCTGCGGGTGTTTTTGGGCGGAGGCGAAAAAAATGTCGCAAGAGAAGCACATCTTCTTGGGTGAGCACCGAAATCTAGATTGTAAAGTGCATCATCCTTCCTTTTTTTGAAGGTTTTTATGAATGGCTCTAAAAAGGTTTTGTTTTTGTCTTGCATATCTACATCATGTACATTACTCAATAATTTGTCGTCTTAAATACCTTTTTTCGATGATTGATCCTAGGTACAAACCCAAAGACCCACGCGGGGAGATTATAAAAGTGCTAGCCATTCCATTAATATCCACGGTGTATGTGCTAGCCATTCCATTAATATACAAGTCATCCTGCACTTGTCCTTGGTGTTTGCAAACTTCGATTCAAACAACGCCCGACATGGTGTGTGCAATGTCGACTTTGTCTTTCTTCTTTGGAGTAATTAGCGATGGCGTAGTTTGCAAACTTCGATTCAAACCCTCCTACTCATCCATCTTCTTTGGAGTAATTAGAAGTAGCTGTAGTTGGTACTCATTGTCCCTATTAACATAGGCGAGAAACATCAACGAGAGGGGCTCGTGACCGTCATCTGTGAAGTTTCGGCCGCTCGATCAATGAGGTGTTTTGGGCGGAGGCCAAAAAAATGTCGCAAGAGAAGCACATCTTCTTGGGTGAGCACCAAAATCTAGATTGTAAAGTGCATTATCCTTCCTTTTTTTGAAGGTTTTTTGAATGGCTCTAAAAAGGTTTTGTTTTGTCTTGCATATCTCATTGTGTCTCATGCTATAGCTTGTGCGGCATTGCTCAATAATTTTGTTGTCTTAAATACTTTTTTTTTTTTTCGATTGATCCTAGGTACAAACCCAAAGACCCACGGGGAGATTATTAAAGGATGGGAGGCGTGAAAAGCACATCCTAGTTGGTGTGCTCTGTTCGAGATTGGCAACCACAACGGCGTGCTCCTTTTTGATATTTGCAACCACCTCGCCTTTGCCATCTGCGGCTCCTCGGCTAGCCTCGGCTGTCTTGCCTTTTTGGGCTCATCATTTAGCGGGGGCTCTTTGCTTGAGTTGCACAACCGTCCTCATGTTGCGCCTTGGCGCCCGTAATTGCACGCTTTTGATGCGCAATGTCGGCTTCATCTTTGGGCCTTAGCGCGCCCTCCTACTCATCTACGCTTTGGAGTAATTTAAAGATAATAAATCTTGCGTTCTAGGCCCAAGGTGTGGTGCGCTCCAAGTGAATAGTAGCATCTCTACCTTGGCGTGCACATTAGGGATATGCATCCCATGATATGAGTATTGTTGATCTTTATGAGCATCCATTGTGTGTGACCAAGCATATTACGACCTATGTTGCTTGTAAACTCGTGTCATATATTGTACATTGTGGAGAGTTTACAATGGATGGAACTTCTACTCATGTGTCAAATTTGAATGTGTGAACGTCTAGCTTGTCATATTTTTTTTTTTGTCATATTTTAAAAATTGAGATCTTTGACTCCATAAGACTAATGACGAGAACTTGTTTGTTTACTATGGCACTTTCATTTGCCGGTTGATAGTGCGGTTGTATGGTTTATTGAAACTTTCTTTGTCAAGATGGCCGCTTGTGGTTTTGGAACTGATTTCTTTGTGTACACATCCGTAGTGATTACTTTGGTTGTGTGAAGGCTAGTGTTGTCAATGCATTACATTGTGTGCGGATTGAGCTCTATCATGGCAATGAAGCAAGGCTGGAATGGAAGGGTCATTCGGAAGGTTTTTTTTTTTTGGTGATCGATCTTATCTTTGTCTTGACTTACTTTTGGTGATGATGTACTATCTAGCTAAGCTAGTATTAAAACTATGTGATGATTGATGCAAACTTCGATAACTGCTTGCTCAATTTGATAAAATATATGATGCTAGTAGCTTGTTCGTACAAATTGTTGACCACACATACAAATGCTTGAACCATTGGATCTGAGGTATTTGTAAAATCACGTATATATTATTGTATTGAACTTGTTGCCCATGGGACCATCTTGTGCATTAATGCGCATCCCAACTCCACTCCGCTCTGCGTGGGGAGTGGGCGAACAATACCGATGGCTTTGTTGTGAACAATTCAGGTGCACAGGCCAACTTGGGCTGTGAATTCTTAGCCGGGAGGCTGCGGCGCTTAAGAATCGGGCGACCTTAGCGGTCCGATCAAATCGGACGGCCCGCGGTTCGCTAATGTTGCAAAAATATCGCCGCCACCGCCCGCTTCTACCGCGAAAACCTAGTCTTGTACTACTTTAGCTGTCAAGAAAAAAAAACGTGTTATAGTTTCCACAAATAGATAGATCGGTATGAAGAAACCTAGGTTCAGCGGAAATGGCGAGTCATCGGCCAGATCCATCAAAACCGACTTCAAACCACGCCCGCTAGCTCCGATCTTATCGGCAACCTCCCGGGCGCCATTCTCACCACCATCATCTCCCTCCTACCAATCGGCAATGGTGCGGGACACAAGTATTATCCACCCGGTGGTGCCCCCTATGGTGGAACTCTACGCTCAACCTCTGCGGCGGCGACATCAAGCTCATCAAGCGCAAAGCGCAAAGCGCCGCCCGACCTATATTTGGCGTCATACGGATCGTATCTCGGATCATCTCCGATCATTCGGGTCCTTTCCACCCGGCTGTCCCTTGGTTGGCAAAGAATAGGCGACATCTATCCGGATCTACAGTGCGGCTTCAATCCCTAAATCGATAGCCTTGAGCATCTCGAGCTTTGGAACGCATTCACATATCTCGTGCGGGCCGCCGGCCCAATTCTGTTATCCTCCTCCCCTTTGCGCTCTCACCATCGCGGATGATAGACACGGACCTAGACTACACCATGAGTAGGCCAAGTTTCACGGTGCTGATTTAGATAGTTTACATTTCGCCAACATGAAAGAGCTTACCATCCGGCGCATGGCTATCGGGGACAAAATGCTCCATACGCTTCTCTCCAAATGCCCTATACTACAAAGTTTGATGCTTGTCGAAATGTCGGACTTTCTTGCATCCGCATAACTAATTGTACACTTAGGTCGTTTGGTCTTTCCGACAAAGATTTATCGAGTTTGAGCAAATTCGAAAAGAAGTGGTGATTGAGGATGCTCCTCTTTTAGAAAAGCTATTCATTGAACGCCACCATTACTCTGCCCCCCGGACTTACATTGAGCCCGGTCTCGGTTTGAGCGTTAAGCATCAAATGGCTCCAAAGCTTCAGTTCTTGGGGGCCCTCGAATCGACCCCTACGACATTCGAGTTTGGTATTTGTAAGGTGTGTAGTTTTGTAAGTTCACCATGCCGTTACTTGATTTACTTTATTATTTATACATTATGTCAAGATACATTATAACCAAAGTTTTGTTTTTCTGCGATGTCTATACCTCACGGCATTCCCATATCGATGGGAACTATTAAAGTTTTGGTTGTGTGCATGCCATCTCGACATTAATGATGTTGCTAGTCTTACGAAATGTTTCTCTTGCCTACAAAATCTCTATGTGAAGGTAACTAACATTTGGATAAAAAATTTATATGTACCTTACATTCCACATTTAGTTTCTAGCTTATATTGCTTGATGAGATTTTTTACAATCTCAAATGTAGGCGATATTTCTTGATATTTATGAATTGAATTTGTTTATGTGTAATCGAATTATGTTTGAATAAAAGTTCATTTAGTCAAATGTGCAATCGTTGTCACTACGTTTTGCGGTGTTCAGCTCAGGACATTTTTTTGTTTGTTTCATTTGCGAGGTCTCTTTGAAGGCGAGTCAAAAGGGTGAAGCACCATTATGCCCTTGATCATCTTGATTGTCTTCAAAGCCACCTTAAGAAACTGAATGCTGTTAGATTACAAGGGCGGGAAGAGATGTGGATTTTGTTAACTTCTTTATTACAACACCAAAGTTGTGGAGAAAATAGAATTTCGGACGGGGGGCATGCCAAATGCGATTTTGAATATGTGGATGGACAGCTAGCGAAACTGAAACTAATGTTTAGCACTTCCAAGGACATAAAAGTAACATTTTTGCCTTGTGTCGGTCTCTTCCTTGGCGTTGTGCACATCGGGGATATGCATGATAGGAGTATTGTTGATCTTTATGAGCATGCGTTGTGTGTGACCAAGCATTACGACCCACATTGCTTGTAAACTCTTTGTGTCGTATTTTGTACATTGTCGAGTTTACAATGGATGGAACTTCTACTCATGAGCGTCTAGCTTGTCATCTTTTTTTTTTGTCATATTTTAAAAAATTGAGATCTTGACTTCATAAGACTAATGACAGAACTGGTTTGTTTACTCGTGGCACTTTCATTTGCCGCGGTTGATAGTGCAGTTTTATGGTTTATTGAAACTTTCTTTGTCAAGATGATTTGCTTGTGGTTTTGGAACTGATTTCTTTGTGTACACATCCGTAGTGATTACTTTGGTTTGTGTGAAGGCTAGTGTTGTCAATGCATTCTGCGTGTATGCGGATTGAGCTTTATCATGGCAAAGAAGCAAGGCGGAATGGAAGGGTCATTCGGAAGGGTTTTTTTCCACACTTTCGAGGACAAGCCTTTGCAAAACTAGAGGCTACCTATGCTGAATTTGCGGATGCTTGTGGATTGGATTACAATGAAATGAAGCAAGGCGAGAAAGCCTCGTCGTTGTGAGTTTGTGGATGATGAGGAATAGATTTTTGTTGGGCTATCCTTCCACATGGAGAATGAATTTGGAGCCCAACAAAAGCGACCCGACAAGCCCGGTGCTTGTGCAGATTGATCTCGGTTGGATTCAGCGGTTGAGATTGCTTCTTGGGAAGCATGTATGGTGTAAGCAAAAACCTAGCCTCCATTCAATTAGAGAAACTATGCGCCTCCGGATGCGTGATGGCGTGCTTCCTATTGCGGTTGTCGGAGGACACCTCGGCGAGAGATCCTCTAGCGTTGCATCCAACGGGAGGAACAACTTCCAACTTGGAGCCTCATCGCGTCTGCCGCGGGGTTCCGGCAAATACACCGACACCAAGGAGGCGATCCAAATCTGATATATAGCGTGGCGTAGCAAATCAATCATCAACGGTATATAGGCGCCATCTTGTGTGTCGCGCTCCTCCTCCGCGCCCCCCCCCCACCCCTACGGTGTGCCGCCACCACCGAGAGAGAGAGGTGTTGAAGTGTGTGGCAACACATTATATATATATATAATAATATGTCCGCATTGTTATAACCTCGCAATAGCGGCCCCGGCTCATACCACAAGAGAACGGGCCTAACATGCGAGTCCAAATTCAGGCCCAAAGGAAGGCGGCTTCGCCGGGCGAAGCGGAGGCCCGTTCAAAACCGGATGCGAGGCCCGGCCAAATTGATGCAGTGCGGGCGGCGTGTCAACATCCATCGTCTCTAGCGGGGCGGGCGAAGAAGACTTCGAGACAAATACGGCGCATGCACCGCCGCGGCGTCTGCTCATTGACATGTATGCGCAGCGCTTTCGGTCACCACGACACACGCGGACTACGGCGGCAACCATCGGCGTAACATCGCGATAGTTCACGGGCGCACGCGCACCTCCGGCGTCACTTTTCTTGTCACGTGTCCGCAATACCGGCAAAGCGGCCACCCGACATCTGTAGACTACACACACGTCTTAGTAAATTACCCGCGCATCGGTAGCGGTTGCGACATGTCTGAGACACACGGTAACACATCTCGTGCGAAACTATAGCGCGTCGGTAGTGGGCTGCGACATGTATGCTAACACTGCTAACACAACTCGTCTACGAAAATAAACGCGGCGTCGGTAGTGGTTGCGACATGTCACGTACACCTCGACACAACTTCGTGCGAAAATAAGCGTGCGACTTTAATTTAAGTGGCTATTCTGAGACCCTTGTATGTTCCAAGCGTCGGTATCTGCGACGCGTGCGTGCCGATTAATGTCAAGCAAGACGGACGGTTCTCGACCACGCCAGTCCGGTGAACCCACTCGGCGTCGCCGTACTCATAAACGTGTCGAGGGCGCGGCGCGCCGAAAGGTGTCACGTAAGCAAAAACGCTCGTCTCAATTAGGTGTTGCATCCACGGTCGATCGGCCTCAAAAATGCGCGTGATCAAACGGCGTGTCCGAGATACGTTGAATTTTGCGGAGACACCGGTTTTTAAAAGCGTCTGTTGTAGCCGCGTCTGCGGCGTCAATGCCGAGCAACGTCACGGATTAAGAAAACGGGCGCGTTACATGAACGCGCGTCGTAATGACCTTCTATTACAGACGCGTTTTGATCCCTATGGGGACCATCCGGCGCCTATTGCGGCGACGCGCCCGGCCCAAGTCGGTAATGTCACAACACAGACGCTCGTTATTTTAGCGACGTCTCTGGGCGCACTGGCGATTATGTGCCTTTTTTACATAGTGTCATGCCATTCGTCATAAAACGACCATCACATAATGTCTGTGTGATGAAAAGTTGGTGTAGCGTCACATAATACATGATTTTGTGACACTGGGTCAACGCGTCTTATAATAGATTCTGTGTCATATATAGTGTGTTAACCATGGTTAAACCTCAGTTTATCCTAGCTATTGTGACGGTAAGAAGCTATCATGTATAAGTAGTTAACAATGGTTAGAAGGTGTCATATATTGTGAGGCCCAGTGTTGGTATTTATTAAGTGCTAAAAGAATATGAAGGATTCCGCAAGCGCACAGAACACCTACCATTGTAGCTTTTCCCTAGGATGAGTATTCTAGAGTATCGTATCCACAGGGAAGCGTTGGCTAAAGAATCTAATAATCCACAATCATGTATCTACTAACTTAGCAAACCACTAAACTAAAGTGAGGGGGTAAATGATAAGATAAGAGTTATGAGTAATACCACACAAGAGAATTCCTATGATAAATGTATAGCTAGCAAGTTGAGAGGACAACAGGAGAGATCAAGGTTCCTATGTACTTCTCTATTACTTAGGTTCTATGATAGCAATCATACTAATGCACTTTGGAGCAACAGATCCTTTCCAACTCTCGAGAAAGACTGGAAAGAAGGTAGTTGGGAGAAGGCTTTCCAAAAGCTCTACTGAAACACCAACCCATACGTCTTTGGACTACATCGGCCTGACAGGGCTGTCACCCCTGGGGCTACCACAACTATCCGTAGGTTTGGGCGCAACCTCAGGCAACCTATAGCCTAGACACCAAGTCTACACTATCGATTACTACTCTAGCTACCATGAATAACTAGAGTCCTCAATACGAGCGAAGATCCCATGCAATAGCATAACAACTATACTTAACCAAATATATGAAAGACATGGAAGTAAAAAGAGAAGATAAATATATGAATCATAAGTCTTACAAAGAAAGGATACAAGACATACCAAACTCTGTAGACAACTCTAGAACCGGAGCGCTTTTACTCCCACTCTCCCTAACTCTCTAGTTGCTAATCTACTACATTTGAGAGTCTAGCCCTAATTCTCTAGTGGAGAGGTTGTCCTCACATTGGGACACCTCCAAGACCAACAAGTCAAGAGATATGCATGGAATGAATTAGGGTTTCACCCTGGGGGCAGGGGGTCTTGTTATATAGGGGTCTCGGGCCTCCCTCCTAGTTCCGCAGGCAATGTGGTACTAAACCCTCCACCATGTATTATCCTAATGCACATAGGCTTAGATGGGCGAATTCAGTGCAGGCCTTCTAGAGTCTTCCATTGGATGCACCATAGCCCTTGGATCCAACCAAACTTGATAGATGGACGGGATTGCTCCTCAATGGCGGTTAGGAACCAACGTCAAGGCGGCGGCGGTGGGCCCCATGGTCGCGACCGCCCTGCGCTCTCAGGCACACGGCCGCCTGGCCCTCTACGGGTGGGCCCCGGCCGGTGCCACGTCTCTTCTGGTGTCTTCTAGAATGTTCTTGCGTAGGTTCCAAGTTAGATTACTTCACGGATATGTCTTTATGTCGTAGGGCTTGCAAACTCTTGGGCATATTCCTGTTTAATCCCTGAAAATATATAAATCACCAAAACTCGTGGAATTATGTCAAGAAAGCCCTATACTATATTGATATTCGTTTTAAACCCTTATTTCAGTTTTTAAAACCCTATATATTTTATGCTATAACAGGTGTCAACAAGCTCCCCCAAGCTTACCCTTTGCTAGTCCCTAGCAAAGCCAAACTTAGCAATGGATCAGGAGTTGCTACAACGCTTTCACACCTCAAAAGTACATGCTTTCAATCAAAATTTCTCTTCTGGATTAAAATAAACCATTCCAACTTTCAAATCACCCATATTACCTTTAACCATGGAGTTTATAGCCTTTTCTTGGGATCTTGGGTAATTGAAAGATAGAACAGTCAAGTCAAGCACCATATCTCAAACTCTTTGTTCAACCTTCATTCTGGAGTTTTTGCAAGTTTTCAAAATAAAACTCAAAGTTCCATAGTATGACCCTTTCGAGTCTCTCATTTGTAGTATTTGTGGATCCTCACTTAGGCAATAATGTTGTGTTGCCCTTTCTCTCATGATATGTGGTATTTTTGGAATAAGGCAGTAGGACACTATGCCTCCTTCTCTCTCACCCTCTATCTAAGGCTTATATGTAGAGTTCAAAGGTGGGAGAAAATAAATCTACTTACTAAGCATATATTGTAAAGTCAGGCAATGAATCCAAAGTCACGAGTCATACTGCATGTGCATGTGTATGGTGTAGTGAAATGAATATGATGATAGGAGTATGAGGCGAATGAAGTGAAAGCCTAATTCTACTTTGCTCCTGTAGGAAACATATCTCTCTCTTTGGGACTTGAAGATATTTGGGAGAACCTGGGTTGTATACTCTTTCTTCTTTTTTCTTTCTCTCTCTCTCTCTCTCTCTCTCTCTCTCTTCATGGAGATGGAGAGCGGGGCATCTAAGTACCCATTGTTTTATTAAGGACACTTGTCCATTTTTTTAACTCTCCTTTCTTCTTTCTTTTTTTTTTTTATACAATCCAAGCCTCCTTTTGCAATAAACTTATAGAGAGATAGAAATAGGGATAAAGGAGCTTTATGAGATGTTGGCTAAGTGGATATGTGTGGGGAATATTTTTGGTTGTTCTCTCCTAGGGTAGGAGTAGAACATTTTTAGTGGATCTATGGTGGATATTTGGTGGATGCGTACTTCTAGGGTTGAAGTAGGATATATGAAGGTGGAAGTGAGTGGAGTGGAGTGGATGAGTAGTAGTATGACAAGTTTCTAAGGGTCAACAGAGATTGACCAAACTCAATGCAAAGTAAGCAGCCTATATATATCGAAAAGGGTTTTCCTATCTAAAGAGCATGTATATATGGCTGTGGTAGGAATCAACACTCTGTCATACAGGAACTCATCATGTGCACTTTTAATTTTCAAAAGATAAATCTCCCGAACTCTAGCATCACTAGGAGTAAGATAAATAGCAGCTCAAACTGTCATATATCATATCCGTCAATCACCTAGACTTCAGAGCAAGCATTTGCTACCCACGGGTTCTAGGTTGAGCAAATCTCAAGTCAAAGCAGTTGCATTAAAAGCTCGAGAGAAATTAAGCTTGAAAGGTAGGTACTTGAAAGAAATTACGACGGAGCAACTATTCATCATCTCCATGACTAGAGATTATCTTCAGAGTTTATTTTATTCTCACACTCTAATAAAGACTCTTTAATAAAGACTGTAAAGACTATTTTTATTTGATTTCCTTAGTTATGCATCTTTTTATTTCTTTTTTAATAAAGCAAACAAATCTAGCTAATATTATATAAGATAGAGGATACTTATCTGGATACATGGGGGTTGCCCTCCCCAAGCTGGATGTTGACATAATCTTTAATGATGATGTGGAAGTAGAGGTAGACAACGACAATGGTGTCATCCTATCATGTCTCTCTTCCTTGAATCATCTTTGTCTTTGATGTTCTTGTGGCCCATCGCTTTGTCCATCCACTTCATTGAGTGATTACTTTTTGTGATCGTGTTGTATGGCACTCTTCTTCATCGAATAGACATAGCATAGACTCTTTTTTTTTACGCAAAATATTAGTGGACATATACCCGAAGGAATACAACAAGGTTGAAGTAGGGGTTGTGTCCAAAGTTTATATGATTTCATCTATGCTAGTGAAAAGGTGGTTCTTTCATTATTCTTAGCACAGATTGTATTCATCATGTCTTATACAAAATTTTGTTTATGGCTGCACTCTAATATATGGATCAAGGCAAAGGTAACTTGTAGCAAAAGACAAGGTGAATGATGTTTGATACTTACAATTCTTCCATCAATGATGAATGAGCCGTGTCTTTTGCTCAAGGTTGGAGTTCATCATATGCCTTGCTTCATCTCGATCCGAGTTTATCTCTTGACTTACCCGAATTGGATTTGAGAGTTTTCTGCAGGGGTTAGTCCAACAAAATATCCAATGTCTACGCAAGCAATTCTTAGTTCAATAACCAAACTAGACTCCATGTCTAATTCAATTAAGGAAGACATTTTAACCTAAGCACCACGCTTAATTTAAAAGCCTTTGGAAGCGCCCAATGGTAGCACTTCAAAACCAAAACTCACTATAGCAAACAAAGGTGACATAAAAGCACTATAGAGATTAACTCCAACTAGAGATGAAAGAACATGATCATGGTGAGGATTTTTTTTTAGATGCAAACGACATGGATGGATGCAAAGGAACTAAACATGCAATGGATCTACTATGAGAAAACATAAACTAAGCGGAGTGAATGCATGAATTGATAAAGTAAACATGCAATGCAATGCAAGATATTAAATGATAACTACTCAAAAGGTTTAAAGTCCATGAGCAAGACTATCTCACCTTTATTAATCATACTTACCACGATGTGCAATTTCTATGTACGTCACTTGAGATGTGTTCATTGAATTCTTGTGACGGCGACTTCTTCTTCAATCTATACATGGTGAGATTAATACATACCTTGAGATAGCGGGGGTTCCAATGGTGATGAATCTTGAATGATCGGGCACCCTGGGTTCTTCAATCTTTTTTTTTCGTGGAATCTTGTCGGAAGATCGCAACGACATCTTTTGTCCCGTCTATTTCATAACTCAACGAGAACAAGGGTAATCCTACTAAAGCTAGTGATACACTAAATTATAGCGGACATCAAGATCATTATTAAAATCTTATCGCCAAATGCTTCCCCAAATGGCGCCAAAAAAGCTTGTTGGTATTTATTAAGTGCTAAAGGAATATGAAGGATTCATAAGCGCCAGAACACCTACCATTGTAGCTTTTCCCTAGGATGAGTATTCTAGAGTATCGTATCCACAGGGAAGCGTTGGCTAAAGAATCTAATAAGCCACAATCATGTATCTACTAACTTAGCAAACCACTAAACTAAAGTGAGGGGGTAAATGATAAGATAAGAGTTATGAGTAATACCACACAAGAGAATTCCTATGACAAATGTATAGCTAGCAAGTTGAGAGGACAACAGGAGAGATCAAGGTTCCTATGTAGAAGGCTGCCAAAAGCTCTACGAAACACCAACCCACACGTGGTGGACTACATCGGCCCGGCAATTCACACCCCCCTAGGGCTACCACAACTATCCGTAGGTTTGGGTGCAACCTCAGGCAACCTATAGCCTAGACACCAAGTCTACACTATCGATTACTACTCTAGCTACCATGAATAACTAGAGTCCTCAATATGAGCGAAGATCCCATGCAATAGCATAACAACTATACTTAACCATATATATGAAAGACATGGAAGTAAATAGAGAAGATAAATATATGAATCATAAGTCTTACAAAGAAAGGATACAAGACATACCAAACTCTGTAGACAACTCCAGAACCGGAGCGCAGCTCCACTCTCCCTAACTCTCTAGTTGCTAATCTACTACATTTGAGAGTCTAGCCCTAATTCTCTAGTGGAGACGTTGTCCTCACATTGGGACACCTCCAAGACCAACAGGTCAAGAGATATGAATGGAATGAATTAGGGTTTCACCCTAGGGGCAGGGGGTCTTGTTATATAGGGGTCTCCAGGCCTCCCTCCTAGTTCCACAGGCAATGTGGTACTAAACCCTCCACCATGTATTATGCTAATGCACATAGGCTTAGATGGGCGGATTCAGGTGCAGGCCTTCTAGAGTCTTCCATTGGATGCACCATAGCCCTTGGATCCAACCCGAACTTGATAGATGGACGGGATTGCTCCTCAATGGCGGTTAGGAACCGACGTCGAAGGCGAGGGCGACGATGGGCCCCATGGTCGCGGCCGCCTCCCCTCTGCCGGGTGGGCCCCGCCCGGTGCCTCGTCTCTTCCGGTGTCTTCTAGAATGTTCTTGCGTAGGTTCCAAGTTAGATTACTTCACGGATACGTCTTTATGTCGTAGGGCTTGCAAACTCTTGGGCATATTCCTGTTTAATCCCTGAAAATATATAAATCACCAAAACTCGTGGAATTATGTCAGTAAAGCCCCTATACTATGTTGATATTCATTTTAAACCCTTATTTCAGTTTTTAAAACCCTGTATATTTTATGCTATAACAGGTGTCAACACCCAGCATTTGGGGTCCAGGCCCATATTACGGGCCCAAGCCAATTGAAACAATAATAATAAATCACAGAATCAATTATCATATAACATTGACATCACACATCATTCACATAGAACTCAGATCATATAATATTATATAGTGCAAATAGGTTCTGATACATCACATAAGTATGTGGTTTACATATGGCGATAAGCTCATGTATGTAGTTTCTAACAAGACGTAGTCGGTTGGTCCAGCAATACAATAGCTCCCATGTCTCTCACCACAAAGTAGAAGCACATGCCCCTTGCAAGAATATGTAGCTTCCATGTCCTTGCTTCCCTCCTTGCTTGCTTGAAACTTTCAAATGAATAAAAAACACAAAAGAAAATAAGTAGTTGGCAATCTATAACCCCTATAAAGAAGAACCCCACTAGGGGAATTCTCTCGACATGCAGATAGGACACGTCATCGGTATTTCAGTTTTTGTTCCTGTTCGATGGTATTCAGACTCGGCGGCCTCTTCGCGTCGCCTTTGCGCGTGCAAGTACGACACCTGCATCCTCTTCCCCTCCCCGCGCGGTGGCCTCATCCCCTTCCGGCGCGGCCCTCTTCCCCCCCCTGTTCTTAGGCTATAAAAGCGGTTGGCGGCACAACACGAGGAGATCCACCGGGAGGAAGAAGACGAGGAGGTCGCGGCGGCGGTGTCCACATTAGCAGCGCCGCCGCAGGCGGCGGTGGCGTCTTCCTCCGAAGAAGCCCAAGCCGACCAAGGGTGGGGCGAAGAAGGAGAAGAAGGTCGGCCGCCGAGCGAAGGAGCTGCGGGGGAGGGCGGCGTGCGGTGGGGTGCGGGCGCGCGCCTTCCCGGGCGTGGGCGCGTCGAGACCATCGGGCGCGGACGGCCTCCTCCCTCGGCGGGTGTGCCACGCACCATGGCGGCCGCTAGCGCCGAGCGTTGGGGGCGCGGGGCGGAGGGAAGGAGGCGCGACGAGGTCGATGGAGGTGCGGCGGCCCGGTGGCGTGCCGCCGCTGCCCAGGAATCGCCGCCGGTCGGTGTGCCCCGAGCCTTGGTAGCCGATGGCGCGACGGCCGGGCGCGGACGGAGGGGAAGGAGAAGCGCCGCGAGTCGATGGAGCTGCGGCGGGCGGTGCCATGGCCGCCCGCTGCCCGAAATCACCGCCGGCGGGTATGCCGGGAGTCGCCGCCGTCCGGCGTGAGGAAGCCGCGGAGAATTTGGAACGGGAGCGATAGAGTAACGATTCCACGGACGCCGCCTGACGGGCCGCAAGGGCCGAACGTTTCAGTCATGGCAACGTTATTTCCCTTCGGGCGAGGGCTGGACTCGGGTCCACGGCTGGGCGGGCTAGGCCCGGCGGGATCCGCATTGGTCCTTTAAGATTCGTGTAATTTTTTTACCCGCAGACCACGGCGTTTGCTTCAAAAACGTAACGGAATTGTCCCTTGGGCAAGCCGCAGCGCAACCAGCCTATCGTGTCACACAAAGACAAGGCAATTCAATCTATCATTTGCCTCATTTTTTTCATTCGTTCTTCTAACACATGTGTTTGAAGATAGACTTTTTAACTTAGTATTTCTAGGAAGAGTATGACCGAATAATCTACCATTTTAGTATTTGCTCTCGATCGCTCAAGCACGCCGCGACATCTCCTCGCCATGAGCAACCTCTGGTGTGTGTAGCAATCGATTAACAATTGCCAGGGGCACTGTCCTTTATGTTCTGGATTGCTTGCTAGCTTACTATCATAAATTGGATATAGTTGAAAAACCAAATAAAGTGATTGATTATGGAGACAGTTCATCCTTCTATATATAACAATAATAATATGTATCGATTGAGAAGCAATTCCCAAGAAGAACGCTGGGAATTCCCTAGTTATCTTAAATAGAACCTACCAAGCACACGCACAATCTTAGATGGATTTAAGGAACAACAACTTTCAACTAAATAACAAACACGAGAAAATTGACAATAAACTTAAATAGGGCTAATTGTCGGATATTTGTTCATGGATCATATGTTATACTAAAAAAATCTTTGAAGGATTTTACCTCAACTCTTTTCTACAAATCACTGTCCGGTTTTATCTTGGGAATTCCCTAAAAGTATTACAATGTGAGGGAGATTAGAAAGAGCATATTGCAAGATATATCATTTCAAGTGGAATGATAAGACAACACTACATGGTACATGCATACTGTGAATGATAGTTTAAACTTGTTTATCGAGTGTTATGCAACCCAAACTAAAACTGGTAGCAAGTATAGAATGCCAAGCTAATTACACCAAAGCAAGGAAAAATAAAAAATAAAGGATGATACAACCGGTTACTATGGTACCACTGAATGTTTACTCACTATTGTATGCACAGGAGAAAACTAAATGAAACAAGGCAAGATAAATGAACATACATGGCAGCAGGCACAAGAGAACGCTACAGATACTTGCAATGAAGTAAATCACATGACAAAAAATTTATTCATTTTTACTAATTTATCAAGCTATCTAGTGGCTAAATAACTCCATATTTACAAGAAATTGGCACACATTCTGGAATATGAGCAATTTGATTTCAACGATAGGAGCCTAAATTCTAGAGTGCAGAGAAATAGCACCTCACTTGGCAGCCTGGGGAAATCACAACTAGACATTCAGAAATCACAGCCACACAAGTCCTCCCCTGCAGGTTCACATACACGACAGGTTCGGTTAGTGAGCAGGGCACATCCTATTAGTGAGCAGCCATACAACAGGTTCTGCAAATTCCAATCAAGGTGTGCGCTGATAGCAAATCACTAACAGGATGCAAAAAATAATTGGTCTAGAAATAAACACTATACAGAACAAGGTATGCCTTGGTTAAGTACGAAGAGCTGTAGCGTTAATATATAACAATGGATTTAGACCTTGGGATTCATGTGTGTGAAATTCATATAGGCAGTGGTTGCTTTCAGAATTAATGACACTCTTATATGTAGGATTCCATACTTTCTAACAATATTATATCAAGTCCTATAATAATCCACTTATGAGGAGCAACGAGGAAAATGTTTCCGTTGGAGCCTCGTCCACCCGACCCTCCTGCCCCTGGCGATGGCGGCTCCGCCGGCCTCCCCCTCGCGCCGCCCACCCCTTCCAGCCCCTCCACCTCCACTCCGTCACCAGATCCGGGTTCCCCAGCGCCGGATCTATCACCCCATGCCCTTCCCGGTCAGAGCCCGTGCCCCAGCTAGACGGGGGGCCGCTCGACTTCTCCGGCCACCGTGGGTAGCCTCTGCTCCCCGGTGGTGGCACCGGCGCCGCTTCCTCGTCGAGGGGCGGGGGCGCATCACCGGCTACCGTGGCGAGTGCTTGCGGCGGCGGCGTCGAGGAAGCGGGAACCGTGGTGCCGGCGCTTGGGGGCGACCATGCGGGCTCGGACAACGCCACGCGATGCGCCGCCGTCCATGCTTCCCCCACCCGGCCTGGGGTCTCCGGTCGTGGCTTGAGGGCGGCGTCCTCATCGACGGCGGCGACGGCGAGGAGGAGGTGGAAGACGGCGAGATTGCGGCTACGTCGTCGACATCGTCGCCGGGCCGTAACGTCGCGAGGGGGCCGCCCGCCGCCGCCGTTCTGAAACCCACCGCCGCCGACTAGCGTGTCCCGGAGGTCGATGGGTTCGCTCTCCCCCACGCTGCCCCCTTCCACCCCGGGGAAGCCGGGCGCGCCCAAGGCACAACGGTGGGGGACGCGAGCGACTTCTGGCGACTCGCTCCGCCGCAGCGACATCGTTCGTATCTTGATGCCGCTCGTCGGGCTATCAAGGTCACACCCACACCTCCGGCCGATGTGGTGGTGGGTGCGCACACAGCGGCGGCGGCGGCGCGTCGGCCTCGGCCGGTCCATTCCCACGCCAACGCTGGTGACGGCGCGGTGCCAGCATGTCGTTGCCCTCGGTCCTCGCAGGCGGCGAGGGCTATGGGGCGCCAAAGACTTGGCGAGCGGTAGCGGCGGGGGCTCTGCCGGGCTCGGCGACCTCGTCGTGACCCTACCGTCGGCGTCGATGGTTTCGGATGGTCATGAAGCGTCGTCGTCGCCGTTCGCCGGGACCAAAACCCGAGCGTCGTGGCACCGTGCCGCTGGAAGCGGGCCTGCGCTTCAATCGCCTTTGCGACCATGTCATGTGCGCGAATGTCGCCACCGTCGTTTGCTTCGGTGCGGGGCCGCCGGCCACCGGGCACGGCGTGCCGACATCCGTCGCCCGATCCGTGTCGGTGATCCGCCTCCCCGGCATCGGCAGCGCGAGGTGCCCGTGGGGGACTCTACCTCGTCGTTGCCGATTTCACATACCCGCGTGGTCGGTGCCGGGCCAGCGCCCGCCGGCGTCACCGGCGCCGCAGCGCATGCCTTCGGGACGCCGGCCTCGGCGTCTGCGGTCGCGACCGTTGACCCGCTTGCGCCGCGGCGAGGCGGAGGAGGGGGACCTGTCGCATGGGTTGATCCCATGCTCGTTGAGCTCACGGCCTCCTATGCCGTGCCCGGCCTACCTTCCCGGAGGGCGTGGCGCGGAGGGGACGTGACCGCGTCGGACCCGGCGTGCCGTGGGTGCCTCTACACCGGCTACCGCTCGGGGGCGGTGGGCCGTGGTGGGCTAGCTTGGTTGAGGCCGAGCTTGCCGCCCCACCGGTCACCGTCGACCCCGTCTTTGCTCCCAGCAACACCCGGCCCCGCGTCGCCCGGGGCTCGGTACTGAGTGAGCTGTGCGGTCCCGAGGTTGGTGGTCGACCTCCGTGCGGACCGTACCGCTCATGCTCGTGGCGACGAAGATGGGTGCACTGGGTGCACTGCACACTCTTCGAGTTCGTTGCTCGTGCCATCGGTGGACGAGTTCTTAGCCGCTTTCACGAAGCCGCTGGAGCCATCCATACTCTCCACACCGGTCTTGAGGAAAACGCGCCCGCGCCAGGACGCCTCTGTGATACCCAAACGAAGCGCTCGGCTCGCTGCAAAGAGTGGGTCTAGGCATCTTAAGCCAGAGGACCAGACAAGGAGAGTGTTGCTCAAGAAGATGGGGATCGAGGTTGAGGCCGAGCATGAGGATGCGGTCTCCTTTGACGAGTTGCGATCCGCCTTCACGGGGCCTCTTGCCGAGGCCAACGGGGGGGGCATGGAGCGCTCGCTAGGCAAGAAGCGCCGCCCGGGCCCGAGTGGATGTAGAGTGTCCTCCCGGTCTAGTCGCGAAGTTTGTTCACCATGTAATCGCCAAGTTTATTTTCGGTAGATAGGTTGTTCGTTTTCTCTTTTCGTTTGTTGTGTTTTGTTTTGATGTCCACTCGGCGTCATGAACTCTATTTGTATTTGGATTTGGTTTCCTTCCTCTTAATGAAAAACGGGTGAAGGCCCTGGCCGAGAAAAAAAAAATAATCCACTTACGAGCTTGTCAGTAGCATTGAAAACAATAATATATCTCTACATGCACTCGATAGGTGACTATCTTCCGAACTTACTTTGAATAAACTTGCTCCTCCCCGTTGAATCAAGCACGATGCTCTGTAAAACTGCTACCACAAAAACAAATACAAACAAGTCACAGGCTACTCTTATAGTCGAAAAGAAAAAGAAAAAGTAGCGTATGCCCAATGAAGTATGGGTAATGTTGAACCCTTAGTATAGTCTAAAAAAATAGCGATGCCTAATGAAGTATAGGTAACGATTTCTCAAAGCTACTAACTGAACGTCAACCATTTCAAATCCTATATGATGGAAAGAAAATGTTTAGCAATTCGACAATCTAAGTTCAATGGACATGGTTAAGAAAATAACTAGCGATTGTTTTGCACAAGTAGATTTGATAGCAAACAAAGGTGAAAATAGTGGTAAATTGATGATGTTATTATCATTGAGCACCGCAATATAGAATTAGAGGAGGTTTTGCAATGCACATGTGAATTTCAAATTAAATTTCTATAGGGCAGCATCGATCCCTCATCAAGAACATTAGGCGAATACCGGTATTCTCATGCGAGCCCCGCACCAAACATATGTATATAATAACTATGTCCTGCATGATCGAATTCCATAACAACTACATTCAGGAATGCTTGTTCGCTTAACTACATTTTGCACCCTTAGCATTTTAAAATCACCTTCTCTTCGAGTAGTGAAGTATATAGCTTGGCACCCTCCTCCTTATGCTCTGCGAGAATGCTTCCCGGATCGCCTCCTTGTTGTCAATTGCTATCTGCACAAGAGCACGAGGGGTATATGTATGAAGTGCGGTCCTATCAAATATCAAGTGGAACCGACAAGTGCACCGCAAAAAGGCCGCCCCGTCATGTGTCATCGATGCGGGTAGCTCCGGGAATTAGTTACTCGTAATCTTTTTTTTGGCAAAAAAGTTACTGTTCAAACTCAAGAGAGCAACCAGAAAATTTACTTTGATGTACTTCTTCACATCGCTTCCATGGAACCGTATGGCTTCCTCTCAAGGTATCCTCAACAAGTACGACATATCCTCCAAATTTTCCTACCAAATGCAAGAACGTAAGGTGTCGCCGGACTGTGCGTGCGTGACGACAAGCCCAAGCCGGCCCAAGACGAAGAAGACCAGGCCCGGAAGGCAAACCCGAAATACATGGGAATGGGATGTGTGAGCCGGTCCGGTCCAGCCGCCTGTGTGCGTGAAAGAGGATCTCCTCTGTATCGTTTAAATAGGGGAGCAGAGCTCCGTAGCCATCTATCGCATGTATGAACAACTACAATTTCAATTTCTTCAGCTAATCATTCATCTGAACTCAATTCTTCTTCTCCAAGTTTCTCTCGCCCCTTGTTTCCCGTTCTCCCCCACTGCTAACTCTCACAATTGGTATCGGATTCCACCGGTCCTTCGGGTCTCCAGTTCGTCTCGTTCACTCGATTCCATCGGTTGCTAGATTCCACCGGACTTGATTGAGTTCTCTTCGATTCGAACCTATGTTCCACAAGTTTGGGTTGAGGATTCCATAATTCCAGCCTAGGAATCGCGACTTGTGGTGTGATCGACATGCTGGATTCCGCCGCTATTCCCCACGACCACTACACCCGCCTTCAGCGTCGTTGTGGCGCCATGGATCCCAACCAGAAGCTCCTCTTCGACGAGATCAGGTCCCTCGGCGCCCGCTTTGACGGCGTGGAGCGCCGTTTCTACGACCTCGAGAAGAAGATCGACGGCACCACCTCTGCGGTCTCCGGCCGTCTCGATGCGTTGGAGGGCGCGTCCAAGGTGTTCGACGATTGGCGCCCGGGTGTGGACGTACTCATCGGCGATCTCCGGGGCGAGGTCGACCGCCTTTCGAGCCTGAAGCTGGAGGTGAGCAAAATCTCCAAGTACATGGAGCGTTCCATGGTGATTGGCCCCACTACTTTGTCAGGCGTGCACAGATCTGCCCCATCTCTGACGATCCCCAAGTCTCCGTCCGCTCCTTCGTCACCGAGCGTGCGCTCTCAGGACGGCAAGCCGAGGGGACCGATGCACTTCAAGTCTGCGCCGACCTCTCTGTGCGGGCACTCGGCGTGGGCTCATAAGCCGCCGCCAACGAAGACGGAGCTGTTCCGGTTGCTAGACACATCTGTCCCGCACGGTGGCTCCGAGGCCGCCCCACGCCCATCTGTGGGATTCGCGGCCGACCCGCCTAGAGGGCACCGCGTTGATCATGGTGGCTATGGAGTGGTTACCACTCTGTGGCCACCACAACCCAAGGGTTTGCCACTTCACCAGTCCCCATCTCCTTTACCTGTTCCACCAACTCATCCACCATTTCCACCACCTCAACATCACTATGAGTCTGGGTTTCAGGGGGGATCCAGAGGGGACAATGCGGGTAAACTGCCAAAATTTGATTTTCCTAAGTTTGAGGGCGATCATCCCAAGTTTGGGTTTCTGCGGCCACTATGCATTTCAGTGGTGCGGCTAAACATTGGCTATCGTCGTTTGAGGTGGATCTAGAGTCCATGGAGTGGGAACCCTTTTGTGCTCAAGTCCTAACTCGCTTTGGCCGCGATGAGCACGAGCTGCTCTTGCGTCGCCTGTTTCGTATTCGTCAGTCTGGCCCTGTGTCCGAGTATATTGAGCAGTTTATGGGTTTGATTGATGAACTGAAAGCTTATGGCCAGCACCCCGATCCTCTCTATTATATCCAGCGTTTCATTGATGGGTTGCGTGATGAAATTAAAGCTGTTCTGCTTGTGCACAATCCATCTACGCTCGATACTGCTTGTTCCTTGGCTGAATTGCAGGAAGAAGCGCTGGGGTTGTCTAAGAAGCCAATTCGGTGTGCTGATGGGAATTCTTTCCAGAAGACGGGTTGGTCCAGTGGTGCCCCTCTACCACCACCTCCTGCCCCGAAGACTGATTCAGTTGATATCAAGCGCCCGGTGATGGGTGGCATGTCTTCTGATGAGAAGTTCCAGTCTCTGCGTGCCGCGCGTCGCGCTCAGGGGCTCTGTTTTCGCTGTGGAGCTAAGTGGAGCCGTGAGCACCATTGTTCTGAAGCAGTTCAACTACATGTGGTGCAAGAACTCTTGGACATCTTACCTGATGATGAGGTATTGCTTGAGGACCCAGTTCCTGATTCTTCTGTTGATGCTCAGGTGATGATGCACTTGTCTATTGTGGCTTTTGCTGGTGCTTGTTCTCCCAAGACATTCTCTGTTTCTGGAGAGTTTCAGGGTCGACCTCTGTCTATACTTTTGGATTCAGGGAGCACACATTCCTTCCTGAATTCCAATCTGGTTGCATCTGCCCCTGGGATAACACCACTGTCTCCAGCCGTCAGTGTCCAGGTAGCTAATGGAGCAATTCTGATATGTGATTCTTATATACCTGCTGCACAATGGACTATTCAGGGTCACTCTTTTACTGTTGATTTGAGTTGTTGCCCCTCAGTTCTTATGATATGATATTGGGCTTAGATTGGTTATCTACTTTTAGCCCCATGCAAGTAGACTGGTGTCAACAGTGGCTCTGTATTCCTTATGAGGGCTCTTTTGTCTGTATTTGGGGTGATTTGGCTCAAGTTCCCGTTGGATCAGTTGTGTAGTTGTCTATGGTTGAGGATGTTATGCCTGATAAATCTCCTGCTGCTAATGAATTGGTCCAGCCATTATTGGATGAATTTGCTCATTTGTTTGTGCCACCAACTGGGTTGCCTCCAAAACGACCCTGTGATCATTCTATCCCTTTGGTCCCTGGAGCCCAACCCATTTTTGTTAGACCTTACAGATATGCTCCTATCCTAAAATCTGAGATTGAAAAACAGGTTAAGGACATGCTTCAATAGGGCATTATTCAACCAAGTGTCAGTGCCTTCTCTTCTCCAGTTCTCTTGGTTAAGAAGAAGGATTCTTCCTAGAGGTTTTGCATTGATTACAGACAAGTTAATGCTATTACTGCCAAGACTAAATACCCTGTGCCCATTATAGAAGAATTGTTGGATGAGCTGAATGGAGCCTGTTATTTCACTAAACTTGATTTGCAGGCTAGATTTCATCAGATTAGAATGAAGGAGGGTGAAGAATATAAAACTGCCTTCCAAACTCATTTTGGGCAGTTTGAGTTCAGAGTCATGTCCTTTTGGGTTGACAGGAGCCCCTGGAACATTCCAAGGTGTTATGAACAGCACATTGCACCCATGTCTCAGAAAGTTTGCATTGGTCTTCTTTGATGATATCCTCATATACAGTAAAACTCTACAGGACCATTTGGAGCATCTCAGAGCTGTTTTCCAGCTTCTCTCTAAGGATCAGTGGCACTTAAAGATGACCAAATGTGTTTTTGCCCAAACTTCAATCTCTTACCTGGGTCATATAGTCAGTGGTGCTGGGGTTAGTACAGACCCTGCTAAGTTGTTTGCTATTGCTGATTGGCCAACACCTTCTTCTGTTAAGGAGTTGAGGTCTTTCCTGGGTCTTGCAGGATATTACAGACGTTTTGTGCGTCATTTTGGGATGATTTGCAAGCCTCTTACATCCTTGCTTAAGAAACATGCTCTTTTCATCTAGACTTCTGATCATGCCACAGCCTTCCAGACACTGAAAACAACTCTTTGTCAATCCCTTGTCTTGGCTCTTCCAGATTTCACTAGGCCCTTTGATGTGGAGACAGATGCATCTGATGCTGGTATTGGTGTTGTACTTATGCAGGATGGCCATCCTCTGGCCTTCATGAGCAAAGCCTTAGGTTCTAGTCCAAGGGATACTCCACTATGAAAAGGAGTTTATGGCTATTCTCATGGTTGTTGATGCTTGGCGATCTTACCTCCAATTCCAAGAGTTTACTATTCTCACTGATCAGAAGAGCCTCACTAAGTTATCTGACCAAAGATTACACGCTTATTGGCAACAAAGGGTGTTTTCCAAATTGCTGGGTGTAAGGTCCTAGATGGCTAGGGGGGTGAATAGCCTATAAAAATTTTCTACAAGCTCAAATTAACAAACCGATTAGTATAACAAAAGGCGTAAACGCGGTTTGCACTAGCTCTAGTGTCTTGCAAGCCTTCTAGTGACAAAGCTAAATATGTTCTATGATCTCTATGTCACACAAAGCTATGTCACTACTTATCTAATGAGCAATCCTAGATAAGCCTTATGCTAGCAAGAACACCTACACAAGCAAAGCTAGCTCTCTACTCAATATAAGCTAGGAGGGTAAATGCAAGAGATAGAGCTCGATATACCAACGTGTAGTGGATATGAACCAATCACCGATGTTGAGGATGAGCAAACACAATATGAAGATTAAGCCAATCACCAAGACAAAGAGACACGTCGATGTGTTGACCCGGAGTTCACTTGTACACCGACAAGCTAGTCTCCGGTTGTGCCGACCAACACAAGGATGGTGCTTGAGCTAGGTGGTGCACTTGCTAGCCCTAAGCCACCACTCACAAGTGAGGTACCCAAGACACAAGCAATGTATTACTTGCAACTTCGTCTTCCCGACGAGGAATGCGTGATCCTCTTTACAAATCAACCGGAGGTGGCCAAGAACAATCACCTTCTCTTGCCAACGCCTCCACCAATTCACCAAGCCCGCTAGGAGCGGTGTCTCCAAGAGAAACAAGAAACCTACCGGCTCACAACGATCCCCAAGTGCCTCTAGATGCAAGAACTCGATGCAAATGCACTTGGATGTCCACTTCTCTCAAGAATGAAGCTCACAATCAAGAATGAGATAGGGGAGGAGTTGTTACTCAGATCTAGGATGTTAGGAGTGATTCAAATGACCAAGAGAGAGAGAGAGCACAAGCCAGCCAACCATGTATATATAGCCCCCATCACGAAAAGTGGCCGTTGGGGGGCAAAACATGCTTTTTGCAGGCTGACCGGACGCGCCGACTGGACTCGCCAGTGAGTCCGGTCGATGGGTCCGGTCGAGAGTCCGGTCACACCAGACAAGTAGCCTGGCCCACGACTGACCCCCAACTCATGCGTCCGGTCAGAGGATCCGGTGCGTGCGTCCGGTCGATCTCCAACCGAGACCTGAAAAACATGCTCTCTGGAACTTTAATCGGAAGCACCGACCGGACGGTCCGGTCGGATCTCGTGCGTCCGGTCGTGAGTCCGGTCGCCGAGTCCGGTCACCACTGAGCCGTGAATTTTTGTCGTTGTGTTGTCGTTCCTTCGCCTTTGCTCCAAACCGACTTCCGTCACTTGATTCTTGTTGCCAACACGTCGAAGAACACCTCGAGCACTTGTGTTAGCATTTTGAAAACCATTTTCATCAAGCGTGGAGTTAGCTCTTTAGGTTAGAATGCATGCATATGAGTTTTGAACCTAAAGGCACTGGAGGACCGATATGTACGATAAGTTTCCCCTCTTTATAGTACGGCTTATCGATCCTATAAACACTCACACCCTCTATGGTGTCTTGAGTGTGAAATCAAAAGGCCCTATGGTTATACCTTTGCCTTGAGCTCATTTGATCTCCAAACATCTCCAAGTTGGACACTTGATCATCTTTTGGATCACCTCGATCCATCCTCCATGATCACCGTGCTCCAAGCTTGTCATGACCAATCTCCAATCTAGTCAAACACTTAGCATCGAGAGATTAGTCCTTAGGTGTCACTAATTAGCCAAAACCAAACTAGAGGTCTTCAATCTCCCCCTTTTTGGTAATTGGTGACAACCCGCATAAAGGTTTTATGATTAAGGTTTTTGAACATATCATGGTTGTCCAAGCATTTTGCTTACAATCATAGGATTAGACAGTCATCATAGTTCGGTTTTGGTAGCATGAGCTCCCCCTACATGTATGCCAAGAGTTTGGAGTGTAGCTTTGCATACATGTATGAATATTGAAATTGAGGATGAGCTATGTTACCAAAATGATGCTTAAGGTGAAAGAAATGGACCTTTGAAGCGTGATACCAATCGGAGTTGCGCCATTTTCACCATTAAAGCATCAAAGGTAACTAGATTTTCATCAAAACTCAAAGTACCACGTGAGATCACAATATAAGCAAGGTACTTGAATTAAGAGCGGAATTTTAGAAAATCTAGCTAGCTCCTATGCATGCTAGTTATTCAACCAATTGTAAACCACTTGTAATTATAAAACTAGCATACACCACACAAGCATGTATATATGGAATTTAAATACATGTGCAGTGAGCAAGTCATATGTTAGTGCACAAACAAATGCAACAATTTTTCTATGAGCTTGCTCCCCCTACTTGTGTGAACCACTTGAAACCTCTTTGAAAGATTTTGCTTCAAAAACATGTGGAATTTTTAATTTTTCAAAAACCTTTCATGTACTAATCTCTCCCCCTTTGTCGACAATTTCCACAAAAGGTATGACCGTGTTGTGTTATGGAGGAAAGAATAGTGATCAAAATTGGTCAAATGTGGTATGCTTGCCAAACATATATTCCGGTTTGAACCAAAGACAAGCTTCTTCACACCTCATGACAAGGGTTATCTTGCCTATGTTGAAGTATATGTGTGAAAAGATAGCCAAATTCAACACTTGAGATTGCAAGCCCATAAACATGTCATATGTCATCACTAGATCAAACAAGCAAAAATAGCAATAGTGATGGCATACATACATTGAAATCCTTTGATTTTCCATGAATGCCTCCTAAGGCACAAGTTATATGTCTATATGTTCTAACGAGTCCTTAGATATCATGAATGACATGTCAACCAATTATACCTTGGCTTTGCTCGAAGGAGAGGCATGTCATAGATGTGGGGTGCATTCAACTCATATTGGAGAAGTCAAGGATGTTCAACTCATTTCTTAGCTTGTAAAACCTCTTCTCATCTAGTGGCTTGGTAAAGATATCGGCAAGTTGATCTTCGGTGCCAATTGGATGAATAGCAATGTCACCCTTTTGTTGATGATCTCTAATGAAGTGATGCCTTATGTCAATGTGCTTGGTTCTTGTATGTTGGACAGGGTTTTGTGTCATCTTGCAAGCACTCTCATTGTCACAATACAATGGCACATGATGGAAATCAAAACCATAATCCTTCAAAGTTGATCTCATCCATAGCAATTGTGCACAACAACTACCGCACTAATGTATTTGGCCTCGGCGGTTGAAAGTGTCACACCGGTTTGCTTCTTTGATGACCATGATACTAGAGATCTTCCAAGAAATTGACAAGTGCCACTTGTGCTTCTTCTATCAACCTTGCATCCCCCATAGTCGGAGTTCGAATATCCAATAAGCTCAAAGTTTGACCCCTTGGGATACCAAAGCCCAACATTTTGTGTATGCTTCAAATACCTCAATATTCTCTTGGATGCCGTGAGATGACTCTCTCTAGGTGAGGACTGAAACCTTGCACACTTGCCAACACTAAACATCACATCGGGCCTAGAAGCGGTCACATAGAGTAAGCTTCCAATCAATGACCGATAGTACCTTTGATCAACCATATTGCCACTTTCATCATTGTCCAATGATCCATTAGTACCCATTGGTGTATGTATGCCCTTTGCATCTTGCATGCCAAACTTCTTGATCATATCCCTTATATACTTGCCTTGACTAATGAATGTGCCATTCTTCATTTGCTTGATTTGTAGACCAAGGAAGTATGTGAGTTCCCCAAGCATGGACATTTCAAACTCTTTTGCCATCATTTTGCCAAACTCTTCACAATAGTCTTGAATTGTTGAGCCAAATATGATATCATCAACATATATTTGCATGACAAACAAATCATTGCCAATCTTCTTAGTGAAGAGAGTAGTGTCAACTTTTCCCATCTTGAAATCTTTCTTGAGTAAGAAGTCTCTCAACCTCTCATACCATGCTCTAGGTGCTTGCTTTCAACCCATATAGTGCCTTGTTTAACTTGTACACATGGTTGGGATGATGATAGTCTTCAAAACCGGGAGGTTGTTCAACATACACTAGCTCATTGATGAATCCATTGAGAAAAGCACTTTTGACATCCATTTGATAGAGCTTGATGTTGTGGGCACATGCATAGGCTAACATAATTCTAATTGCCTCTAATCTTGCAACCGGAGCATAAGTCTCACCAAAGTCAAGACCCTCTACTTGAGTGTAACCTTGTGCGACAAGTCTTGCTTTGTTTCTCACAACAATGCCATCTTCATCTTGCTTGTTCTTGAAAACCCATTTGGTACCAATGACATTGTAGTCTTTTGGTCCTTCTACCAATTCCCACACTTTGTTTCTATCAAAGTTATTGAGCTCCTCTTGCTTTGTAATGACCCATTCTTCATCCTTCAAAGCATCATCAACTTTCTCCGACTCTTCTTGTGACACAAAAGCAAAGTGTTCACAAAATGCTGCTAGCCTTCCTCTTGTTTGCACTCCATTTGCAATGTCACCAACAATTTGATCAATTGGATGATCTCTAGCTATGCTTGAGCTTTGGAGTATTGGAGCTTGATTGCTTGAGCTTGGTTGATCACTTGAATTGCCATGAGATGATGTACTAGCTTGATGATTTTGTAGTTGAGCATCACTAGCTTGAGTTGGTTGCACTTCATCTTTGTCATCATCAACAACTTGAGTTGGCCTAATGTCACCAATGTCCATACCCTTCATGGCATCTACTAATTGAGTTCCACTAACATCATTGAGGTTCTCATCTTCATCTTGGGACCCATTGGTTTCATCAAATTCAACATCATGGACTTCTTCCAATAGACCACTTGAGTTGTTCCACACTCTATATGCTTTGCTTGTGGTGGAATAACCAAGTAGGAACCCTTCATCACACCTCTTGTCAAACTTGCCAAGTCTTGCACCCTTCTTCAAGATATAGCATTTGCACCCAAATACTCTAAAGTATGCAATAGTTGGCTTTCTTCCATTCAATAGCTCATAAGGTGTCTTGTTCATCCTGGGATGGCAATACAATCTATTGATGTAGTGGCATGCGGTTTCATTGCTTCGGCCCAAAATAATTGACTCACTTTGTATTCACTAAGCATAGACCTTGCCATTTCAATGAGAGTCCTATTCTTCCTTTCAACCAGGCCATTGGATTGTGGTGTGTACTTGGCCGAAAGTTGATGCATAATGCCATAATCATCACAAAGCTCATCAACTCTTGTGTTCTTGAACTCACTTCCATTGTCACTTCTCACTTTCTTGACTATGATATCAAACTCATTGTGCACCCTCTTGAGAAATGTCTTGAAGATTGAATACACATCACTCTTGTCATTGAGAAAGAACACCCAAGTGAATCTTGTATAATCATCCACAATCACAAATCCATACTTGTTTCCACCAATGCTTGTATATGTGGTTGGTCCAAACAAGTCAATGTGTATCAAGTCAAATGGCTTGCAAGTACTCATGAAGCTCTTCTTTGGATGTGTGTTGCCCACTTGCTTTCCGGCTTGACATGCACTACATAGCTTGTCCTTCTCAAAATGAACATCTTTCAAGCCTCTAACAAGATCATGTTTCACTAATTTGTTGAGTTGCTTCATGCCAACATGACCAAGCCTTCTATGCCACAACCAACCCATACTATATTGTGAAATCAAGCATGTACTAATTTGAGTCTCACTAGCACCAAAATCCACAAGATAGAGATTCTCAAATCTAAACCCCTTGAAGATCAAGCTTGAGTCTTTTGCACTTATCACTTCAACACCATCTTCACCAAATATGCACTTGTAGCCAAGATCACAAATTTGTGCTACCGAAAGCAAGTTGTACTTCAAGATATCAACTAGTGCCACATTTGAGATGCTCATATCATTGGTTATTGCTATCTTCCCAAGGCCTTATCTTGCCACTTTTGCTATCACCAAATGTAATAGGCTTGCCATTTTCTTGAGTTGAGTCAATAGAGGTGAACTTTCTTGCATCACCGGTCATGTGTTGAGTGCACCCACTATCAAGTATCCAATATCTCCCTCCGGTCTTGTAATTCACCTACAAGCAAATCAATGATATTTAGGTACCCATCCTTGCTTGGGTCCTTGGAGGTTAGCAACTGTTGGTATTTATTAAGTGCTAAAAGAATATGAAGGATTCCGCAAGCGCACAGAACACCTACCATTGTAGCTTTTCCCTAGGATGAGTATTCTAGAGTATCGTATCCACAGGGAAGCGTTGGCTAATGAATCTAATAACTCACAATCATGCATCTACTAACTTAGCAAACCACTAACTAAAGTGAGGGGGTAAATGGTAAATGATAGGAGTTATGAATAATATCAATCACACAAGAGAATTCCTAGTGATAAATGTGTAGTAGCACGTTGAGAGGGCAGCGGGAGAGATCTAGGTTCCTATGTACTTCTCTACTACTTAGGTTCTATGATAGCAATCATACCAAGGCACTTTGGGACACCAAAGCACTAGCCACGGAAAGGGATGAGAAGGGGGCTAGGAAGGTTTGGCAAGGTCCTACAATCACCAACCCGAACGTGGTGGAATACATCGGCCATCAGGGCTGTCACCACCTGGGGCTACCACAAACAATCCGTGGGGTTGGGTGCAATCTCAGGTAACCTCTAGTCTAGACACCATGTCTACACTATCAATTACTACTCTAATTATGTCTATAACTAGAGCACTCGATGCGAGCGGAGATCCCATGCAATGACATAACAACTATACTAACCAATTATATGAAAGACATGAAAGTAATAGAGAAGATAAATATATAAATCATAATTCTTACAAGGGAAAGATACAAGACATACCAAACCCTGAAGATTCCTCCAGAACCAGAGCATAGCTCCGCTCTCCCTAACTCTCTAGTTGCTAATCTACTACATTGGAGAGTCTAGCCCTAATTCTCTAGTGGAGAGGTTGTCCTCATATTGGGACACCTCCGTGACCAACAGGTCAAGAGATATGTATCGAATCAATTAGGGTTTCACCCTGGGGGCAGGGGGCCTTGTTATATAGGGGTCTCCAGGCCTCCCTCCTAGTTCCATAGGCAATGTGGTACTAACCCTTCCACCATGTATTAAGCTAATGCACATAGGCTTACATGGGCCGAATTCAGGTTTGGGCCTTCTAGAGTCTTCCATTGGATGCACCATAGCCCTTGGATCCAACCGACCTTGAGCAACGATGTAGATCTCTTCTTAATGGCGGTTATGAACCGACCTAACAAGATGGTCACTGAAAGGTGGGACCAGGGGGCGGCCGCCCTGGATGGTGGCCGCGGCCGCCCTGGCTCTATGCCAGGTGGGTCCCACCTTCCAGGCCTGCTCTTCTGGTGTCTTCTAGAATGTTCTTGTGTGGCTTTCAAGTTGTATTGCTTCACGGATACGTCTTTATATCGTAGGGCTAGCAAACTCTTGGGCATTTTCCTGTTTAATCCCTGAAAATATATAAATCACCAAAACTCATGGAATTATGTTAGTAAAGCCCCTATACTATGTTGATATTCATTTTAAGCCCTTATTTTGGTTTTAAAAACATATATATTTTATGCTATAACAGGTGTCAACAAGCTCCCCCAAGCTTACCCTTTGCTAGTCCCTAGCAAAGCCAAACTCAGCAATGGATTAGGAGTTGCTACAACGCTTTCACGCCTCAAAAGTAACATGCTTTCAAACAAAATTTCTCCTCTGGATTAGAATAAACTTTTCCAACTTTCAACTCACCCATATTACCTTAACCATGGAGCTTATAGCCTTTTCTTGGATCTTGGGCAATTGAAAGATAGAACAATCAAGTCAAGCACCATGTCTCAAACTCTTTGTTCAACTATCATTCCGGAGTTTTTGCAAGTTTTCAAAATAAAACTCAAAGTTCCTTAGTATGACCCTTTCAAGTCTCTCATTTGTAGTATTTGTGGATCCTCACTTAGGCAATAATGTTGTGTTGCCTTTCTCTCTTAATATGTGGTATTTTTGGACTATGGCAGTAGGACACTATGCCTTCTTCTCTCTCACCCTATATCTAAAGCTTATATGTGGAGTTCATAGGTGGGAGAAAACTAAATCTACTTACTAAGCATATATTGTAAAGTCAAGCAATGGATCCAAAGTCACGAGTCATACTACATGTGCATGTGTAAGGTGTAGTGGAATGAATATGATGATAGGTGTATGAGGCGAATGAAGTGAAAGCCTAATTCTACTTTTCTCCTGTAGGAAACATATCTCTCTCTTTAGGACTTTGAAACTATTTAGGAGAACCTGGGCTATATACTTTTTCTATATTTTTTTCTCATCATTTTTTTTCTTCTTTTTCTCTTTTTGTCATGGAGAGGCGGGCATCTAAGTACCCATTGTTTTATTGCGGACACTTGTCCATTTTTTTTACTCTCCTTTATTCTTCTTTGTTTTAGGGAGGTAGGCTCTACTCGCCCATAGGACACTTGTCCATTTTTCATCTCCCCTTTCTTCTTTCTCTTTTTTTCGATTATACAACCCAAGCCTCCTTTTTGCAATAAACTTGTAGAGAGATAGAAACAAGGATAAAGGAGCTTTATGAGATGGCTAAGTGTATATGTGTGGGGAATATTTTTTGTTGCTCCTAGGGTAGGAGTAGAACATTTTTGGTGAATCTATATGGTGGATGTTTGATGGATGCGTACTTCTAGGGTAGAAGTAGCATAAGTGCAAGTGGAATATAGTGGAATGGAGTGGAGTGGAGTGGAGTGGATGAGTAGCAGTACGACTAGTTTCTAAGGGTCAACAAAGATTGACCAAACTCAATACAAAGTAAGCAGCCTATATATATCAAAAAGGGTTTTCCTATCTAAAGAGCATGTATATATGGTCGTGGTAGGATTCAACACTCATCATACAGAACTCATCATGTGCACTTTTAATTTTCAAAAGATAAATCTCCGTAAATTTAGTGTCACTAGGAGTAAGATAAATAGCAACTCGGACTATCATATATCATATCCGTCAATCACCTAGACTTTAGAGCAAGCATTTGCTACCCACAGGTTTTAGGTTCGAGCAAATCTCAAGTCAAAGCAGTTGCATTAAAAGCTCGAGAGAAATTAAGCTCGAAAGGTAGGTACTTGAAAGGAATTACGACGAGCAAACTATTCATCACTTCCATGACTAGAGATTATCTTTAGAGTTTATTTTTTCTCACACTCTAATAAAGAATCTTTAATAAAGACTATATAGACTCTTTTTATTTGATTATTTTGGTTATGCATCTTTTTATATCTTTCTAATAAAACAAACATATCTATCTAATATTAAATAAGATAGGAGAATACTTATCGGATACATGGGGGTTGCACTCCCCAAGCCGGATGTTGACATAGTCTTCGATGTTCTTGATGGTTGGAAGTAGAGGTATATAGTGATGGTGGGCTTATCGATCTTCTTTAACGCCGGCACCATGTGTGTCATGCCTCTCTTCCTTGGTATCCTCCCGCTGAACTCAAATAGACAACAAAAGCTAGGAACTTGATTAAGTTTGGGAACTTGATTAAGCTTTAGGGGTTTTTCACGATTAAATATATAACCTCTTATGCATTTAAATTAAAATAAGTTTATTTATTTAGTAATTGTTTGTGCTTTAGAGTTTTAGAGTGATTTTATTTTATGCACATATGTTTGATCCTAGATATGTTTTAGATTAATTATTAAGTAGATTTTTATAAATAAAAATTTTTCCAAACTTTGGTTTCATTGATTGAGTTATTGTTTGTGCTTTTAAAAGATTGGAATTGAAGTTTGAATAATGAGAGGTTTAATATTTCATGTGAAAACCCTAACTTTCCAAAACCCTAGTTTACCCCCTTTTGAATTATTCCAAATTTAGGCAAAATTTGGGAAAACTTCCAACATCAACCTTGTAGATCTTTTTTTTGAGATGAACGAAGTTGGTGTTTTGAGTTTTTCAAGTTTAGTTCAAATTTTTGAAGTAATTTTAAATCCCATTTTGAATTTCAAATCGACTTTTCTAGAAGTCTATGTTAGAGGCCAAATTTGAAGTTGCTTCGTAATGACTTTTGTAGATCTTGAAAAGTTAGACAAAAGTTGTTTTTGGAGAATTTTGAGTGCAGTTCAAATTTTGGGAGAATTTGAGCGAAACCGAGTTAGGGTTTGGAATAGAATAGAAAAGAGGGGGGGGAAGAATGGGCGTGCAGGCCGCCACGCAGCCAGCCTTGCCGCCGATGGCCGACGGCCAGCCTTCCCGGGCCGCGCCCATGAACGCTGGCGGCTGCCCGACGTGTCGAAACCGAACGCTATCGTGTCGCCATCCCGTTCGAGTCCGTCGGTAAGCAGCGAAGGGCTCGGCGACGAAGTTGCCAATTTGAACACGTTCACCGCCGACGACCACCGCCTCTTCCCTTATAAAGTTGGCGTCGTCGTCCCGTCCCTCGTTTAGCCACTTCGGTCGATGCACCACAACCCTTTTGCGCTTCATTTGAGCCGTAAATCGAGCCCCTAGTCGCCTGTACCGCGAACGCCGTCTTCTTCCACGGCGGCAGAGCGCCCCACCGCGAGCCGCCCTCCCGCCGACCCATCGCTCGGTGAGTCTCGCACAAAACCATCTAGTGATATCGCGACGCTTTGACGCCGTGATCGCCGGTCGCTCGATCGTTTTGCTTTTGCCCCACAGAGCCGCCGTCGGACGCCGGCGTTGCCACCGAGAGCGCCGCCATAGCCCCTCGCCGCTGCCAACCACCCGCTCACGCCCGTCTTCGAGCAAAGAAACGTGAGCATCATGATCCCTATGGTCTAACGGAGTCGTAGGGCTAGTTGGTTGGAGCTCTAGTGAGTTGTGGGCGTCGGAACGCCGATGCCAGCGAGTCCCGCCGTGGCCGCGCCGCCGCGTGCGAGGCCACGCTACCTCTAGAGCCGGTTTAATCCGATTAAGTTAGGGGTTTGGTCGCTTTTGTGTCGGTGTCCGGTGGTGTGTGATCGGTGTCGCCGGAAATGCCTCCGGCGAGTGAGCCGCTCCGCCACGCGACGATGCCACCGCGCCGCCATCATCGTCGGCAACGGTGCCTCGGTGCCCTAGGTGTTGGGTTTTGGGGGTCGAGGAGGTGCGAGAGAGGGGAGACGAGGGGAGAAGCCGCGTGGCCAAGGACCTCGCCACGGCTGGTTTTCGCTTCACAATCGCCGGCGGGTCGTGGTCAACACGGAGTAGCCAGGGGACCTCGAAAAACGGAAATAGAAGTCTTTCAGGGGTTTATTTGCAAACTCCGTGACTCATATGAATAGTGCTTGTGGTCGTTTGGTAATTATCACAGAATAGTAGGACCTTTTTGCAAAACTGCCAGGGTACCGCCTGGGCAGGCCACGCTGGGCCGGCCTGTTTGACTCATGGGCCGCGTCTTGGCGCAAGGCGCGTCGCGCCAGTCGGGCAAATGTGTTGGGCCGTGATTCGCCCAAGGCGGGTTTTCGTTTAAATTTCATTTTCTCGATTTTGTTTAAGTAAGAATAGTTCAGTTTCTTCCAAAAATCATAGAAAATTATCCAAAGCTTATAAAATTATGAAATTTTTGTAGAAGCTGTTCATGATGTCCAGAATGTAGGAAAAATTTCAAATTTAAATTTTAAACTGTTTTGACCTAATTTAAAATTACCAGCTTTAATTAGAAAAGGGATCTTTGGTGAATTTTATAAATTAATCTAGATTTCCAAAATTCATGAAATTTTATTTAGAACTGTTTTATGATAGGACCTACTTGTAGAAAAAGTTTGGGGTCAGTTTGAGTTAGTTAAATTATTTTCTATTTTATGCTTTGTTTTATTTAGAGAATGTAAGTGTTGTTTAGTGAAGTAGTTTAAGGTTGTTTTGTGAGTTAGAATCATACATGAATAAAATGGTCCTTGAGGACTCCTTAGGCAATGGTGATGATATCTTGTAGAGTAGTTCAACAAGTTGGTTTTGTTAGGTTGCAACTTTATCGTGAAGGAAAGTTGTACTCAAGTTGGTGTTTATTTCCATGCACTTCTAAGCATCATGTTTACCATTATGGCATCATATTGAAGCATGCATTCTACTTCGTGTAGAGAATGTTAGTGAAGGATTCAAGGTTGAGGAAGTTTCGAGGAAGTTCGGTCCCGTGGAGGTTGGATTTGATATCCGTGGAACGGATCCCGAGCCCGAAAGTGTTACTTCGGCAAGGCAAGCCCCTGGATGCATTTAAACCTTTCCTTGTTATTTTTACAAAGCTTTATATCACTTATGTTGATGATATGATGCATTAGGTGAATAGGAGTTGAGTGATAACCTATTTGCCGCATGACCAATCTTGTTATTGAATTATCATCCTTGATAACTTTGTTTTATTTGAAAATGCATAGTTGTTATGCCTTGCTTAAAGATAGGATGCTTTAAAAATGTTTTATAAGTTCTTCAATGTTGACTCACAAATAGAGCATGAAGATACTCGTTAATTTGAGACCGGCCGGGTAACTTGCATTGAGAAGGAGTCTCTCAGTAGTGTTTCCTACCGTGGTCGGTTAAGGACCGTCCGTGGATCGGATTGAGTCTATCGGGATCGTTGAACGATGTCGCTTGAGACCGTTGGGTCAAAGGCACGATTATCCGTTGTCACCCCGATAAGTCGGCAAGTACCAACCACATGCTTTGGGTAAGCCGGATCTCGGGGTGTGTCAAATCGAATGGCAACCACGCGACCGGGAGTGGAGAGATGGCGGGAGTACAAGATACCCTCGGTGGGTTAAAGTCCCGGGACGGAGGCGCATCAGTATTCTCGGTGGCGTAGGCCTCGTTCCCATTTTGAACGAATCGAGATGGTTGATATATGCAAGCTTCTGCTACATATATCGTGTGGAAGGGAATCCCCAGCTGGGTGTTGAATCGATTCGCGAGTCGCCGTTGCTTCTCGGTGAAGGAGACCCGATACTCTGTCTCTTTCTTCGTAGTTAAGAAGAGAAACTAATGAGAAAGAAAGAGGTTTGGTTGAGAAGTGTTTGAATTAGTACAGGATCACTTAGAAGAGAGGTTTTACTAGTTTGAAATAAAACCATGAAAGTAAGGATCCATTATTAGTAAGCTTTTATGCAAAATGAGTCATTGATCTTGTTAAGACCTTTCCTTGATTCCTATAACCAGCATTCCTGAGTCTTCACCTATTTTCTTTTAGTCGGTTAAGTCTTGTTGAGTACTCCCGTACTCAGGGTTCTTTGACCCTTGTTGCAGGTGTTGACTCGTGCTACTAACCGAGGTTATGTCGGTGGGCTCGACATGATCTAGTTATCTCCTATAGTTCTCGTCTACTTCCGCAATTAAGTTAAGTTTACTCAAATGTAACCTACTCACATGTTGTAAAATTATGTTATTAATCTTCCGCACTCGATATGTATTTTTGTAACAAATGTTGTAATGTTGTAGCTACTCCTTTGTTGATCTCGGTATGAGGTGTAATCGGGGTTTCCGATGACACCGACGGCTTCTTAAGTTATTGGGTGCATCTCGCACAAATTGCCGAGGTCTGCGGGACAATGACAAAAAGTGTGGGCCCAAGAATTAGGAGGTTCATCACGCTTTGGTATCGAGCTCATACTCAGGATCACATAACATTACTTTCGAAAACTTCAAAATGATTTTGTAATATAAAAGTTTTTAAAAGTAACAAATTGAAAAAAATAAACTCCTATCTTTCCTCATGCTTGCCGGAAGCTTTCGGAAGATTTTTCCGGAGGAGTCAAGTAAAAGATTTCAAGAAGTTTCATGTCGCCTTTTGAAAACAATCAAGAGTTATCTTCTTCGACAACGCTCTACTAAGTGGTTTTCAAACGCCTCGCATGTCGCGATGAAGATAGTATATAGTAAAGCCCTATAATCTACTAACACCTAACATGAGGAAGTTAGAGTACTAACGCCGTGAAGACGTATAAGACGAGCATGCATCATATCATCCATTTAATGTTGCGACTTCCTCCTTTTCCTTCGGACAACTATTCCTCTTTATAGTTGTTTGTCCTAATAAATTTCGCATCCACGAGGTTTAATTAATAAACCTCCATTTGATAATCCTTGTTTCATAAATTCCTAATCATTGGGGACTTTCACCTTGCCTTGTTAATTCTATATCCCAGCTCGAGATTATCCCTTGATTTATCAATTCATGTATGTCTCGAGTTTTGATTCCTTCAATCCTAACACATGCCAATCCTCCCTTTTGATTATCGAAATATGTTCTTTCCTTCTTTGTAAACTCTTTTTGGGAAATTCATGTCCATGTCTTACGTGAATTTTCCGAAATCCCTTGTTGTTGCAACCATCTTTTCATTTTGGTTGTAACCTTGAATCAATCCCTTTGTTATCATATAAACTCCTTGTAAGTCATTGTGTTGACACTTCACCTTACCCGTTAATTGCCCCATCGGGTTTTTTCACCAAATCTCTGGACGAGATTTCTTTAAGGGGAATGATTGTAACATCCCGTATGTTAATATGCAATTAAAATTTTGATCATGTCATCATTGCATTGCAAAGCATGCATTTGTGTATAACCTCTTATGCATTTAAATTAAAATAAGTTTATTTATTTAGTAATTGTTTGTGCTTTAGAGTTTTAGAGTGATTTTATTTTATGCACATATGTTTGATCCTAGATATGTTTTAGATTAATTATTAAGTAGATTTTTATAAATAAAATTTTTCCAAACTTTGGTTTCATTGATTGAGTTATTTTTGTGCTTTTAAATGATTGGAATTGAAGTTTGAATAATGAGAGGTTTAATATTTCATGTGAAAACCCTAACTTTCCAAAACCCTAGTTTACCCCTTTTGAATTATTCCAAATTTAGGCAAAATTTGGGAAAACTTCCAACATCAACCTTGTAGATCTTTTTTGAGATGAACGAAGTTGGTGTTTTGAGTTTTTCAAGTTTAGTTCAAATTTTTGAAGTAATTTTAAATCCCATTTTGAATTTCAAATCTGACTTTTCTAGAAGTCTATGTTAGAGGCCAAATTTGAAGTTGTACAGAATGACTTTTGTAGATCTTGAAAAAGTTAGACAAAAGTTGTTTTTGGAGAATTTTGAGTGCAGTTCAAATTTTGGGAGAATTTGAGCCGAGAACCGAGTTAGGGTTTGGAATAGAATAGAAAAGAGGGGGAGGAAGAACGAGGCAGCGCCGCCACGCCAGCCAGCCTTTGCCCCGATGGCCGACGGCCCGCCTTCGATCGCGCCCATGAACGCCAGCCGCTGCACTCGACGGCGTGTCGAAACCGAACGCTATCGTGTCGCCATCCCGTTCGAGTCCGTCCAGCGCACAGGCGTGGGCTCTCACGACGGTTGCCAATTTGAACACGTTCCCGCCGACGACCACCGCCTCTTCCCTTATAAAGTTGGCGTCAATCGTCCCGCCCCTCGTTTAGCCACTTCGGGTCGATGCACCGCAACCCTTTTGCGCTTCATTTGAGCCAGAAATCGTAGCCCCTAGTCGCCTCGTACCGCGCGAACGCCGCCGTCTTCCACGGCCGGCCGGGGGCGCCGCTGGAGCCGCCCCCCGCCGACCCACCGCCCGTGAGTCTCGCACAAAACCATCTAGTGATATCGCACGCTTTGACGCCGTGATCATGGTCGCTCGACGTTTGCTTTTGCCCCACAGAGCCGCTCGAACGCCGAATGTTGCCACCGGAGAGCGCCCCGCCGTAGCCCCCGCCGCCGCCAACCACCCCGCTACGCCCCGCCTTCGAGCAAAGAAACGTGAGCATCATGATCCCTATGGTCTAACGGAGCCGTCAGGGGCTAGTTGGTTGGAGCTCTAGTGAGTTGTGGGCGTCGAACGCCGATGCCGAAGTCCCCGCCGTGGGCCGCCGCGCGGCGAGGCCACGCTACCTCTAGAGCCGGTTTAATCCGATTAAGTTAGGGGTTTTGGTCGCTTTTTGTGTGCCGGTGCCGGTGGTGTGATCGGTGTCGCTCGAAATGCCTCCGGTGAGCCGCTCCGCCACGCGACGATGCCACCGTGCCGCCATCATCGTCGGCAAACGGTGCCTCGGTGCCCTAGGTGTTGGGTTTTGGGGGTCGAGGTGCGGAAGAGAGAGGGGAGACGGGGGAGAAGCCGCGTGGGCCAGGACCTCGCCGCCGGCTGGTTTTTTAATTGGCCAATCGCCGGCGGGGTCGTGGTCAACATCGGGAGTAGCCAGGGACCTGAGAAAACGGAAATAGGAAGTCTTTCGGGGTTTATTTGCAAACCCGTGACTCATATGAATAGTGCTTGTGGTCGCTTGGTAATTATCACGTAATAGTAGGACCTTTTGCAAAACCGCGAGTACCGCTGGGCAGGCCACGCCGGGCCGCCTGTTTGACTCATGGGCGTGGCGCTGCGCGCTGCGCGCCGTGCCGGGCAATGTTGTTGGGCCGGATTCGCCCAAGGCGTGTTTTCGCTTTTAAATTTCATTTTCTCGATTTTGTTTAAGTAAGAATAGTTCAGCTTTCTTCCAAAATTCATAGAAAATTATCCAAAGCTTATAAAATTATGAAATTTTTTGTAGAAGCTGTTCATGATGTCCAGAATGTAGGAAAAATTTCAAATTTAAATTTTAAATTGTTTTGACCTAATTTAAAATTACCAGCTTTAATTAGAAAAGGGATCTTTGGTGAATTTTATAAATTAATCTAGATTTCCAAAATTCATGAAATTTTATTTAGAACTGTTTTATGATAGGACCTACTTGTAGAAAAAAGTTTGGGGTCAGTTTGAGTTAGTTAAATTATTTTCTATTTTATGCTTTGTTTTATTTAGAGAATGTAAGTGTTGTTTAGTGAAGTAGTTTAAGGTTGTTTTGTGAGTTAGAATCATACATGAATAAAATGGTCCTTCAGGACTCCTTAGGCAATGGTGATGATATCTTGTAGAGTAGTTCAACAAGTTGGTTTTGTTAGGTTGCAACTTTATCGTGAAGGAAAGTTGTACTCAAGTTGGTGTTTATTTCCATGCACTTCTAAGCATCATGTTTACCATTATGGCATCATATTGAAGCATGCATTCTACTTAGTGTAGAGAACGTTAGTGAAGGATTCAAGGTTGAGGAAGTTTCGAGGAAGTTCCGTGTCCCGTGGAGGTTGGATTTGATATCCGTGGAACGGATCCCGAGCCCGAGTGTTACTTTCGTGAAGGCAAGCCCCCGGATGCATTTAAACCTTTCCTTGTTATTTTTACAAAGCTTTATATCACTTATGTTGATGATATGATGCATTAGGTGAATAGGAGTTGAGTGATAATCTATTTGCTGCATGACCAATCTTGTTATTGAATTATCATCCTTGATAACCTTGTTTTATTTGAAAATGCATAGTTGTTATGCCTTGCTTAAAGATAGGATGCTTTAAAAATGTTTTATAAGTTCTTCAATGTTGACTCACAAATAGAGCATGAAGATATCTGTTAATTTGAGACCTGGTCGGGTAACTTGCATTGAGAAGGGAGTCTCTCTCAGTAGTGTTTCCTACCGTGTCGGTTAAGGACCGTCCGTGGATCGGATTGAGTCTATCGGGATTTGTTGAACGCATGCTTCTTGTAGGAGACCGTTGGGTCAAAGGCACGATTATCCGTTGTCACCCCGCATAAGTCGGGCAAGTACCAACCACATGCTTTGGGTAAGCCGGATCTCGGGGTGTGTCAAATCGAATGGCAACCACGCACCGGGAGTGGAGAGATGGCGGGAGTACAAGATACCCTCGGTGGGTTAAAGTCCCGTGACGGAGGCGCATCAGATTCTCGGTGGCGAGGCCTCGTTCCCGTTTTGAACGAATCGGGAGATGGTTGATATATGCAAGCTTCGGTGCTACATATATCGTGTGGAAGGGAATCCCAACCGGGTGTTGAATCGATTCGCGAGTCGCCGTTGCTTCTCGAAGGAGACCCGATACTCTGTCTCTTTCTTCGTAGTTAAGAAGAGAAACTAATGAGAAAGAAAGAGGTTTGGTTGAGAAGTGTTTGAATTAGTACAGATCACTTAGAAGAGAGGTTTTACTAGTTTGAAATAAAACCATGAAAGTAAGGATCCATTATTAGTAAGCTTTTATGCAAAATGAGTCATTGATCTTGTTAAGACCTTTCCTTGATTCCTATAACCAGCATTCCTGAGTCTTCACCTATTTTCTTTTAGTCGGTTAAGTCTTGTTGAGTACTCCCGCACTTTCGGGTTCTTTTGACCCTTGTTGCGGTGTTGACTCGTGCTACTAACCGAGGTTATGCTCTGTGGGCTCGACATGATCTAGTTATCTCCTATAGTTCTCGTCTACTTCCGCAATTAAGTTAAGTTTACTCAAATGTAACCTACTCACATGTTGTAAAATTATGTTATTAATCTTCCGCACTCGATATGTATTTTTGTAACAAATGTTGTAATGTTGTAGCTACTCCTTTGTTGATCTCGGTATGAGGTGTAATCGGGGTTTCCGATGACACCGACGGGCTTTTAAGTTATTAGTGCATCCGCACACGCCGAGGTCCGTGGGACAATGACAAAAAAAGTGTGGGCCCAAGAATTAGGAGGTTCTGTCACAATGCATGCATATTTTATTTTTATGCCACCACAAGAAATATCCTTATGGGTTGTTACACGCCACAAAAATTACTCATATGGGGCTTAGAGTTTTTTTATGTAACAAACAAAAATTTTTATTTTCTTTCCTAATGCAAAGGTCTTTGGTGTTGTAATGTAAATATGCTAAAGGAGAATGATTATGCAATGCAAGGAATTAAATATGCTATGCACTAAATATGGATAACTACCGATCTTACCTTTCTGGGCGAGGGTTCAAAGTGTTTTAAGTCCTCCTCAACAAGACTTCTTACCTCATTGTTGCCTTGAGTTTATTATTTCATTTTGATAGCCGTAGTCGGATGGTGTCACCCATGTTCTTTGCCGATCTTATGAGTTGGAGATGAGCATGGACGTAGGGCAAAGATCTTGTTTAGTGTGCATGCTCGTAAGACATTCACTTGTTGAATTTTGGAGAGACCGATTTGTGTCCTACTTGCAAAATGGAGGTAGAGATCAAGTGCATGGGCTCAAGGTGGGAAAACACCAAATGTAAATCCAAAACCATAGGCACATTAAACAAGATAGAGTTGATTTCTTATATGCTTTGGTTAGTCCTAACTTGGGTGACAAGATCATAAGATTGAGCATGAATGTTGCGCTTAAAACTTTCGGTAGATTGAAACAAACTCCTCAACTCTTGGAAGGGTCTTATCTATACATGATGTATCAAAGGCATGATTATCCTTATCTTCTTCCAAAACAAGCCAAAAGTAAACATTCTAGCTTACATGATTAGGACTATGAGATCAAGAGAGTGGTGATAGGAACAATTAAAGAAACAAAACAAGTTGAGCTAATAAAGCTAGATCAAGCAAGGTTGTTACTCTAACATGTTTGATTCTTTATTTATGAATAAGCCATAATTAAGGTAAAGCTTAATTAATGACAACTTACCTCAAGATGTTACCTTATTATTGGAGTGTGACAAAGATAACACCTTGTGGTGGTCCTTTTCTTCTGTTCGAAGCTTTTCTTCTTTGGCCTCTTGTGTATCTTGTTCCTCACTTGTCTCCTTTATTACATCGTCCTTTCTTTCTTGTTCTGACCTTTTTGCTCCTCTCATGATTTTATTCCTGCAATATTAGTTGACAACACATACCCGAAGGAATATACAAGTAACTGTAAACAAGGGTAGAATTGTCATGGAGCTAAAGGTATCTTCTATGCTACAAAAAGTTTTGGATAGATATTGTAATTAGCATTTGTTCACCATTACTTTTTGCTCTAATGGGTTAATTTTATTTTATATCTTAAGTTTGATTTTTAATGTATACTATTTATAAGCACATTTAAACTTAGAGAGATAAAGTAATAGTGAGTAGAGGGATTGCAAACCGGTGTGTCAGAGTGGCTGGAGCTTGAGAAAAGGGAGAGATTTGTCGGATCATCTTGTAGAGGAATTGGCCTTCCTCCCCCAAGCTCGAACCTTCCTGTCACTCGACACTTTAAGTGTGAATGTTGAAACATCCCTCATCATGTGTTGTAATCAACATGTCCTTAGATGTTGTTCATCCTTTGTTCCTGTCTTTGATGTTCTTGTGGCCCATTGCTTTGTCCATCCACTTCTGTTGAGTGATTATTTTTCGTGATCTTGTTGTATGGCACTCTTCTTTATCGAATAGACATAGCATAGACTCTTTTTTTCTGCAAAATATTAGTGGACACATACCCGAAGGAATACAACAAGTTTGAAGTAGGGGAAGGTGTCCAAAGTTTGTATGATTTCTTCTATGCTAATGAAAAGGTTCTTTGTTTATCTTTTAGCACAGATTTTATTCATCTCGTCTTTTACCAAATTTTTGTTCATGGCTGCACTCTAGTATATGGATCAAGGCAAAGGTAACTTGTAGCAAAAGACAAGGTGAATGCTACTTACAATTCTTCCATCAATGATGAATGAATCGAGTCTCCTTTTGCACAAGGTTGAAGTTCATCATATGCCTTGCTTCATCTCTGATTATGAGTTCATCTCTTGACTTACCCCAATTGGTTTTGAGAGTTTTCTGCATGGGTTAGTCCAACACAATAACCAATGTCTATGCAAACAATTCTTAGTTCAATAACCAAACTAGACTCCATGTCTAATTCAATTAAGGAAGGCCGTTTAACCTAAGCACCACGCTTAATTTAAAAGCCTTTGGAAGTACCCATATGAAGCACTTCCAAACCAAAGCAGCCTATAGCAAACAAAGGTAGCATGAAAGCACTATAGAGATTTATCCAATTAGAGATGGAAGATCATGATCATGGTGAGAGATTTTTTTTTGAGATGCAAACTATATGGATGTGTGCAAGAACTAAACATGCAATGGATCTACTATGAGAAAACCTAAACTAAGTGGAGTGAATGCATGGATTATTCAAGTAAACATGCAATGCAATGCAATGCAAGAAATTAAATGATAACTACTCAATTAATTTATAGTCCATGAGCAAGACTTTCTCACCTTTGTTAATCATACTTACCATGATGTGCAGCTTCTATGTACGTCACTTGAGATGAGTGCATTGAATTCTTGTGACGGCGACTTCTTTTCCAATACATATGGTTAGAATAATACATATGAATACATACCTTTGAGATGGCAGGGTTCCATTATTGATGAATCTTGAATAATCAGGCACCCTGCGTTCTTCAATTTTTCTGTTTTTTTTTATTTTCTTGTGGAATCTTGTCGGAAAGTCGCAACGACATATTTTGTCCCCTCTATTCCACAACTCAACAGAACAAGGGTAATCCTACTAAAGCTAGTGATACACCAAATTAGCGGACATCAAGATCATTATTAAAAATCTTATCGCCAAATGCTTCCCGCCAAGAAACGGCGCCAAAAAGCTTGTTGGTATTTATTAAGTGCTAAAAGAATATGAAGGATTCCGCAGCGCCTGAGAACACCTACCATTATAGCTTTTCCCTAGGATGAGTATTCTAGAGTATCGTATCCACAGGGAAGTGTTGGCTAATGAATCTAATAACTCACAATCATGCATCTACTAACTTAGCAAACCACTAACTAAAGTGAGGGGGTAAATGGTAAATGATAGGAGTTATGAATAATATCAATCACACAAGAGAATTCCTAGTGATAAATGTGTAGTAGCACGTTGAGAGGACAGCGGGAGAGATCTAGGTTCCTATGTACTTCTCTACTACTTAGGTTCTATGATAGCAATCATACCAAGGCACTTTGGGACACCAAAGCACTAGCCACGGAAAGGGATGAGAAGGGGGCTAGGAAGGTTTGGCAAGGTCCTACAATCACCAACCCGAACGTGGTGGAATACATCGGCCATCGGGCTGTCACCCACCTGGGGCTCCCACAAACAATCCGTGGGGTTGGGTGCAATCTCAGGTAACCTCTAGTCTAGACACCATGTCTACACTATCAATTACTACTCTAATTATGTCTATAACTAGAGCACTTTCGATGCGAAATGAGATCCCATGCAATGACATAACAACTATACTAACCAATTATATGAAAGACATGAAAGTAATAGAGAAGATAAATATATAAATCATAATTCTTACAAGGGAAAGATACAAGACATACCAAACCCTAAAGATTCCTCCAGAACCGGAGCATAGCTCCGCTCTCCCTAACTCTCTAGTTGCTAATCTACTACATTGGAGAGTCTAGCCCTAATTCTCTAGTGGAGAGGTTGTCCTCATATTGGGACACCTCCGTGACCAACAGGTCAAGAGATATGTATCGAATCAATTAGGGTTTCACCCTGGGGGCAGGGGGCCTTGTTATATAGGGGTCTCCAGGCCTCCCTCCTAGTTCCGTAGGCAATGTGGTACTAACCCTTCCACCATGTATTAAGCTAATGCACATAGGCTTACATGGGCCGAATTCAGGTTTGGGCCTTCTAGAGTCTTCCATTGGATGCACCATAGCCCTTGGATCCAACCGACCTTGAGCAATGATGTAGATCTCTTCTTAATGGCGGTTATGAACCGACCTAACAAGATGGTCACTGACAGGTGGGACCAGGGGGCGGCCGCCCTGGTTCTATGCCAGGTGGGTCCCACCTTCCAGGCCTCCTCTTCTGGTGTCTTCTGGAATGTTCTTGCGTGGCTTTCAAGTTGGATTGCTTCACGGATACGTCTTTATATCGTAGGGCTAGCAAACTCTTGGGCATTTTCCTGTTTAATCCCTGAAAATATATAAATCACCAAAACTCGTGGAATTATGTCAGTAAAGCCCCTATACTATGTTGATATTCATTTTAAGCCCTTATTTCGGTTTTAAAAACATATATATTTTATGCTATAACAGGTGTCAACAGCAACCAAAACCTTTGGCACCCAAATAGCCTTCTTCTTTGGGCCAACAATGGGTGTGCCAACAAACTTTGCCTTGACACCCTTCTCTTCCTTGGTAAGCAAATAACAAGAATCAAAATGAATGGAATGCACTTTGCTTGATTTCTTGTTGTTGGTGTTCATTTTAGCATATTTTTGCTCTTGATGCCCCACTTGCTTGCATCTATTGCAATAAGAACCATTGCTCTTCACAAAGCTAGGCTTTGAGTAGCAAAGTGTTGACATCTCTTATTGAATACTTTTATATGTCAACTAAACATGAAATAAGGGCATAAAATGAATATCCACATAGATATAGGGCTTATACTAACAATTTCCACGAAGTTTTGGTGAATTATATATTTTTCGTGATTAAACAGAAAAGCCCGTAGATTTGAAGCCCTACAACACGAAGACGATCTCAGACGTATATCAACTTGAAACCCACGTAAGAATATTCCGTAAGACACCGGAGACAACGCAGAAGAGGTGGGACCCACCGGCGCAGAGCCGGGCGCTACCACTCGGTAGGCATGGCGGCGGCCCGCCCACCCAATTGGCCTCGCCCAACTATGCGCACGGTTCCAAACCGCCTATGAGGAGCAATCTAGTCCATCCATCAAGGTCGGCTTTGATCCAAGGGGCCGCCGCATCGCCTAGGGCTATATAACAAGACCCCTCGACCCACGGGTGAAACCCTAATTCACATTGTAATTCATTATCAAGTCATTCAAGCCGTGTATAGAAGAGAGCTTCTCCACCGAGAGATTAGGTAGCTACTTGTCTAGTTCTAGTTCTTCTAGTTCTAGTTCCTCTATTTAGATTAGCAAGTCGTCGATTCAATTAGAGCCGGGTGTTGCCAACCCAGATTCTTGATCTTCAAGTCATCACTTTATTATCTTGTATCCATGACTTTATTATATTTCAATATTAAGTATTGGTTTGCTATGTTCTTAGTTTATTCTAGTAGTATATTTGATATGGTCATGATTAATTGTGAGTTTATGTATCTATTCAGAGAAACGCTAATTCGAATCTCGAGAGGGTTAGGTGTGATAGAAATAATTATGTAAGCATGGTGCTTAGATATGATCTCACTCAAGATGCATCTTATAACTGGGGACGTGTGGTAGATCGTGGGTGTGATATTCTGTTGAGTCCTTTGGAGTCCATCCTCGGTTATAAGACTAGTTGAGCATGGTTTGGGGATTATCTTGTTTTGTTCTTGGTTCTCTCATAAATCTTCGTGGATGCATAGATTCATGGTTGTTATGTCAGATATGATGGTATATGACCTAGGGTAGATGTTTGACTTAGTAGATTTAATGCTACATAAGAATTTCGTCTCTTAACGTAAGTCCACGTTAGTTTGAGTAGTAAGTAGTCCATTCCTATATCTACGTGTGATACTTTGCCTTTGTTTATCACTTATCATATCATTATTGGCTTAACCCCGCTAAAGAAGTGCTAGCTTACGACGAATCTCTCATAAGTATGCTAGCTCATAATCATATCGACCATCCTCATATTCCTCTCTCGTGGTAGAATTATAAATGATAGACCTCGGATCCCTCCCCGTGAAATGTGACATGTTATTTTTATCTCATTAGCTTGGATAATTTAATTGATATACTATTTGTTTTAGAGAAGATTGCAAATCAGCACAATCACATGTAGCACATAAAAACATTTCTAGCATTACTTCTTTGGAGGATGACAACCTAGCCTATGGTAAAGCTATGAGATGGAGAAACACCGAGTGCCTCTCGCTCATATGGCCTTAGGTGAGATTAATTCCACCTATTGGTTGTAGTGATGTTAAGAAGTACCAACACAAAGGTCT